>JAVRKA010000160.1:0-522178 GCA_034508555.1 Venustoraphidia nigricollis
CCGATAGGTATTTCAAATATAGGTGTGGATAGGCATTTCAGATATGGTTGCCGATAGGCATTTCAAATATAGGTGCTGATAGTCATTTCAGATGTAGTTTCCGATAGGCATTTCAAAAATAGGTTCCGATAGGCATTTCAGATATAGGTGCCGATAGGCATTTCAGATATACTTACCGATTGGCATTTTAAAAATAGGTGCCGATAGGCATTTTAGATGTAGTTTCCGATAGGCATTTCAAAAATAGGTGCCGATAGGCATTTTAGATATAGGTGCCGATAGGCATATCAGATATAGTTGCCAAAAGGCATTTAAAATATATGTGCCGATAGGCATTTCTGATGTGGTTGCCGATAGGCATTTCAAATATAGGTGCTGATAGGCATTTCAGATGTAGTTTCCAAAAGGCATTTCAAAAATAGGTTCCGATAGGCATTTCAGATATAGGTGCCGATAGGCATATCAGATATACTTACCGATTGGCATTTTAAAAATAGGTGCCGATAGGCAATTTAGATGTAGTTTCCGATAGGCATTTCAAAAATAGGTGCCGATAGGCATTTCAGATATAGGTGCCGATAGGCATATCAGATATAGTTGCCGATAGGCATGTAAAATATATGTGCCGATAGGCATTTCAAATATAGGTGTCGACCGGCATTTCAGATATAAATGCCGAAAGGCATTTCAGATATAGGTGCCGATAGGCATTTCTGATGTGGTTGCCGATAGGCATTTCAAATATAGGTGCTGATAGGCATTTCAGATGTAGTTTCCGATAGGCATTTTAAAAATAGGTACCGATAGGCATTTCAGATATAGGTGCCGATAGGCATTTCAGATATAGTTGCCGATTGGCATTTTAAAAATAGGTGCCGATAGGCATTTCAGATATAGAAGCCGATAGGTATTTCAAATATAGGTGTGGATAGGCATTTTAGATATGGTTGCCGATAGGCATTTCAAATATAGGTGCTGATAGTCATTTCAGATGTAGTTTCCGATAGGCATTTCAAAAATAGGTTCCGATAGGCATTTCAGATATAGGTGCCGATAGGCATTTCAGATATACTTACCGATTGGCATTTTAAAAATAGGTGCCGATAGGCATTTTAGATGTAGTTTCCGATAGGCATTTCAAAAATAGGTGCCGATAGGCATTTCAGATATAGGTGCCGATAGGCATATCAGATATAGTTGCCGATAGGCATTTAAATAATATGTGCCGATAGGCATTTCAAATATACGTGTCGACCGGCATTTCAGATATAAATGCCGAAATGCATTTCAGATATAGGTGCCGATAGGAATTTCTGATGTGGTTGCCGATAGGCATTTCAAATATAGGTGCTGATAGGCATTTCAGATGTAGTTTCCGATAGGCATTTCAAAAATAGGTACCGATAGGCATTTCAGATATAGGTGCCGATAGGCATTTCAGATATAGTTGCCGATTAGCTTTTTAAAAATAGGTGCCGATAGGCATTTCAGATATAGAAGCCGATAGGTATTTCAAATATAGGTGTGGATAGGCATTTCAGATATGGTTGCCGATAGGCATTTCAAATATAGGTGCTGATAGTCATTTCGGATGTAGTTTCCGATAGGCATTTCAAAAATAGGTGCCGATAGGCATTTTAGATGTAGTTTCCGATAGGCATTTCAAAAATAGGTAACGATAGGCATTTCAGATATAGGTGCCGATAGGCATATCAAATATAGTTGCCGATAGGCATTTAAAATATATGTGCCGATAGGCATTTCAAATATAGGTGTCGACCGGCATTTCAGATATAAATGCCGAAAGGCATTTCAATATAGGTGCCGATAGGCATTTCTGATGTGGTTGCCGATAGGCATTTCTGATGTGGTTGCCGATAGGCATTTCAAATATAGGTGCTGATAGGCATTTTAGATGTAGTTTCCGATAGGCATTTCAAAAATAGGTACCGATAGGCATTTCAGATATAGGTGCAGATAGGCATTTCAGATATAGTTGCCGATTGGCATTTTAAAAATAGGTGCCGATAGGCATTTCAGATATAGAAGCCGATAGGTATTTCAAATATAGGTGTGGATAGGCATTTCAGATATGGTTGCCGATAGGCATTTCAAATATAGGTGCTGATAGTCATTTCAGATGTAGTTTCCGATAGGCATTTCAAAAATAGGTTCCGATAGGCATTTCAGATATAGGTGCCGATAGGCATTTCAGATATACTTACCGATTGGCATTTTAAAAATAGGTGCCGATAGGCATTTTAGATGTAGTTTCCGATAGGCATTTCAAAAATAGGTGCCGACAGGCATTTCAGATGTAGGTGCCGATAGGCATATCAGATATAGTTGCCGATAGGCATTTAAAATATATGTGATGATAGGCATTTCAAATATAGGTGTCGACCGGCATTTCAGATATAAATGCCGAAAGGCATTTCAGATATAGGTGCCGATAGGCATTTCTGATGTGGTTGCCGATAGGCATTACAAATATAGGTGCTGATAGGCATTTCAGATGTAGTTTCCGATAGGCATTTCAAAAATAGGTACCGATAGGCATTTCAGATATAGGTGCCGATAGGCATTTCAGATATAGTTGCCGATTGGCATTTTAAAAATAGGTGCCGATAGGCATTTCAGATATAGAAGCCGATAGGTATTTCAAATATAGATGTGGATAGGCATCTCAGATATGGTTGCCGATAGGCATTTCAAATATAGGTGCTGATAGTCATTTCAGATGTAGTTTCCGATAGGCATTTCAAAAATAGGTTCCGATAGGCATTTCAGATATAGGTGCCGATAGGCATTTCAGATATACTTACCGATTGGCATTTTAAAAATAGGTGCCGATAGGCATTTTAGATGTAGTTTCCGAGAGGCATTTCAAAAATAGGTGCCGATAGGCATTTCAGATATAGGTGCCGATAGGCATATCAGATATAGTTGCCGATAGGCATTTAAAATATATGTGCCGATAGGCATTTCAAATATAGGTGTCGACCGGCATTTCAGATATAAATGCCGAAAGGCATTTCAGATATAGGTGCCGATAGGCATTTCTGATGTGGTTTCCGATAGGCATTTCAAATATAGGTGCTGATAGGCATTTCAGATGTAGTTTCCGATAGGAATTTCAAAAATAGGTACCGATAGGCATTTCAGATATAGGTGCCGATAGGCATTTCAGATATAGTTGCCGATTGGCATTTTAAAAATAGGTGCCGATAGGCATTTCAGATATAGAAGCCGATAGGTATTTCAAATATAGGTGTGGATAGGCATTTCAGATATGGTTGCCGATAGGCATTTCAAATATAGGTGCTGATAGTCATTTCAGATGTAGTTTCCGATAGGCATTTCAAAAATAGGTTCCGATAGGCATTTCAGATATAGGTGCCGATAGGCATTTCAGATAAACTTACCGATTGACATTTTAAAAATAGGTGCCGATAGGCATTTTAGATGTAGTTTCCGATAGGCATTTCAAAAATAGGTGCCGATAGGCATTTCAGATATAGGTGCCGATAGGCATATCAGATATAGTTGCCGATAGTCATTTAAAATATATGTGCCGATAGGCATTTCAAATATAGGTGTCGACCGGCATTTCAGATATAAATGCCGAAAGGCATTTCAGATATAGGTGCCGATAGGCATTTATGATGTGGTTGCCGATAGGCATTTCAAATATAGGTGCTGATAGGCATTTCAGATGTAGTTTCCGATAGGCATTTCAAAAATAGGTACCGATAGGCATTTCAGATATAGGTGCCGATAGGCATTTAAGATATAGTTGCCGATTGGCATTTTAAAAATAGGTGCCGATAGGCATTTCAGATATAGAAGCCGATAGGTATTTAAAATATAGGTGTGGATAGGCATCTCAGATATGGTTGCCGATAGGCATTTCAAATATAGGTGCTGATAGTCATTTCAGATGTAGTTTCCGATAGGCATTTCAAAAATAGGTTCCGATAGGCATTTCAGATATAGGTGCCGATAGGCATTTCAGATATACTTACCGATTGGCATTTTAAAAATAGGTGCCGATAGGCATTTTAGATGTAGTTTCCGATAGGCATTTCAAAAATAGGTGCCGATAGGCATTTCAGATATAGGTGCCGATAGGCATATCAGATATAGTTGCCGATAGGCATTTAAAATATATGTGCCGATAGGCATTTCAAATATAGGTGTCGACCGGCATTTCAGATATAAATGCCGAAAGGCATTTCAGATATAGGTGCCGATAGGCATTTCTGATGTGGTTGCCGATAGGCATTTCAAATATAGGTGCTGATAGGCATTTCAGATGTAGTTTCCGATAGGCATTTCAAAAATAGGTACCGATAGGCATTTCAGATATAGGTGCCGATAGGCATTTCAGATATAGTTGCCGATTGGCATTTTAAAAATAGGTGCCGATAGGAATTTCAGATATAGAAGCCGATAGGTATTTCAAATATAGGTGTGGATAGGCATTTCAGATATGGTTGCTGATAGGCATTTCATATATAGGTGCTGATAGTCATTTCAGATGTAGTTTCCGATAGGCATTTCAAAAATAGGTTCCGATAGGCATTTCAGATATAGGTGCCGATAGGCATTTCAGATATACTTACCGATTGGCATTTTAAAAATAGGTGCCGATAGGCATTTTAGATGTAGTTTCCGATAGGCATTTCAAAAATAGGTGCCGATAGGCATTTCAGATATAGGTGCCGATAGGCATATCAGATATAGTTGCCGATAGGCATTTAAAATATATGTGCCGATAGGCATTTCAAATATAGGTGTCGACCGGCATTTCAGATATAAATGCCGAAAGGCATTTCAGATATAGGTGCCGATAGGCATTTCTGATGTGGTTGCCGATAGGCATTTCAAATATAGGTGCTGATAGGCATTTCAAATATAGGTGCTGATAGGCATTTCAGATGTAGTTTCCGATAGGCATTTCAAAAATAGGTACCGATAGGCATTTCAGATATAGGTGCCGATAGGCATTTCAGATATAGTTGCCGATTGGCATTTTAAAAATAGGTGCCGATAGGCATTTCAGATATAGAAGCCGATAGGTATTTCAAATATAGGAGTGGATAGGCATTTCAGATATGGTTGCCGAAAGGCATTTCAAATATAGGTGCTGATAGTCATTTCAGATGTAGTTTCCGATAGGCATTTCAAAAATAGGTTCCGATAGGCATTTCAGATATAGGTGCCGATAGGCATTTCAGATAGACTTACCGATTGGCATTTTAAAAATAGGTGCCGATAGGCATTTTAGATGTAGTTTCCGATAGGCATTTCAAAAATAGGTGCCGATAGGCATTTTAGATATAGGTGCCGATAGGCATATCAGATATAGTTGCCGATAGGCATTTAAAATATATGTGCCGATAGGCATTTCAAATATAGGTGTCGACCGGCATTTCAGATATAAATGCCGAAAGGCATTTCAGATATAGGTGCCGATAGGAATTTCTGATGTGGTTGCCGATAGGCATTCAAAATATAGGTGCTGATAGGCATTTCAGATGTAGTTTCCGATAGGCATTTCAAAAATAGGTACCGATAGGCATTTCAGATATAGGTGCCGATAGGCATTTCAGATATAGTTGCCGATTGGCATTTTAAAAATAGGTGCCGATAGGCATTTCAGATATAGAAGCCGATAGGTATTTCAAATATAGGTGTGGATAGGCATTTCAGATATGGTTACCGATAGGCATTTCAAATATAGGTGCTGATAGTCATTTCAGATGTAGTTTCCGATAGGCATTTCAAAAATAGGTTCCGATAGGCATTTCAGATATAGGTGCCGATAGGCATTTCAGATATACTTACCGATTGTCATTTTAAAAATAGGTGCCGATAGGCATTTTAGATGTAGTTTCCGATAGACATTTCAAACATAGGTGCCGATAGGCATTTCAGATATAGGTGCCGATAGGCATATCAGATATAGTTGCCGATAGGCATTTAAAATATATGTGCCGATAGGCATTTCAAATATAGGTGTCGACCGGCATTTCAGATATAAATGCCGAAAGGCATTTTAGATATAGGTGCCGATAGGCATTTCTGATGTGGTTGCCGATAGGCATTTCAAATATAGGTGCTGATAGGCATTTCAAATATAGGTGCTGATAGGCATTTCAGATGTAGTTTCCGATAGGCATTTCAAAAATAGGTACCGATAGGCATTTCAGATATAGGTGCCGATAGGCATTTCAGATATAGTTGCCGATTGGCATTTTAAAAATAGGTGCCGATAGGCATTTCAGATATAGAAGCCGATAGGTATTTCAAATATAGGTGTGGATAGGCATTTCAGATATGGTTGCCGATAGGCATTTCAAATATAGGTGCTGATAGTCATTTCAGATGTAGTTTCCGATAGGCATTTCAAAAATAGGTTCCGATAGGCATTTCAGATATAGGTGCCGATAGGCATTTCAGATAAACTTACCGATTGGCATTTTAAAAATAGGTGCCGCTAGGCATTTTAGATGTAGTTTCCGATAGGCATTTCAAAAATAGGTGCCGATAGGCATTTTAGATGTAGTTTCCGATAGGCATTTCAAAAATAGGTGCCGATAGGCATTTCAGATATAGGTGCCGATAGGCATATCAGATATAGTTGCCGATAGGCATTTAAAATATATGTGCCGATAGGCATTTCAAATATAGGTGTCGACCGGCATTTCAGATATAAATGCCGAAAGGCATTTCAGATATAGGTGCCGATAGGCATTTCTGATGTGGTTGCCGATAGGCATTTCAAATATAGGTGCTGATAGGCATTTCAGATGTAGTTTCCGATAGGCATTTCAAAAATAGGTACCAATAGGCATTTCAGATATAGGTGCCGATGGGCATTTCAGATATAGTTGCCGATTGGCATTTTAAAAATAGGTGCCGATAGGCATTTCAGATATAGAAGCCGATAGGTATTTCAAATATAGGTGTGGAAAGGCATTTCAGATATGGTTGCCGATAGGCATTTCAAATATAGGTGCTGATAGTCATTTCAGATGTAGTTTCCGATAGGCATTTCAAAAATAGGTTCCGATAGGCATTTCAGATATAGGTGCCGATAGGCATTTCAGATATACTTACCGATTGGCATTTTAAAAATAGGTGCCGATAGGCATTTTAGATGTAGTTTCCGATAGGCATTTCAAAAATAGGTGCCGATAGGCATTTCAGATATAGGTGCCGATAGGCATATCAGATATAGTTGCCGATAGGCATTTAAAATATATGTGCCGATAGGCATTTCAAATATAGGTGTCGACCGGCATTTCAGATATAAATGCCGAAAGGCATTTCAGATATAGGTGCCGATAGGCATTTCTGATGTGGTTGCCGATAGGCATTTCAAATATAGGTGCTGATAGGCATTTCAGATGTAGTTTCCGATAGGCATTTCAAAAATAGGTACCGATAGGCATTTCAGATATAGGTGCCGATAGGCATTTCAGATATAGTTGCCGATTGGCATTTTAAAAATAGGTGCCGATAGGCATTTCAGATATAGAAGCCGATAGGTATTTCAAATATAGGAGTGGATAGGCATTTCAGATATGGTTGCCGAAAGGCATTTCAAATATAGGTGCTGATAGTCATTTCAGATGTAGTTTCCGATAGGCATTTCAAAAATAGGTTCCGATAGGCATTTCAGATATAGGTGCCGATAGGCATTTCAGATAGACTTACCGATTGGCATTTTAAAAATAGGTGCCGATAGGCATTTTAGATGTAGTTTCCGAAAGGCATTTCAAAAATAGGTGCCGATAGGCATTTTAGATATAGGTGCCGATAGGCATATCAGATATAGTTGCCGATAGGCATTTAAAATATATGTGCCGATAGGCATTTCAAATATAGGTGTCGACCGGCATTTCAGATATAAATGCCGAAAGGCATTTCAGATATAGGTGCCGATAGGAATTTCTGATGTGGTTGCCGATAGGCATTCAAAATATAGGTGCTGATAGGCATTTCAGATGTAGTTTCCGATAGGCATTTCAAAAATAGGTACCGATAGGCATTTCAGATATAGGTGCCGATAGGCATTTCAGATATAGTTGCCGATTGGCATTTTAAAAATAGGTGCCGATAGGCATTTCAGATATAGAAGCCGATAGGTATTTCAAATATAGGTGTGGATAGGCATTTCAGATATGGTTACCGATAGGCATTTCAAATATAGGTGCTGATAGTCATTTCAGATGTAGTTTCCGATAGGCATTTCAAAAATAGGTTCCGATAGGCATTTCAGATATAGGTGCCGATAGGCATTTCAGATATACTTACCGATTGTCATTTTAAAAATAGGTGCCGATAGGCATTTTAGATGTAGTTTCCGATAGACATTTCAAACATAGGTGCCGATAGGCATTTCAGATATAGGTGCCGATAGGCATATCAGATATAGTTGCCGATAGGCATTTAAAATATATGTGCCGATAGGCATTTCAAATATAGGTGTCGACCGGCATTTCAGATATAAATGCCGAAAGGCATTTTAGATATAGGTGCCGATAGGCATTTCTGATGTGGTTGCCGATAGGCATTTCAAATATAGGTGCTGATAGGCATTTCAAATATAGGTGCTGATAGGCATTTCAGATGTAGTTTCCGATAGGCATTTCAAAAATAGGTACCGATAGGCATTTCAGATATAGGTGCCGATAGGCATTTCAGATATAGTTGCCGATTGGCATTTTAAAAATAGGTGCCGATAGGCATTTCAGATATAGAAGCCGATAGGTATTTCAAATATAGGTGTGGATAGGCATTTCAGATATGGTTGCCGATAGGCATTTCAAATATAGGTGCTGATAGTCATTTCAGATGTAGTTTCCGATAGGCATTTCAAAAATAGGTTCCGATAGGCATTTCAGATATAGGTGCCGATAGGCATTTCAGATAAACTTACCGATTGGCATTTTAAAAATAGGTGCCGCTAGGCATTTTAGATGTAGTTTCCGATAGGCATTTCAAAAATAGGTGCCGATAGGCATTTTAGATGTAGTTTCCGATAGGCATTTCAAAAATAGGTGCCGATAGGCATTTCAGATATAGGTGCCGATAGGCATATCAGATATAGTTGCCGATAGGCATTTAAAATATATGTGCCGATAGGCATTTCAAATATAGGTGTTGACCGGCATTTCAGATATAAATGCCGAAAGGCATTTCAGATATAGGTGCCGATAGGCATTTCTGATGTGGTTGCCGATAGGCATTTCAAATATAGGTGCTGATAGGCATTTCAGATGTAGTTTCCGATAGGCATTTCAAAAATAGGTACCAATAGGCATTTCAGATATAGGTGCCGATGGGCATTTCAGATATAGTTGCCGATTGGCATTTTAAAAATAGGTGCCGATAGGCATTTCAGATATAGAAGCCGATAGGTATTTCAAATATAGGTGTGGAAAGGCATTTCAGATATGGTTGCCGATAGGCATTTCAAATATAGGTGCTGATAGTCATTTCAGATGTAGTTTCCGATAGGCATTTCAAAAATAGGTTCCGATAGGCATTTCAGATACAGGTGCCGATAGGCATTTCAGATATACTTACCGATTGGCATTTTAAAAATAGGTGCCGATAGGCATTTTAGATGTAGTTTCCGATAGGCATTTCAAAAATAGGTGCCGATAGGCATTTCAGATATAGGTGCCGATAGGCATATCAGATATGGTTGCCGATAGGCATTTAAAATATATGTGCCGATAGGCATTTCAAATATAGGTGTCGACCGGCATTTCAGATATAAATGCCGAAAGGCATTTCAGATATAGGTGCCGATAGGCATTTCTGATGTGGTTGCCGATAGGCATTTCAAATATAGGTGCTGATAGGCATTTCAGATGTAGTTTCCGATAGGCATTTCAAAAATAGGTACCGATAGGCATTTCAGATATAGGTGCCGATAGGCATTTCAGATATAGTTGCTGATTGGCATTTTAAAAATAGGTGCCGATAGGCATTTCAGATATAGAAGCCGATAGGTATTTCAAATATATGTGTGGATAGGCATTTCAGATATGGTTGCCGATAGTCATTTCAAATATAGGTGCTGATAGTCATTTCAGATGTAGTTTCCGATAGGCATTTCAAAAATAGGTACCGATAGGCATTTCAGATATAGGTGCCGATAGGCATTTCAGATATACTTACCGATTGGCATTTTAAAAATAGGTGCCGATAGGCATTTTAGATGTAGTTTCCGATAGGCATTTCAAAAATAGGTGCCGATAGGCATTTCAGATATAGGTGCCGATAGGCATATCAGATATAGTTGCCGATAGGCATTTAAAATATATGTGCCGATTGGCATTTCAAATATAGGTGTCGACCGGCATTTCAGATATAAATGCCGAAAGGCATTTCAGATATAGGTGCCGATAGGCATTTCTGATGTGGTTGCCGATAGGCATTTCAAATATAGGTGCTGATAGGCATTTCAGATGTAGTTTCGGATAGGCATTTCAAAAATAGGTACCGATAGGCATTTCAGATATAGGTGCCGATAGGCATTTCAGATATAGTTGCCGATTGGCATTTTAAAAATAGGTGCCGATAGGCATTTCAGATATAGAAGCCGATAGGTATTTCAAATATAGGTGTGAATAGGCATTTCAGATATGGTTGCCGATAGGCATTTCAAATATAGGTGCTGATAGTCATTTCAGATGTAGTTTCCGATAGGCATTTCAAAAATAGGTTCCGATAGGCATTTCAGATATAGGTGCCGATAGGCATTTCAGATATACTTACCGATTGGCATTTTAAAAATAGGTGCCGATAGGCATTTTAGATGTAGTTTCCGATAGGCATTTCAAAAATAGGTGCCGATAGGCATTTCAGATATAGGTGCCGATAGGCATATCAGATATATTTGCCGATAGGCATTTAAAATATATGTGCCGATAGGCATTTCAAATATAGGTGTCGACCGGCATTTCAAATATAAATGCCGAAAGGCATTTCAGATATAGGTGCCGATAGGCATTTCTGATGTGGTTGCCGATAGGCATTTTAAATATAGGTGCTGATAGGCATTTCAGATGTAGTTTCCGATAGGCATTTCAAAAATAGGTACCGATAGGCATTTCAGATATAGGTGCCGATAGGCATTTCAGATATAGTTGCCGATTGGCATTTTAAAAATAGGTGCCGATAGGCATTTCAGATATAGAAGCCGATAGGTATTTCAAATATAGGTGTGGATAGGCATTTCAGATATGGTTGCCGATAGGCATTTCAAATATAGGTGCTGATAGTCATTTCAGATGTAGTTTCCGATAGGCATTTCAAAAATAGGTTCCGATAGGCATTTCAGATATAGGTGCCGATAGGCATTTCAGATATACTTACCGATTGGCATTTTAAAAATAGGTGCCGATAGGCATTTTAGATGTAGTTTCCGATAGGCATTTCAAAAATAGGTGCCGATAGGCATTTCAGATATAGGTGCCGATAGGCATATCAGATATAGTTGCCGATAGGCATTTAAAATATATGTGCCGATAGGCATTTCAAATATAGGTGTCGACCGGCATTTCAGATATAAATGCCGAAAGGCATTTCAGATATAGGTGCCGATAGGCATTTCTGATGTGGTTGCCGATAGGCATTTCAAATATAGGTGCTGATAGGCATTTCAGATGTAGTTTTTGATAGGCATTTCAAAAATAGGTACCGATAGGCATTTCAGATATAGGTGCCGATAGGCATTTCAGATATAGTTGCCGATTGGCATTTTAAAAATAGGTGCCGATAGGCATTTCAGATATAGAAGCCGATAGGTATTTCAAATATAGGTGTGGATAGGCATTTCAGATATGGTTGCCGATAGGCATTTCAAATATAGGTGCTGATAGTCATTTCAGATGTAGTTTCCGATAGGCATTTCAAAAATAGGTTCCGATAGGCATTTCAGATATAGGTGCCGATAGGCATTTCAGATATACTTACCGATTGTCATTTTAAAAATAGGTGCCGATAGGCATTTTAGATGTAGTTTCCGATAGACATTTCAAACATAGGTGCCGATAGGCATTTCAGATATAGGTGCCGATAGGCATATCAGATATAGTTGCCGATAGGCATTTAAAATATATGTGCCGATAGGCATTTCAAATATAGGTGTCGACCGGCATTTCAGATATAAATGCCGAAAGGCATTTTAGATATAGGTGCCGATAGGCATTTCTGATGTGGTTGCCGATAGGCATTTCAAATATAGGTGCTGATAGGCATTTCAAATATAGGTGCTGATAGGCATTTCAGATGTAGTTTCCGATAGGCATTTCAAAAATAGGTACCGATAGGCATTTCAGATATAGGTGCCGATAGGCATTTCAGATATAGTTGCCGATTGGCATTTTAAAAATAGGTGCCGATAGGCATTTCAGATATAGAAGCCGATAGGTATTTCAAATATAGGTGTGGATAGGCATTTCAGATATGGTTGCTGATAGGCATTTCATATATAGGTGCTGATAGTCATTTCAGATGTAGTTTCCGATAGGCATTTCAAAAATAGGTTCCGATAGGCATTTCAGATATAGGTGCCGATAGGCATTTCAGATATACTTACCGATTGGTATTTTAAAAATAGGTGCCGATAGGCATTTTAGATGTAGTTTCCGATAGGCATTTCAAAAATAGGTGCCGATAGGCATTTCAGATATAGGTGCCGATAGGCATATCAGATATAGTTGCCGATAGGCATTTAAAATATATGTGCCGATAGGCATTTCAAATATAGGTGTCGACCGGCATTTCAGATATAAATGCCGAAAGGCATTTCAGATATAGGTGCCGATAGGCATTTCTGATGTGGTTGCCGATAGGCATTTCAAATATAGGTGCTGATAGGCATTTCAAATATAGGTGCTGATAGGCATTTCAGATGTAGTTTCCGATAGGCATTTCAAAAATAGGTACCGATAGGCATTTCAGATATAGGTGCCGATAGGCATTTCAGATATAGTTGCCGATTGGCATTTTAAAAATAGGTGCCGATAGGCATTTCAGATATAGAAGCCGATAGGTATTTCAAATATAGGAGTGGATAGGCATTTCAGATATGGTTGCCGAAAGGCATTTCAAATATAGGTGCTGATAGTCATTTCAGATGTAGTTTCCGATAGGCATTTCAAAAATAGGTTCCGATAGGCATTTCAGATATAGGTGCCGATAGGCATTTCAGATAGACTTACCGATTGGCATTTTAAAAATAGGTGCCGATAGGCATTTTAGATGTAGTTTCCGATAGGCATTTCAAAAATAGGTGCCGATAGGCATTTTAGATATAGGTGCCGATAGGCATATCAGATATAGTTGCCGATAGGCATTTAAAATATATGTGCCGATAGGCATTTCAAATATAGGTGTCGACCGGCATTTCAGATATAAATGCCGAAAGGCATTTCAGATATAGGTGCCGATAGGAATTTCTGATGTGGTTGCCGATAGGCATTCAAAATATAGGTGCTGATAGGCATTTCAGATGTAGTTTCCGATAGGCATTTCAAAAATAGGTACCGATAGGCATTTCAGATATAGGTGCCGATAGGCATTTCAGATATAGTTGCCGATTGGCATTTTAAAAATAGGTGCCGATAGGCATTTCAGATATAGAAGCCGATAGGTATTTCAAATATAGGTGTGGATAGGCATTTCAGATATGGTTACCGATAGGCATTTCAAATATAGGTGCTGATAGTCATTTCAGATGTAGTTTCCGATAGGCATTTCAAAAATAGGTTCCGATAGGCATTTCAGATATAGGTGCCGATAGGCATTTCAGATATACTTACCGATTGTCATTTTAAAAATAGGTGCCGATAGGCATTTTAGATGTAGTTTCCGATAGACATTTCAAACATAGGTGCCGATAGGCATTTCAGATATAGGTGCCGATAGGCATATCAGATATAGTTGCCGATAGGCATTTAAAATATATGTGCCGATAGGCATTTCAAATATAGGTGTCGACCGGCATTTCAGATATAAATGCCGAAAGGCATTTTAGATATAGGTGCCGATAGGCATTTCTGATGTGGTTGCCGATAGGCATTTCAAATATAGGTGCTGATAGGCATTTCAAATATAGGTGCTGATAGGCATTTCAGATGTAGTTTCCGATAGGCATTTCAAAAATAGGTACCGATAGGCATTTCAGATATAGGTGCCGATAGGCATTTCAGATATAGTTGCCGATTGGCATTTTAAAAATAGGTGCCGATAGGCATTTCAGATATAGAAGCCGATAGGTATTTCAAATATAGGTGTGGATAGGCATTTCAGATATGGTTGCCGATAGGCATTTCAAATATAGGTGCTGATAGTCATTTCAGATGTAGTTTCCGATAGGCATTTCAAAAATAGGTTCCGATAGGCATTTCAGATATAGGTGCCGATAGGCATTTCAGATAAACTTACCGATTGGCATTTTAAAAATAGGTGCCGCTAGGCATTTTAGATGTAGTTTCCGATAGGCATTTCAAAAATAGGTGCCGATAGGCATTTTAGATGTAGTTTCCGATAGGCATTTCAAAAATAGGTGCCGATAGGCATTTCAGATATAGGTGCCGATAGGCATATCAGATATAGTTGCCGATAGGCATTTAAAATATATGTGCCGATAGGCATTTCAAATATAGGTGTCGACCGGCATTTCAGATATAAATGCCGAAAGGCATTACAGATATAGGTGCCGATAGGCATTTCTGATGTGGTTGCCGATAGGCATTTCAAATATAGGTGCTGATAGGCATTTCAGATGTAGTTTCCGATAGGCATTTCAAAAATAGGTACCAATAGGCATTTCAGATATAGGTGCCGATGGGCATTTCAGATATAGTTGCCGATTGGCATTTTAAAAATAGGTGCCGATAGGCATTTCAGATATAGAAGCCGATAGGTATTTCAAATATAGGTGTGGAAAGGCATTTCAGATATGGTTGCCGATAGGCATTTCAAATATAGGTGCTGATAGTCATTTCAGATGTAGTTTCCGATAGGCATTTCAAAAATAGGTTCCGATAGGCATTTCAGATATAGGTGCCGATAGGCATTTCAGATATACTTACCGATTGGCATTTTAAAAATAGGTGCCGATAGGCATTTTAGATGTAGTTTCCGATAGGCATTTCAAAAATAGGTGCCGATAGGCATTTCAGATATAGGTGCCGATAGGCATATCAGATATAGTTGCCGATAGGCATTTAAAATATATGTGCCGATAGGCATTTCAAATATAGGTGTCGACCGGCATTTCAGATATAAATGCCGAAAGGCATTTCAGATATAGGTGCCGATAGGCATTTCTGATGTGGTTGCCGATAGGCATTTCAAATATAGGTGCTGATAGGCATTTCAGATGTAGTTTCCGATAGGCATTTCAAAAATAGGTACCGATAGGCATTTCAGATATAGGTGCCGATAGGCATTTCAGATATAGTTGCCGATTGGCATTTTAAAAATAGGTGCCGATAGGCATTTCAGATATAGAAGCCGATAGGTATTTCAAATATAGGAGTGGATAGGCATTTCAGATATGGTTGCCGAAAGGCATTTCAAATATAGGTGCTGATAGTCATTTCAGATGTAGTTTCCGATAGGCATTTCAAAAATAGGTTCCGATAGGCATTTCAGATATAGGTGCCGATAGGCATTTCAGATAGACTTACCGATTGGCATTTTAAAAATAGGTGCCGATAGGCATTTTAGATGTAGTTTCCGAAAGGCATTTCAAAAATAGGTGCCGATAGGCATTTTAGATATAGGTGCCGATAGGCATATCAGATATAGTTGCCGATAGGCATTTAAAATATATGTGCCGATAGGCATTTCAAATATAGGTGTCGACCGGCATTTCAGATATAAATGCCGAAAGGCATTTCAGATATAGGTGCCGATAGGAATTTCTGATGTGGTTGCCGATAGGCATTCAAAATATAGGTGCTGATAGGCATTTCAGATGTAGTTTCCGATAGGCATTTCAAAAATAGGTACCGATAGGCATTTCAGATATAGGTGCCGATAGGCATTTCAGATATAGTTGCCGATTGGCATTTTAAAAATAGGTGCCGATAGGCATTTCAGATATAGAAGCCGATAGGTATTTCAAATATAGGTGTGGATAGGCATTTCAGATATGGTTACCGATAGGCATTTCAAATATAGGTGCTGATAGTCATTTCAGATGTAGTTTCCGATAGGCATTTCAAAAATAGGTTCCGATAGGCATTTCAGATATAGGTGCCGATAGGCATTTCAGATATACTTACCGATTGTCATTTTAAAAATAGGTGCCGATAGGCATTTTAGATGTAGTTTCCGATAGACATTTCAAACATAGGTGCCGATAGGCATTTCAGATATAGGTGCCGATAGGCATATCAGATATAGTTGCCGATAGGCATTTAAAATATATGTGCCGATAGGCATTTCAAATATAGGTGTCGACCGGCATTTCAGATATAAATGCCGAAAGGCATTTTAGATATAGGTGCCGATAGGCATTTCTGATGTGGTTGCCGATAGGCATTTCAAATATAGGTGCTGATAGGCATTTCAAATATAGGTGCTGATAGGCATTTCAGATGTAGTTTCCGATAGGCATTTCAAAAATAGGTACCGATAGGCATTTCAGATATAGGTGCCGATAGGCATTTCAGATATAGTTGCCGATTGGCATTTTAAAAATAGGTGCCGATAGGCATTTCAGATATAGAAGCCGATAGGTATTTCAAATATAGGTGTGGATAGGCATTTCAGATATGGTTGCCGATAGGCATTTCAAATATAGGTGCTGATAGTCATTTCAGATGTAGTTTCCGATAGGCATTTCAAAAATAGGTTCCGATAGGCATTTCAGATATAGGTGCCGATAGGCATTTCAGATAAACTTACCGATTGGCATTTTAAAAATAGGTGCCGCTAGGCATTTTAGATGTAGTTTCCGATAGGCATTTCAAAAATAGGTGCCGATAGGCATTTTAGATGTAGTTTCCGATAGGCATTTCAAAAATAGGTGCCGATAGGCATTTCAGATATAGGTGCCGATAGGCATATCAGATATAGTTGCCGATAGGCATTTAAAATATATGTGCCGATAGGCATTTCAAATATAGGTGTTGACCGGCATTTCAGATATAAATGCCGAAAGGCATTTCAGATATAGGTGCCGATAGGCATTTCTGATGTGGTTGCCGATAGGCATTTCAAATATAGGTGCTGATAGGCATTTCAGATGTAGTTTCCGATAGGCATTTCAAAAATAGGTACCAATAGGCATTTCAGATATAGGTGCCGATGGGCATTTCAGATATAGTTGCCGATTGGCATTTTAAAAATAGGTGCCGATAGGCATTTCAGATATAGAAGCCGATAGGTATTTCAAATATAGGTGTGGAAAGGCATTTCAGATATGGTTGCCGATAGGCATTTCAAATATAGGTGCTGATAGTCATTTCAGATGTAGTTTCCGATAGGCATTTCAAAAATAGGTTCCGATAGGCATTTCAGATACAGGTGCCGATAGGCATTTCAGATATACTTACCGATTGGCATTTTAAAAATAGGTGCCGATAGGCATTTTAGATGTAGTTTCCGATAGGCATTTCAAAAATAGGTGCCGATAGGCATTTCAGATATAGGTGCCGATAGGCATATCAGATATGGTTGCCGATAGGCATTTAAAATATATGTGCCGATAGGCATTTCAAATATAGGTGTCGACCGGCATTTCAGATATAAATGCCGAAAGGCATTTCAGATATAGGTGCCGATAGGCATTTCTGATGTGGTTGCCGATAGGCATTTCAAATATAGGTGCTGATAGGCATTTCAGATGTAGTTTCCGATAGGCATTTCAAAAATAGGTACCGATAGGCATTTCAGATATAGGTGCCGATAGGCATTTCAGATATAGTTGCTGATTGGCATTTTAAAAATAGGTGCCGATAGGCATTTCAGATATAGAAGCCGATAGGTATTTCAAATATATGTGTGGATAGGCATTTCAGATATGGTTGCCGATAGTCATTTCAAATATAGGTGCTGATAGTCATTTCAGATGTAGTTTCCGATAGGCATTTCAAAAATAGGTACCGATAGGCATTTCAGATATAGGTGCCGATAGGCATTTCAGATATACTTACCGATTGGCATTTTAAAAATAGGTGCCGATAGGCATTTTAGATGTAGTTTCCGATAGGCATTTCAAAAATAGGTGCCGATAGGCATTTCAGATATAGGTGCCGATAGGCATATCAGATATAGTTGCCGATAGGCATTTAAAATATATGTGCCGATTGGCATTTCAAATATAGGTGTCGACCGGCATTTCAGATATAAATGCCGAAAGGCATTTCAGATATAGGTGCCGATAGGCATTTCTGATGTGGTTGCCGATAGGCATTTCAAATATAGGTGCTGATAGGCATTTCAGATGTAGTTTCGGATAGGCATTTCAAAAATAGGTACCGATAGGCATTTCAGATATAGGTGCCGATAGGCATTTCAGATATAGTTGCCGATTGGCATTTTAAAAATAGGTGCCGATAGGCATTTCAGATATAGAAGCCGATAGGTATTTCAAATATAGGTGTGAATAGGCATTTCAGATATGGTTGCCGATAGGCATTTCAAATATAGGTGCTGATAGTCATTTCAGATGTAGTTTCCGATAGGCATTTCAAAAATAGGTTCCGATAGGCATTTCAGATATAGGTGCCGATAGGCATTTCAGATATACTTACCGATTGGCATTTTAAAAATAGGTGCCGATAGGCATTTTAGATGTAGTTTCCGATAGGCATTTCAAAAATAGGTGCCGATAGGCATTTCAGATATAGGTGCCGATAGGCATATCAGATATATTTGCCGATAGGCATTTAAAATATATGTGCCGATAGGCATTTCAAATATAGGTGTCGACCGGCATTTCAAATATAAATGCCGAAAGGCATTTCAGATATAGGTGCCGATAGGCATTTCTGATGTGGTTGCCGATAGGCATTTTAAATATAGGTGCTGATAGGCATTTCAGATGTAGTTTCCGATAGGCATTTCAAAAATAGGTACCGATAGGCATTTCAGATATAGGTGCCGATAGGCATTTCAGATATAGTTGCCGATTGGCATTTTAAAAATAGGTGCCGATAGGCATTTCAGATATAGAAGCCGATAGGTATTTCAAATATAGGTGTGGATAGGCATTTCAGATATGGTTGCCGATAGGCATTTCAAATATAGGTGCTGATAGTCATTTCAGATGTAGTTTCCGATAGGCATTTCAAAAATAGGTTCCGATAGGCATTTCAGATATAGGTGCCGATAGGCATTTCAGATATACTTACCGATTGGCATTTTAAAAATAGGTGCCGATAGGCATTTTAGATGTAGTTTCCGATAGGCATTTCAAAAATAGGTGCCGATAGGCATTTCAGATATAGGTGCCGATAGGCATATCAGATATAGTTGCCGATAGGCATTTAAAATATATGTGCCGATAGGCATTTCAAATATAGGTGTCGACCGGCATTTCAGATATAAATGCCGAAAGGCATTTCAGATATAGGTGCCGATAGGCATTTCTGATGTGGTTGCCGATAGGCATTTCAAATATAGGTGCTGATAGGCATTTCAGATGTAGTTTTTGATAGGCATTTCAAAAATAGGTACCGATAGGCATTTCAGATATAGGTGCCGATAGGCATTTCAGATATAGTTGCCGATTGGCATTTTAAAAATAGGTGCCGATAGGCATTTCAGATATAGAAGCCGATAGGTATTTCAAATATAGGTGTGGATAGGCATTTCAGATATGGTTGCCGATAGGCATTTCAAATATAGGTGCTGATAGTCATTTCAGATGTAGTTTCCGATAGGCATTTCAAAAATAGGTTCCGATAGGCATTTCAGATATAGGTGCCGATAGGCATTTCAGATATACTTACCGATTGGCATTTTAAAAATAGGTGCCGATAGGCATTTTAGATGTAGTTTCCGATAGGCATTTCAAAAATAGGTGCCGATAGGCATTTTAGATATAGGTGCCGATAGGCATATCAGATATAGTTGCCAAAAGGCATTTAAAATATATGTGCCGATAGGCATTTCTGATGTGGTTGCCGATAGGCATTTCAAATATAGGTGCTGATAGGCATTTCAGATGTAGTTTCCAAAAGGCATTTCAAAAATAGGTTCCGATAGGCATTTCAGATATAGGTGCCGATAGGCATATCAGATATACTTACCGATTGGCATTTTAAAAATAGGTGCCGATAGGCAATTTAGATGTAGTTTCCGATAGGCATTTCAAAAATAGGTGCCGATAGGCATTTCAGATATAGGTGCCGATAGGCATATCAGATATAGTTGCCGATAGGCATGTAAAATATATGTGCCGATAGGCATTTCAAATATAGGTGTCGACCGGCATTTCAGATATAAATGCCGAAAGGCATTTCAGATATAGGTGCCGATAGGCATTTCTGATGTGGTTGCCGATAGGCATTTCAAATATAGGTGCTGATAGGCATTTCAGATGTAGTTTCCGATAGGCATTTTAAAAATAGGTACCGATAGGCATTTCAGATATAGGTGCCGATAGGCATTTCAGATATAGTTGCCGATTGGCATTTTAAAAATAGGTGCCGATAGGCATTTCAGATATAGAAGCCGATAGGTATTTCAAATATAGGTGTGGATAGGCATTTTAGATATGGTTGCCGATAGGCATTTCAAATATAGGTGCTGATAGTCATTTCAGATGTAGTTTCCGATAGGCATTTCAAAAATAGGTTCCGATAGGCATTTCAGATATAGGTGCCGATAGGCATTTCAGATATACTTACCGATTGGCATTTTAAAAATAGGTGCCGATAGGCATTTTAGATGTAGTTTCCGATAGGCATTTCAAAAATAGGTGCCGATAGGCATTTCAGATATAGGTGCCGATAGGCATATCAGATATAGTTGCCGATAGGCATTTAAATAATATGTGCCGATAGGCATTTCAAATATACGTGTCGACCGGCATTTCAGATATAAATGCCGAAATGCATTTCAGATATAGGTGCCGATAGGAATTTCTGATGTGGTTGCCGATAGGCATTTCAAATATAGGTGCTGATAGGCATTTCAGATGTAGTTTCCGATAGGCATTTCAAAAATAGGTACCGATAGGCATTTCAGATATAGGTGCCGATAGGCATTTCAGATATAGTTGCCGATTAGCTTTTTAAAAATACGTGCCGATAGGCATTTCAGATATAGAAGCCGATAGGTATTTCAAATATAGGTGTGGATAGGCATTTCAGATATGGTTGCCGATAGGCATTTCAAATATAGGTGCTGATAGTCATTTCGGATGTAGTTTCCGATAGGCATTTCAAAAATAGGTGCCGATAGGCATTTTAGATGTAGTTTCCGATAGGCATTTCAAAAATAGGTAACGATAGGCATTTCAGATATAGGTGCCGATAGGCATATCAAATATAGTTGCCGATAGGCATTTAAAATATATGTGCCGATAGGCATTTCAAATATAGGTGTCGACCGGCATTTCAGATATAAATGCCGAAAGGCATTTCAATATAGGTGCCGATAGGCATTTCTGATGTGGTTGCCGATAGGCATTTCTGATGTGGTTGCCGATAGGCATTTCAAATATAGGTGCTGATAGGCATTTTAGATGTAGTTTCCGATAGGCATTTCAAAAATAGGTACCGATAGGCATTTCAGATATAGGTGCAGATAGGCATTTCAGATATAGTTGCCGATTGGCATTTTAAAAATAGGTGCCGATAGGCATTTCAGATATAGAAGCCGATAGGTATTTCAAATATAGGTGTGGATAGGCATTTCAGATATGGTTGCCGATAGGCATTTCAAATATAGGTGCTGATAGTCATTTCAGATGTAGTTTCCGATAGGCATTTCAAAAATAGGTTCCGATAGGCATTTCAGATATAGGTGCCGATAGGCATTTCAGATATACTTACCGATTGGCATTTTAAAAATAGGTGCCGATAGGCATTTTAGATGTAGTTTCCGATAGGCATTTCAAAAATAGGTGCCGACAGGCATTTCAGATGTAGGTGCCGATAGGCATATCAGATATAGTTGCCGATAGGCATTTAAAATATATGTGATGATAGGCATTTCAAATATAGGTGTCGACCGGCATTTCAGATATAAATGCCGAAAGGCATTTCAGATATAGGTGCCGATAGGCATTTCTGATGTGGTTGCCGATAGGCATTACAAATATAGGTGCTGATAGGCATTTCAGATGTAGTTTCCGATAGGCATTTCAAAAATAGGTACCGATAGGCATTTCAGATATAGGTGCCGATAGGCATTTCAGATATAGTTGCCGATTGGCATTTTAAAAATAGGTGCCGATAGGCATTTCAGATATAGAAGCCGATAGGTATTTCAAATATAGATGTGGATAGGCATCTCAGATATGGTTGCCGATAGGCATTTCAAATATAGGTGCTGATAGTCATTTCAGATGTAGTTTCCGATAGGCATTTCAAAAATAGGTTCCGATAGGCATTTCAGATATAGGTGCCGATAGGCATTTCAGATATACTTACCGATTGGCATTTTAAAAATAGGTGCCGATAGGCATTTTAGATGTAGTTTCCGAGAGGCATTTCAAAAATAGGTGCCGATAGGCATTTCAGATATAGGTGCCGATAGGCATATCAGATATAGTTGCCGATAGGCATTTAAAATATATGTGCCGATAGGCATTTCAAATATAGGTGTCGACCGGCATTTCAGATATAAATGCCGAAAGGCATTTCAGATATAGGTGCCGATAGGCATTTCTGATGTGGTTTCCGATAGGCATTTCAAATATAGGTGCTGATAGGCATTTCAGATGTAGTTTCCGATAGGAATTTCAAAAATAGGTACCGATAGGCATTTCAGATATAGGTGCCGATAGGCATTTCAGATATAGTTGCCGATTGGCATTTTAAAAATAGGTGCCGATAGGCATTTCAGATATAGAAGCCGATAGGTATTTCAAATATAGGTGTGGATAGGCATTTCAGATATGGTTGCCGATAGGCATTTCAAATATAGGTGCTGATAGTCATTTCAGATGTAGTTTCCGATAGGCATTTCAAAAATAGGTTCCGATAGGCATTTCAGATATAGGTGCCGATAGGCATTTCAGATAAACTTACCGATTGACATTTTAAAAATAGGTGCCGATAGGCATTTTAGATGTAGTTTCCGATAGGCATTTCAAAAATAGGTGCCGATAGGCATTTCAGATATAGGTGCCGATAGGCATATCAGATATAGTTGCCGATAGTCATTTAAAATATATGTGCCGATAGGCATTTCAAATATAGGTGTCGACCGGCATTTCAGATATAAATGCCGAAAGGCATTTCAGATATAGGTGCCGATAGGCATTTATGATGTGGTTGCCGATAGGCATTTCAAATATAGGTGCTGATAGGCATTTCAGATGTAGTTTCCGATAGGCATTTCAAAAATAGGTACCGATAGGCATTTCAGATATAGGTGCCGATAGGCATTTAAGATATAGTTGCCGATTGGCATTTTAAAAATAGGTGCCGATAGGCATTTCAGATATAGAAGCCGATAGGTATTTAAAATATAGGTGTGGATAGGCATCTCAGATATGGTTGCCGATAGGCATTTCAAATATAGGTGCTGATAGTCATTTCAGATGTAGTTTCCGATAGGCATTTCAAAAATAGGTTCCGATAGGCATTTCAGATATAGGTGCCGATAGGCATTTCAGATATACTTACCGATTGGCATTTTAAAAATAGGTGCCGATAGGCATTTTAGATGTAGTTTCCGATAGGCATTTCAAAAATAGGTACCGATAGGCATTTCAGATATAGGTGCCGATAGGCATATCAGATATAGTTGCCGATAGGCATTTAAAATATATGTGCCGATAGGCATTTCAAATATAGGTGTCGACCGGCATTTCAGATATAAATGCCGAAAGGCATTTCAGATATAGGTGCCGATAGGCATTTCTGATGTGGTTGCCGATAGGCATTTCAAATATAGGTGCTGATAGGCATTTCAGATGTAGTTTCCGATAGGCATTTCAAAAATAGGTACCGATAGGTATTTCAGATATAGGTGCCGATAGGCATTTCAGATATAGTTGCCGATTGGCATTTTAAAAATAGGTGCCGATAGGAATTTCAGATATAGAAGCCGATAGGTATTTCAAATATAGGTGTGGATAGGCATTTCAGATATGGTTGCTGATAGGCATTTCATATATAGGTGCTGATAGTCATTTCAGATGTAGTTTCCGATAGGCATTTCAAAAATAGGTTCCGATAGGCATTTCAGATATAGGTGCCGATAGGCATTTCAGATATACTTACCGATTGGCATTTTAAAAATAGGTGCCGATAGGCATTTTAGATGTAGTTTCCGATAGGCATTTCAAAAATAGGTGCCGATAGGCATTTCAGATATAGGTGCCGATAGGCATATCAGATATAGTTGCCGATAGGCATTTAAAATATATGTGCCGATAGGCATTTCAAATATAGGTGTCGACCGGCATTTCAGATATAAATGCCGAAAGGCATTTCAGATATAGGTGCCGATAGGCATTTCTGATGTGGTTGCCGATAGGCATTTCAAATATAGGTGCTGATAGGCATTTCAAATATAGGTGCTGATAGGCATTTCAGATGTAGTTTCCGATAGGCATTTCAAAAATAGGTACCGATAGGCATTTCAGATATAGGTGCCGATAGGCATTTCAGATATAGTTGCCGATTGGCATTTTAAAAATAGGTGCCGATAGGCATTTCAGATATAGAAGCCGATAGGTATTTCAAATATAGGAGTGGATAGGCATTTCAGATATGGTTGCCGAAAGGCATTTCAAATATAGGTGCTGATAGTCATTTCAGATGTAGTTTCCGATAGGCATTTCAAAAATAGGTTCCGATAGGCATTTCAGATATAGGTGCCGATAGGCATTTCAGATAGACTTACCGATTGGCATTTTAAAAATAGGTGCCGATAGGCATTTTAGATGTAGTTTCCGATAGGCATTTCAAAAATAGGTGCCGATAGGCATTTTAGATATAGGTGCCGATAGGCATATCAGATATAGTTGCCGATAGGCATTTAAAATATATGTGCCGATAGGCATTTCAAATATAGGTGTCGACCGGCATTTCAGATATAAATGCCGAAAGGCATTTCAGATATAGGTGCCGATAGGAATTTCTGATGTGGTTGCCGATAGGCATTCAAAATATAGGTGCTGATAGGCATTTCAGATGTAGTTTCCGATAGGCATTTCAAAAATAGGTACCGATAGGCATTTCAGATATAGGTGCCGATAGGCATTTCAGATATAGTTGCCGATTGGCATTTTAAAAATAGGTGCCGATAGGCATTTCAGATATAGAAGCCGATAGGTATTTCAAATATAGGTGTGGATAGGCATTTCAGATATGGTTACCGATAGGCATTTCAAATATAGGTGCTGATAGTCATTTCAGATGTAGTTTCCGATAGGCATTTCAAAAATAGGTTCCGATAGGCATTTCAGATATAGGTGCCGATAGGCATTTCAGATATACTTACCGATTGTCATTTTAAAAATAGGTGCCGATAGGCATTTTAGATGTAGTTTCCGATAGACATTTCAAACATAGGTGCCGATAGGCATTTCAGATATAGGTGCCGATAGGCATATCAGATATAGTTGCCGATAGGCATTTAAAATATATGTGCCGATAGGCATTTCAAATATAGGTGTCGACCGGCATTTCAGATATAAATGCCGAAAGGCATTTTAGATATAGGTGCCGATAGGCATTTCTGATGTGGTTGCCGATAGGCATTTCAAATATAGGTGCTGATAGGCATTTCAAATATAGGTGCTGATAGGCATTTCAGATGTAGTTTCCGATAGGCATTTCAAAAATAGGTACCGATAGGCATTTCAGATATAGGTGCCGATAGGCATTTCAGATATAGTTGCCGATTGGCATTTTAAAAATAGGTGCCGATAGGCATTTCAGATATAGAAGCCGATAGGTATTTCAAATATAGGTGTGGATAGGCATTTCAGATATGGTTGCCGATAGGCATTTCAAATATAGGTGCTGATAGTCATTTCAGATGTAGTTTCCGATAGGCATTTCAAAAATAGGTTCCGATAGGCATTTCAGATATAGGTGCCGATAGGCATTTCAGATAAACTTACCGATTGGCATTTTAAAAATAGGTGCCGCTAGGCATTTTAGATGTAGTTTCCGATAGGCATTTCAAAAATAGGTGCCGATAGGCATTTTAGATGTAGTTTCCGATAGGCATTTCAAAAATAGGTGCCGATAGGCATTTCAGATATAGGTGCCGATAGGCATATCAGATATAGTTGCCGATAGGCATTTAAAATATATGTGCCGATAGGCATTTCAAATATAGGTGTCGACCGGCATTTCAGATATAAATGCCGAAAGGCATTTCAGATATAGGTGCCGATAGGCATTTCTGATGTGGTTGCCGATAGGCATTTCAAATATAGGTGCTGATAGGCATTTCAGATGTAGTTTCCGATAGGCATTTCAAAAATAGGTACCAATAGGCATTTCAGATATAGGTGCCGATGGGCATTTCAGATATAGTTGCCGATTGGCATTTTAAAAATAGGTGCCGATAGGCATTTCAGATATAGAAGCCGATAGGTATTTCAAATATAGGTGTGGAAAGGCATTTCAGATATGGTTGCCGATAGGCATTTCAAATATAGGTGCTGATAGTCATTTCAGATGTAGTTTCCGATAGGCATTTCAAAAATAGGTTCCGATAGGCATTTCAGATATAGGTGCCGATAGGCATTTCAGATATACTTACCGATTGGCATTTTAAAAATAGGTGCCGATAGGCATTTTAGATGTAGTTTCCGATAGGCATTTCAAAAATAGGTGCCGATAGGCATTTCAGATATAGGTGCCGATAGGCATATCAGATATAGTTGCCGATAGGCATTTAAAATATATGTGCCGATAGGCATTTCAAATATAGGTGTCGACCGGCATTTCAGATATAAATGCCGAAAAGCATTTCAGATATAGGTGCCGATAGGCATTTCTGATGTGGTTGCCGATAGGCATTTCAAATATAGGTGCTGATAGGCATTTCAGATGTAGTTTCCGATAGGCATTTCAAAAATAGGTACCGATAGGCATTTCAGATATAGGTGCCGATAGGCATTTCAGATATAGTTGCCGATTGGCATTTTAAAAATAGGTGCCGATAGGCATTTCAGATATAGAAGCCGATAGGTATTTCAAATATAGGAGTGGATAGGCATTTCAGATATGGTTGCCGAAAGGCATTTCAAATATAGGTGCTGATAGTCATTTCAGATGTAGTTTCCGATAGGCATTTCAAAAATAGGTTCCGATAGGCATTTCAGATATAGGTGCCGATAGGCATTTCAGATAGACTTACCGATTGGCATTTTAAAAATAGGTGCCGATAGGCATTTTAGATGTAGTTTCCGAAAGGCATTTCAAAAATAGGTGCCGATAGGCATTTTAGATATAGGTGCCGATAGGCATATCAGATATAGTTGCCGATAGGCATTTAAAATATATGTGCCGATAGGCATTTCAAATATAGGTGTCGACCGGCATTTCAGATATAAATGCCGAAAGGCATTTCAGATATAGGTGCCGATAGGAATTTCTGATGTGGTTGCCGATAGGCATTCAAAATATAGGTGCTGATAGGCATTTCAGATGTAGTTTCCGATAGGCATTTCAAAAATAGGTACCGATAGGCATTTCAGATATAGGTGCCGATAGGCATTTCAGATATAGTTGCCGATTGGCATTTTAAAAATAGGTGCCGATAGGCATTTCAGATATAGAAGCCGATAGGTATTTCAAATATAGGTGTGGATAGGCATTTCAGATATGGTTACCGATAGGCATTTCAAATATAGGTGCTGATAGTCATTTCAGATGTAGTTTCCGATAGGCATTTCAAAAATAGGTTCCGATAGGCATTTCAGATATAGGTGCCGATAGGCATTTCAGATATACTTACCGATTGTCATTTTAAAAATAGGTGCCGATAGGCATTTTAGATGTAGTTTCCGATAGACATTTCAAACATAGGTGCCGATAGGCATTTCAGATATAGGTGCCGATAGGCATATCAGATATAGTTGCCGATAGGCATTTAAAATATATGTGCCGATAGGCATTTCAAATATAGGTGTCGACCGGCATTTCAGATATAAATGCCGAAAGGCATTTTAGATATAGGTGCCGATAGGCATTTCTGATGTGGTTGCCGATAGGCATTTCAAATATAGGTGCTGATAGGCATTTCAAATATAGGTGCTGATAGGCATTTCAGATGTAGTTTCCGATAGGCATTTCAAAAATAGGTACCGATAGGCATTTCAGATATAGGTGCCGATAGGCATTTCAGATATAGTTGCCGATTGGCATTTTAAAAATAGGTGCCGATAGGCATTTCAGATATAGAAGCCGATAGGTATTTCAAATATAGGTGTGGATAGGCATTTCAGATATGGTTGCCGATAGGCATTTCAAATATAGGTGCTGATAGTCATTTCAGATGTAGTTTCCGATAGGCATTTCAAAAATAGGTTCCGATAGGCATTTCAGATATAGGTGCCGATAGGCATTTCAGATAAACTTACCGATTGGCATTTTAAAAATAGGTGCCGCTAGGCATTTTAGATGTAGTTTCCGATAGGCATTTCAAAAATAGGTGCCGATAGGCATTTTAGATGTAGTTTCCGATAGGCATTTCAAAAATAGGTGCCGATAGGCATTTCAGATATAGGTGCCGATAGGCATATCAGATATAGTTGCCGATAGGCATTTAAAATATATGTGCCGATAGGCATTTCAAATATAGGTGTTGACCGGCATTTCAGATATAAATGCCGAAAGGCATTTCAGATATAGGTGCCGATAGGCATTTCTGATGTGGTTGCCGATAGGCATTTCAAATATAGGTGCTGATAGGCATTTCAGATGTAGTTTCCGATAGGCATTTCAAAAATAGGTACCAATAGGCATTTCAGATATAGGTGCCGATGGGCATTTCAGATATAGTTGCCGATTGGCATTTTAAAAATAGGTGCCGATAGGCATTTCAGATATAGAAGCCGATAGGTATTTCAAATATAGGTGTGGAAAGGCATTTCAGATATGGTTGCCGATAGGCATTTCAAATATAGGTGCTGATAGTCATTTCAGATGTAGTTTCCGATAGGCATTTCAAAAATAGGTTCCGATAGGCATTTCAGATATAGGTGCCGATAGGCATTTCAGATATACTTACCGATTGGCATTTTAAAAATAGGTGCCGATAGGCATTTTAGATGTAGTTTCCGATAGGCATTTCAAAAATAGGTGCCGATAGGCATTTCAGATATAGGTGCCGATAGGCATATCAGATATAGTTGCCGATAGGCATTTAAAATATATGTGCCGATAGGCATTTCAAATATAGGTGTCGACCGGCATTTCAGATATAAATGCCGAAAGGCATTTCAGATATAGGTGCCGATAGGCATTTCTGATGTGGTTGCCGATAGGCATTTCAAATATAGGTGCTGATAGGCATTTCAGATGTAGTTTCCGATAGGCATTTCAAAAATAGGTACCGATAGGCATTTCAGATATAGGTGCCGATAGGCATTTCAGATATAGTTGCCGATTGGCATTTTAAAAATAGGTGCCGATAGGCATTTCAGATATAGAAGCCGATAGGTATTTCAAATATAGGTGTGGATAGGCATTTCAGATATGGTTGCCGATAGGCATTTCAAATATAGGTGCTGATAGTCATTTCAGATGTAGTTTCCGATAGGCATTTCAAAAATAGGTTCCGATAGGCATTTCAGATATAGGTGCCGATAGGCATTTCAGATATACTTACCGATTGGCATTTTAAAAATAGGTGCCGATAGGCATTTTAGATGTAGTTTCCGATAGGCATTTCAAAAATAGGTGCCGATAGGCATTTCAGATATAGGTGCCGATAGGCATATCAGATATAGTTGCCGATAGGCATTTAAAATATATGTGCCGATAGGCATTTCAAATATAGGTGTCGACCGGCATTTCAGATATAAATGCCGAAAGGCATTTCAGATATAGGTGCCGATAGGCATTTCTGATGTGGTTGCCGATAGGCATTTCAAATATAGGTGCTGATAGGCATTTCAGATGTAGTTTCGGATGGGCATTTCAAAAATAGGTACCGATAGGCATTTCAGATATAGTTGCCGATAGGCATTTCAGATATAGTTGCCGATTGGCATTTTAAAAATAGGTGCCGATAGGCATTTCAGATATAGAAGCCGATAGGTATTTCAAATATAGGTGTGGATAGGCATTTCAGATATGGTTGCCGATAGGCATTTCAAATATAGGTGCTGATAGTCATTTCAGATGTAGTTTCCGATAGGCATTTCAAAAATAGGTTCCGATAGGCATTTCAGATATAGGTGCCGATAGGCATTTCAGATATACTTACCGATTGGCATTTTAAAAATAGGTGCCGATAGGCATTTTAGATGTAGTTTCCGATAGGCATTTCAAAAATAGGTGCCGATAGGCATTTCAGATATAGGTGCCGATAGGCATATCAGATATAGTTGCCGATAGGCATTTAAAATATATGTGCCGATAGGCATTTCAAATATAGGTGTCGACCGGCATTTCAGATATAAATGCCGAAAGGCATTTCAGATATAGGTGCCGATAGGCATTTCTGATGTGGTTGCCGATAGGCATTTCAAATATAGGTGCTGATAGGCATTTCAGATGTAGTTTCCGATAGGCATTTCAAAAATAGGTACCGATAGGCATTTCAGATATAGGTGCCGATAGGCATTTCAGATATAGTTGCTGATTGGCATTTTAAAAATAGGTGCCGATAGGCATTTCAGATATAGAAGCCGATAGGTATTTCAAATATATGTGTGGATAGGCATTTCAGATATGGTTGCCGATAGGCATTTCAAATATAGGTGCTGATAGTCATTTCAGATGTAGTTTCCGATAGGCATTTCAAAAATAGGTACCGATAGGCATTTCAGATATAGGTGCCGATAGGCATTTCAGATATACTTACCGATTGGCATTTTAAAAATAGGTGCCGATAGGCATTTTAGATGTAGTTTCCGATAGGCATTTCAAAAATAGGTGCCGATAGGCATTTCAGATATAGGTGCCGATAGGCATATCAGATATAGTTGCCGATAGGCATTTAAAATATATGTGCCGATTGGCATTTCAAATATAGGTGTCGACCGGCATTTCAGATATAAATGCCGAAAGGCATTTCAGATATAGGTGCCGATAGGCATTTCTGATGTGGTTGCCGATAGGCATTTCAAATATAGGTGCTGATAGGCATTTCAGATGTAGTTTCGGATAGGCATTTCAAAAATAGGTACCGATAGGCATTTCAGATATAGGTGCCGATAGGCATTTCAGATATAGTTGCCGATTGGCATTTTAAAAATAGGTGCCGATAGGCATTTCAGATATAGAAGCCGATAGGTATTTCAAATATAGGTGTGAATAGGCATTTCAGATATGGTTGCCGATAGGCATTTCAAATATAGGTGCTGATAGTCATTTCAGATGTAGTTTCCGATAGGCATTTCAAAAATAGGTTCCGATAGGCATTTCAGATATAGGTGCCGATAGGCATTTCAGATATACTTACCGATTGGCATTTTAAAAATAGGTGCCGATAGGCATTTTAGATGTAGTTTCCGATAGGCATTTCAAAAATAGGTGCCGATAGGCATTTCAGATATAGGTGCCGATAGGCATATCAGATATATTTGCCGATAGGCATTTAAAATATATGTGCCGATAGGCATTTCAAATATAGGTGTCGACCGGCATTTCAAATATAAATGCCGAAAGGCATTTCAGATATAGGTGCCGATAGGCATTTCTGATGTGGTTGCCGATAGGCATTTTAAATATAGGTGCTGATAGGCATTTCAGATGTAGTTTCCGATAGGCATTTCAAAAATAGGTACCGATAGGCATTTCAGATATAGGTGCCGATAGGCATTTCAGATATAGTTGCCGATTGGCATTTTAAAAATAGGTGCCGATAGGCATTTCAGATATAGAAGCCGATAGGTATTTCAAATATAGGTGTGGATAGGCATTTCAGATATGGTTGCCGATAGGCATTTCAAATATAGGTGCTGATAGTCATTTCAGATGTAGTTTCCGATAGGCATTTCAAAAATAGGTTCCGATAGGCATTTCAGATATAGGTGCCGATAGGCATTTCAGATATACTTACCGATTGGCATTTTAAAAATAGGTGCCGATAGGCATTTTAGATGTAGTTTCCGATAGGCATTTCAAAAATAGGTGCCGATAGGCATTTCAGATATAGGTGCCGATAGGCATATCAGATATAGTTGCCGATAGGCATTTAAAATATATGTGCCGATAGGCATTTCAAATATAGGTGTCGACCGGCATTTCAGATATAAATGCCGAAAGGCATTTCAGATATAGGTGCCGATAGGCATTTCTGATGTGGTTGCCGATAGGCATTTCAAATATAGGTGCTGATAGGCATTTCAGATGTAGTTTTTGATAGGCATTTCAAAAATAGGTACCGATAGGCATTTCAGATATAGGTGCCGATAGGCATTTCAGATATAGGTGTCGATAGGCATTTCAGATATAGGTGTCGATAGGCATTTCAGATATAGGTGTCGATAGTCATTTCAGATATAGGTGTCGATAGGCATTTCAGATAATGGTTGCCGATAGGCATTTCAGATATAGGTGCTGATAGTCATTTCAGATGTAGTTTCCGATAGGCATTTCAAAAATAGGTTCCGATAGGCATTTCAGATATAGGTGCCGATAGGCATTTCAGATATACTTACCGATTGGCATTTTAAAAATAGGTGCCGATAGGCATTTTAGATGTAGTTTCCGATAGGCATTTCAAAAATAGGTGCCGATAGGCATTTCAGATATAGGTGCCGATAGGCATATCAGATATAGTTGCCGATAGGCATTTAAAATATATGTGCCGATAGGAATTTCTGATGTGGTTGCCGATAGGCATTTCAAATATAGGTGCTGATAGGCATTTCAGATGTAGTTTCCAAAAGGCATTTCAAAAATAGGTTCCGATAGGCATTTCAGATATAGGTGCCGATAGGCATATCAGATATACTTACCGATTGGCATTTTAAAAATAGGTGCCGATAGGCAATTTAGATGTAGTTTCCGATAGGCATTTCAAAAATAGGTGCCGATAGGCATTTCAGATATAGGTGCCGATAGGCATATCAGATATAGTTGCCGATAGGCATGTAAAATATATGTGCCGATAGGCATTTCAAATATAGGTGTCGACCGGCATTTCAGATATAAATGCCGAAAGGCATTTCAGATATAGGTGCCGATAGGCATTTCTGATGTGGTTGCCGATAGGCATTTCAAATATAGGTGCTGATAGGCATTTCAGATGTAGTTTCCGATAGGCATTTTAAAAATAGGTGCCGATAGGCATTTCAGATATGGGTGCCGATAGGCATATCAGATATAGTTGCCGATAGGCATTTAAATAATATGTGCCGATAGGCATTTCAAATATAGGTGTCGACCGGCATTTCAGATATAAATGCCGAAATGCATTTCAGATATAGGTGCCGATAGGAATTTCTGATGTGGTTGCCGATAGGCATTTCAAATATAGGTGCTGATAGGCATTTCAGATGTAGTTTCCGATAGGCATTTCAAAAATAGGTACCGATAGGCATTTCAGATATAGGTGCCGATAGGCATTTCAGATATAGTTGCCGATTAGCTTTTTAAAAATAGGTGCCGATAGGCATTTCAGATATAGAAGCCGATAGGTATTTCAAATATAGGTGTGGATAGGCATTTCAGATATGGTTGCCGATAGGCATTTTAAATATAGGTGCTGATAGTCATTTCGGATGTAGTTTCCGATAGGCATTTCAAAAATAGGTGCCGATAGGCATTTTAGATGTAGTTTCCGATAGGCATTTCAAAAATAGGTAACGATAGGCATTTCAGATATAGGTGCCGATAGGCATATTAAATATAGTTGCCGATAGGCATTTAAAATATATGTGCCAATAGGCATTTCAAATATAGGTGTCGACCGGCATTTCAGATATAAATGCCGAAAGGCATTTCAATATAGGTGCCGATAGGCATTTCTGATGTGGTTGCCGATAGGCATTTCTGATGTGGTTGCCGATAGGCATTTCAAATATAGGTGCTGATAGGCATTTTAGATGTAGTTTCCGATAGGCATTTCAAAAATAGGTACCGATAGGCATTTCAGATATAGGTGCAGATAGGCATTTCAGATATAGTTGCCGATTGGCATTTTAAAAATAGGTGCCGATAGGCATTTCAGAAATAGAAGCCGATAGGTATTTCAAATATAGGTGTGGATAGGCATTTCAGATATGGTTGCCGATAGGCATTTCAAATATAGGTGCTGATAGTCATTTCAGATGTAGTTTCCGATAGGCATTTCAAAAATAGGTTCCGATAGGCATTTCAGATATAGGTGCCGATAGGCATTTCAGATATACTTACCGATTGGCATTTTAAAAATAGGTGCCGATAGGCATTTTAGATGTAGTTTCCGATAGGCATTTCAAAAATAGGTGCCGATAGGCATTTCAGATGTAGGTGCCGATAGGCATATCAGATATAGTTGCCGATAGGCATTTAAAATATATGTGATGATAGGCATTTCAAATATAGGTGTCGACCGGCATTTCAGATATAAATGCCGAAAGGCATTTCAGATATAGGTGCCGATAGGCATTTCTGATGTGGTTGCCGATAGGCATTTCAAATATAGGTGCTGATAGGCATTTCAGATGTAGTTTCCGATAGGCATTTCAAAAATAGGTACTGATAGGCATTTCAGATATAGGTGCCGATAGGCATTTCAGATATAGTTGCCGATTGGCATTTTAAAAATAGGTGCCGATAGGCATTTCAGATATAGAAGCCGATAGGTATTTCAAATATAGGTGTGGATAGGCATCTCAGATATGGTTGCCGATAGGCATTTCAAATATAGGTGCTGATAGTCATTTCAGATGTAGTTTCCGATAGGCATTTCAAAAATAGGTTCCGATAGGCATTTCAGATATAGGTGCCGATAGGCATTTCAGATATACTTACCGATTGGCATTTTAAAAATAGGTGCCGATAGGCATTTTAGATGTAGTTTCCGAGAGGCATTTCAAAAATAGGTGCCGATAGGCATTTCAGATATAGGTGCCGATAGGCATATCAGATATAGTTGCCGATAGGCATTTAAAATATATGTGCCGATAGGCATTTCAAATATAGGTGTCGACCGGCATTTCAGATATAAATGCCGAAAGGCATTTCAGATATAGGTGCCGATAGGCATTTCTGATGTGGTTTTCGATAGGCATTTCAAATATAGGTGCTGATAGGCATTTCAGATGTAGTTTCCGATAGGCATTTCAAAAATAGGTACCGATAGGCATTTCAGATATAGGTGCCGATAGGCATTTCAGATATAGTTGCCGATTGGCATTTTAAAAATAGGTGCCGATAGGCATTTCAGATATAGAAGCCGATAGGTATTTCAAATATAGGTGTGGATAGGCATTTCAGATATGGTTGCCGATAGGCATTTCAAATATAGGTGCTGATAGTCATTTCAGATGTAGTTTCCGATAGGCATTTCAAAAATAGGTTCCGATAGGCATTTCAGATATAGGTGCCGATAGGCATTTCAGATAAACTTACCGATTGACATTTTAAAAATAGGTGCCGATAGGCATTTTAGATGTAGTTTTCGATAGGCATTTCAAAAATAGGTGCCGATAGGCATTTCAGATATAGGTGCCGATAGGCATATCAGATATAGTTGCCGATAGTCATTTAAAATATATGTGCCGATAGGCATTTCAAATATAGGTGTCGACCGGCATTTCAGATATAAATGCCGAAAGGCATTTCAGATATAGGTGCCGATAGGCATTTATGATGTGGTTGCCGATAGGCATTTCAAATATAGGTGCTGATAGGCATTTCAGATGTAGTTTCCGATAGGCATTTCAAAAATAGGTACCGATAGGCATTTCAGATATAGGTGCCGATAGGCATTTAAGATATAGTTGCCGATTGGCATTTTAAAAATAGGTGCCGATAGGCATTTCAGATATAGAAGCCGATAGGTATTTAAAATATAGGTGTGGATAGGCATCTCAGATATGGTTGCCGATAGGCATTTCAAATATAGGTGCTGATAGTCATTTCAGATGTAGTTTCCGATAGGCATTTCAAAAATAGGTTCCGATAGGCATTTCAGATATAGGTGCCGATAGGCATTTCAGATATACTTACCGATTGGCATTTTAAAAATAGGTGCCGATAGGCATTTTAGATGTAGTTTCCGATAGGCATTTCAAAAATAGGTGCCGATAGGCATTTCAGATATAGGTGCCGATAGGCATATCAGATATAGTTGCCGATAGGCATTTAAAATATATGTGCCGATAGGCATTTCAAATATAGGTGTCGACCGGCATTTCAGATATAAATGCCGAAAGGCATTTCAGATATAGGTGCCGATAGGCATTTCTGATGTGGTTGCCGATAGGCATTTCAAATATAGGTGCTGATAGGCATTTCAGATGTAGTTTCCGATAGGCATTTCAAAAATAGGTACCGATAGGCATTTCAGATATAGGTGCCGATAGGCATTTCAGATATAGTTGCCGATTGGCATTTTAAAAATAGGTGCCGATAGGAATTTCAGATATAGAAGCCGATAGGTATTTCAAATATAGGTGTGGATAGGCATTTCAGATATGGTTGCTGATAGGCATTTCAAATATAGGTGCTGATAGTCATTTCAGATGTAGTTTCCGATAGGCATTTCAAAAATAGGTTCCGATAGGCATTTCAGATATAGGTGCCGATAGGCATTTCAGATATACTTACCGATTGGCATTTTAAAAATAGGTGCCGATAGGCATTTTAGATGTAGTTTCCGATAGGCATTTCAAAAATAGGTGCCGATAGGCATTTCAGATATAGGTGCCGATAGGCATATCAGATATAGTTGCCGATAGGCATTTAAAATATATGTGCCGATAGGCATTTCAAATATAGGTGTCGACCGGCATTTCAGATATAAATGCCAAAAGGCATTTCAGATATAGGTGCCGATAGGAATTTCTGATGTGGTTGCCGATAGGCATTTAAAATATAGGTGCTGATAGGCATTTCAGATGTAGTTTCCGATAGGCATTTCAAAAATAGGTACCGATAGGCATTTCAGATATAGGTGCCGATAGGCATTTCAGATATAGTTGCCGATTGGCATTTTAAAAATAGGTGCCGATAGGCATTTCAGATATAGAAGCCGATAGGTATTTCAAATATAGGTGTGGATAGGCATTTCAGATATGGTTACCGATAGGCATTTCAAATATAGGTGCTGATAGTCATTTCAGATGTAGTTTCCGATAGGCATTTCAAAAATAGGTTCCGATAGGCATTTCAGATATAGGTGCCGATAGGCATTTCAGATATACTTACCGATTGTCATTTTAAAAATAGGTGCCGATAGGCATTTTAGATGTAGTTTCCGATAGACATTTCAAAAATAGGTGCCGATAGGCATTTCAGATATAGGTGCCGATAGGCATATCAGATATAGTTGCCGATAGGCATTTAAAATATATGTGCCGATAGGCATTTCAAATATAGGTGTCGACCGGCATTTCAGATATAAATGCCGAAAGGCATTTCAGATATAGGTGCCGATAGGAATTTCTGATGTGGTTGCCGATAGGCATTTCAAATATAGGTGCTGATAGGCATTTCAGATGTAGTTTCCGATAGGCATTTCAAAAATAGGTACCAATAGGCATTTCAGATATAGGTGCCGATGGGCATTTCAGATATAGTTGCCGATTGGCATTTTAAAAATAGGTGCCGATAGGCATTTCAGATATAGAAGCCGATAGGTATTTCAAATATAGGTGTGGAAAGGCATTTCAGATATGGTTGCCGATAGGCATTTCAAATATAGGTGCTGATAGTCATTTCAGATGTAGTTTCCGATAGGCATTTCAAAAATAGGTTCCGATAGGCATTTCAGATATAGGTGCCGATAGGCATTTCAGATATACTTACCGATTGGCATTTTAAAAATAGGTGCCGATAGGCATTTTAGATGTAGTTTCCGATAGGCATTTCAAAAATAGGTGCCGATAGGCATTTCAGATATAGGTGCCGATAGGCATATCAGATATAGTTGCCGATAGGCATTTAAAATATATGTGCCGATAGGCATTTCAAATATAGGTGTCGACCGGCATTTCAGATATAAATGCCGAAAGGCATTTCAGATATAGGTGCCGATAGGCATTTCTGATGTGGTTTCCGATAGGCATTTCAAATATAGGTGCTGATAGGCATTTCAGATGTAGTTTCCGATAGGCATTTCAAAAATAGGTACCGATAGGCATTTCAGATATAGGTGCCGATAGGCATTTCAGATATAGTTGCCGATTGGCATTTTAAAAATAGGTGCCGATAGGCATTTCAGATATAGAAGCCGATAGGTATTTCAAATATAGGTGTGGATAGGCATTTCAGATATGGTTGCCGATAGGCATTTCAAATATAGGTGCTGATAGTCATTTCAGATGTAGTTTCCGATAGGCATTTCAAAAATAGGTTCCGATAGGCATTTCAGATATAGGTGCCGATAGGCATATCAGATATAGTTGCCGATAGGCATTTAAAATATATGTGCCGATAGGCATTTCAAATATAGGTGTCGACCGGCATTTCAGATATAAATGCCGAAAGGCATTTCAGATATAGGTGCCGATAGGCATTTCTGATGTGGTTGCCGATAGGCATTTCAAATATAGGTGCTGATAGGCATTTCAGATGTAGTTTCCGATAGGCATTTCAAAAATAGGTACCGATAGGCATTTCAGATATAGGTGCCGATAGGCATTTCAGATATAGTTGCCGATTGGCATTTTAAAAAAAAGTGCCGATAGGCATTTCAGATATAGAAGCCGATAGGTATTTCAAATATAGGTGTGGATAGGCATTTCAGATATGGTTGCCGATAGGCATTTCAAATATAGGTGCTGTTAGTCATTTCAGATGTAGTTTCCGATAGGCATTTCAAAAATAGGTTCCGATAGGCATTTCAGATATAGGTGCCGATAGGCATTTCAGATATACTTACCGATTGGCATTTTAAAAATAGGTGCCGATAGGCATTTTAGATGTAGTTTCCGATAGGCATTTCAAAAATAGGTGGCGATAGGCATTTCAGATATAGGTGCCGATAGGCATATCAGATATAGTTGCCGATAGGCATTTAAAATATATGTGCCGATAGGCATTTCAAATATAGGTGTCGACCGGCATTTCAGATATAAATGCCGAAAGGCATTTCAGATATAGGTGCCGATAGGCATTTCTGATGTGGTTGCCGATAGGCATTTCAAATATAGGTGCTGATAGGCATTTCAGATGTAGTTTCCGATAGGCATTTCAAAAATAGGTACCGATAGGCATTTCAGATATAGGTGCCGATAGGCATTTCAGATATAGTTGCCGATTGGCATTTTAAAAATAGGTGCCGATAGGCATTTCAGATATAGAAGCCGATAGGTATTTCAAATATAGGTGTGGATAGGCATTTCAGATATGGTTGCCGATAGGCATTTCAAATATAGGTGCTGATAGTCATTTCAGATGTAGTTTCCGATAGGCATTTCAAAAATAGGTTCCGATAGGCATTTCAGAATTAGGTGCCGATAGGCATTTCAGATATACTTACCGATTGGCATTTTAAAAATAGGTGCCGATAGGCATTTTAGATGTAGTTTCCGATAGGCATTTCAAAAATAGGTGCCGATAGGCATTTCAGATATAGGTGCCGATAGGCATATCAGATACAGTTGCCGATAGGCATTTAAAATATATGTGCCGATAGGCATTTCAAATATAGGTGTCGACCGGCATTTCAGATATAAATGCCGAAAGGCATTTCAGATATAGGTGCCGATAGGCATTTCTGATGTGGTTGCCGATAGGCATTTCAAATATAGGTGCTGATAGGCATTTCAGATGTAGTTTCTGATAGGCATTTCAAAAATAGGTACCGATAGGCATTTCAGATATAGGTGCCGATGGGCATTTCAGATATAGTTGCCGATTGGCATTTTAAAAATAGGTGCCGATAGGCATTTCAGATATAGAAGCCGATAGGTATTTCAAATATAGGTGTAGATAGGCATTTCAGATATGGTTGCCGATAGGCATTTCAAATATAGGTGCTGATAGTCATTTCAGATGTAGTTTCCGATAGGCATTTCAAAAATAGCTTCCGATAGGCATTTCAGATATAGGTGCCGATAGGCAATTCAGATATACTTACCGATTGGCATTTTAAAAATAGGTGCCGGTAGGCATTTTAGATGTAGTTTCCGATAGGCATTTCAAAAATAGGTGCCGATAGGCATTTCAGATATAGGTGCCGATAGGCATATCAGATATAGTTGCCGATAGGCATTTAAAATATATGTGCCGATAGGCATTTCAAATATAGGTGTCGACCGGCATTTCAGATATAAATGCCGAAAGGCATTTCAGATATAGGTGCCGATAGGCATTTCTGATGTGGTTGCCGATAGGCATTTCAAATATAGGTGCTGATAGGCATTTCAGATGTAGTTTCCGATAGGCATTTCAAAAATAGGTACCGATAGGCATTTCAGATATAGGTGCCGATAGGCATTTCAGATATAGTTGCTGATTGGCATTTTAAAAATAGGTGCCGATAGGCATTTCAGATATAGAAGCCGATAGGTATTTCAAATATATGTGTGGATAGGCATTTCAGATATGGTTGCCGATAGGCATTTCAAATATAGGTGCTGATATTCATTTCAGATGTAGTTTCCGATAGGCATTTCAAAAATAGGTTCCGATAGGCATTTCAGATATAGGTGCCGATAGGCATTTCAGATATACTTACCGATTGGCATTTTAAAAATAGGTGCCGATAGGCATTTTAGATGTAGTTTCCGATAGGCATTTCAAAAATAGGTGCCGATAGGCATTTCAGATATAGGTGCCGATAGGCATATCAGATATAGTTGCCGATAGGCATTTAAAATATATGTGCCGATAGGCATTTCAAATATAGGTGTCGACCGGCATTTCAGATATAAATGCCGAAAGGCATTTCAGATATAGGTGCCGATAGGCATTTCTGATGTGGTTGCCGATAGGCATTTCAAATATAGGTGCTGATAGGCATTTCAGATGTAGTTTCCGATAGGCATTTCAAAAATAGGTACCGATAGGCATTTCAGATATAGGTGCCGATAGGCATTTCAGATATAGTTGCTGATTGGCATTTTAAAAATAGGTGCCGATAGGCATTTCAGATATAGAAGCCGATAGGTATTTCAAATATATGTGTGGATAGGCATTTCAGATATGGTTGCCGATAGGCATTTCAATTATAGGTGCTGATAGTCATTTCAGATGTAGTTTCCGATAGGCATTTCAAAAATAGATTCCGATAGGCATTTCAGATATAGGTGCCGATAGGCATTTCAGATATACTTACCGATTGGCATTTTAAAAATAGGTGCCGATAGGCATTTTAGATGTAGTTTCCGATAGGCATTTCAAAAATAGGTGCCGATAGGCATTTCAGATATAGGTGCCGATAGGCATATCAGATATAGTGCCGATAGGCATTTCAAATATATGGGCCGAAAGGCATTTCAGATATAGGTGCCGATAGGCATTTCTGATGTGGTTGCCGATAGGCATTTCAAATAAAGGTGCTGATAGGCATTTCAGATGTAGTTTCCGATAGGCATTTCAAAAATAGGTACCGATAGGCATTTCAAATATAGGTGCCGATAGGCATATCAGATATAGTTGCCGATAGGCATTTAAAATATATGTGCCGATAGGCATTTCAAATATAGGTGTCGACCGGCATTTCAGATATAAATGCCGAAAGGCATTTCAGATATAGGTGCCGATAGGCATTTCTGATGTGGTTGCCGATAGGCATTTCAAATATAGGTGCTGATAGGCATTTCAGATGTAGTTTCGGATAGGCATTTCAAAAATAGGTACCGATAGGCATTTCAGATATAGGTGCCGATAGGCATTTCAGATATAGTTGCCGATTGGCATTTTAAAAATAGGTGCCGATAGGCATTTCAGATATAGAAGCCGATAGGTATTTCAAATATAGGTGTGGATAGGCATTTCAGATATGGTTGCCGATAGGCATTTCAAATATAGGTGCTGATAGTCATTTCAGATGTAGTTTCCGATAGGCATTTCAAAAATAGGTTCCGATAGGCATTTCAGATATAGGTGCCGATAGGCATTTCAGATATACTTACCGATTGGCATTTTAAAAATAGGTGCCGATAGGCATTTTAGATGTAGTTTCCGATAGGCATTTCAAAAATAGGTGCCGATAGGCATTTCAGATATAGGTGCCGATAGGCATATCAGATATAGTTGCCGATAGGCATTTAAAATATATGTGCCGATAGGCATTTCAAATATAGGTGTCGACCGGCATTTCAGATATAAATGCCGAAAGGCATTTCAGATATAGGTGCCGATAGGCATTTCAGATATAGTTGCCGATTGGCATTTTAAAAATAGGTGCCGATAGGCATTTCAGATATAGAAGCCGATAGGTATTTCAAATATAGGTGTAGATAGGCATTTCAGATATGGTTGCCGATAGGCATTTCAAATATAGGTGCTGATAGTCATTTCAGATGTAGTTTCCGATAGGCATTTCAAAAATAGCTTCCGATAGGCATTTCAGATATAGGTGCCGATAGGCAATTCAGATATACTTACCGATTGGCATTTTAAAAATAGGTGCCGGTAGGCATTTTAGATGTAGTTTCCGATAGGCATTTCAAAAATAGGTGCCGATAGGCATTTCAGATATAGGTGCCGATAGGCATATCAGATATAGTTGCCGATAGGCATTTAAAATATATGTGCCGATAGGCATTTCAAATATAGGTGTCGACCGGCATTTCAGATATAAATGCCGAAAGGCATTTCAGATATAGGTGCCGATAGGCATTTCTGATGTGGTTGCCGATAGGCATTTCAAATATAGGTGCTAATAGGCATTTCAGATGTAGTTTCCGATAGGCATTTCAAAAATAGGTACCGATAGGCATTTCAGATATAGGTGCCGATAGGCATTTCAGATATAGTTGCTGATTGGCATTTTAAAAATAGGTGCCGATAGGCATTTCAGATATAGAAGCCGATAGGTATTTCAAATATATGTGTGGATAGGCATTTCAGATATGGTTGCCGATAGGCATTTCAAATATAGGTGCTGATATTCATTTCAGATGTAGTTTCCGATAGGCATTTCAAAAATAGGTTCCGATAGGCATTTCAGATATAGGTGCCGATAGGCATTTCAGATATACTTACCGATTGGCATTTTAAAAATAGGTGCCGATAGGCATTTTAGATGTAGTTTCCGATAGGCATTTCAAAAATAGGTGCCGATAGGCATTTCAGATATAGGTGCCGATAGGCATTTCAGATATAGTTGCTGATTGGCATTTTAAAAATAGGTGCCGATAGGCATTTCAGATATAGAAGCCGATAGGTATTTCAAATATATGTGTGGATAGGCATTTCAGATATAGGTGCCGATAGGCATATCAGATATAGTTGCCGATAGGCAATTAAAATATATGTGCCGATAGGCATTTCAAATATAGGTGTCGACCGGCATTTCAGATATAAATGCCGAAAGGCATTTCAGATATAGGTGCCGATAGGCATTTCTGATGTGGTTGCCGATAGGCATTTCAAATATAGGTGCTGATAGGCATTTCAGATGTAGTTTCCGATAGGCATTTCAAAAATAGGTACCGATAGGCATTTCAGATATAGGTGCCGATAGGCATTTCAGATATAGTTGCTGATTGGCATTTTAAAAATAGGTGCCGATAGGCATTTCAGATATAGAAGCCGATAGGTATTTCAAATATATGTGTGGATAGGCATTTCAGATATGGTTGCCGATAGGCATTTCAATTATAGGTGCTGATAGTCATTTCAGATGTAGTTTCCGATAGGCATTTCAAAAATAGATTCCGATAGGCATTTCAGATATAGGTGCCGATAGGCATTTCAGATATACTTACCGATTGGCATTTTAAAAATAGGTGCCGATAGGCATTTTAGATGTAGTTTCCGATAGGCATTTCAAAAATAGGTGCCGATAGGCATTTCAGATATAGGTGCCGATAGGCATATCAGATATAGTGCCGATAGGCATTTCAAATATATGGGCCGAAAGGCATTTCAGATATAGGTGCCGATAGGCATTTCTGATGTGGTTGCCGATAGGCATTTCAAATAAAGGTGCTGATAGGCATTTCAGATGTAGTTTCCGATAGGCATTTCAAAAATAGGTACCGATAGGCATTTCAAATATAGGTGCCGATAGGCATATCAGATATAGTTGCCGATAGGCATTTAAAATATATGTGCCGATAGGCATTTCAAATATAGGTGTCGACCGGCATTTCAGATATAAATGCCGAAAGGCATTTCAGATATAGGTGCCGATAGGCATTTCTGATGTGGTTGCCGATAGGCATTTCAAATATAGGTGCTGATAGGCATTTCAGATGTAGTTTCGGATAGGCATTTCAAAAATAGGTACCGATAGGCATTTCAGATATAGGTGCCGATAGGCATTTCAGATATAGTTGCCGATTGGCATTTTAAAAATAGGTGCCGATAGGCATTTCAGATATAGAAGCCGATAGGTATTTCAAATATAGGTGTGGATAGGCATTTCAGATATGGTTGCCGATAGGCATTTCAAATATAGGTGCTGATAGTCATTTCAGATGTAGTTTCCGATAGGCATTTCAAAAATAGGTTCCGATAGGCATTTCAGATATAGGTGCCGATAGGCATTTCAGATATACTTACCGATTGGCATTTTAAAAATAGGTGCCGATAGGCATTTTAGATGTAGTTTCCGATAGGCATTTCAAAAATAGGTGCCGATAGGCATTTCAGATATAGGTGCCGATAGGCATATCAGATATAGTTGCCGATAGGCATTTAAAATATATGTGCCGATAGGCATTTCAAATATAGGTGTCGACCGGCATTTCAGATATAAATGCCAAAAGGCATTTCAGATATAGGTACCGATAGGCATTTCAGATATGGTTGCCGATAGGCATTTCAAATATAGGTGCTGATAGTCATTTCAGTTGTAGTTTCCGATAGGCATTTCAAAAATAGGTTCCGATAGGCATTTCAGATATAGGTGCCGATAGGCATTTCAGATATACTTACCGATTGGCATTTTAAAAATTGGTGCCGATAGGCATTTTAGATGTAGTTTCCGATAGGCATTTCTAAAATAGGTGCCGATAGGCATTTCAGATATAGGTGCCGATAGGCATATCAGATATAGTTGCCGATAGGCATTTAAAATATATGTGCCGATAGGCATTTCAAATATAGGTGTCGACCGGCATTTCAGATATAAATGCCGAAAGGCATTTCAGATATAGGTGCCGATAGGCATTTCTGATGTGGTTGCCGATAGGCATTTCAAATATAGGTGCTGATAGACATTTCAGATGTAGTTTCCGATAGGCATTTCAAAAATAGGTACCGATAGGCATTTCAGATATAGGTGCCGATAGGCATTTCAGATATAGTTGTCGATTGGCATTTTAAAAATAGGTGCCGATAGGCATTTCAGATATAGCAGCCGATAGGTATTTCAAATATAGGTGTGGATAGGCATTTCAGATATGGTTGCCGATAGGCATTTCAAATATAGGTGCTGATAGTCATTTCAGATGTAGTTTCCGATAGGCATTTCAAAAATAGGTTCCGATAGGCATTTCAGATATAGGTGCCGATAGGCATTTCAGATATACTTACCGATTGGCATTTTAAAAATAGGTGCCGATAGGCATTTTAGATGTAGTTTCCGATAGGCATTTCAAAAATAGGTGCCGATAGGCATTTCAGATATAGGTGCCAATAGGCATATCAGATATAGTTGCCGATAGGCATTTAAAATATATGTGCCGATAGGCATTTCAAATATAGGTGTCGACCGGCATTTCAGATATAAATGCTGAAAGGCATTTCAGATATAGGTGCCGATAGGCATTTCTGATGTGGTTGCCGATAGGCATTTCAAATATAGGTGCTGATAGGCATTTCAGATGTAGTTTCCGATAGGCATTTCAAAAATAGGTACCGATAGGCATTTCAGATATAGGTGCCGATAGGCATTTCAGATATAGTTGCCGATTGGCATTTTAAAAATAGGTGCCGATAGGCATTTCAGATATAGAAGCCGATAGGTATTTTAAATATAGGTGTGGATAGGCATTTCAGATATGGTTGCCGATAGGCATTTCAAATATAGGTGCTGATAGTCATTTCAGATGTAGTTTCCGATAGGCATTTAAAAAATATGTTCCGATAGGCATTTCAGATATAGGTGCCGATAGGCATTTCAGATATACTTACCGATTGGCATTTTAAAAATAGGTGCCGATAGGCATTTTAGATGTAGTTTCCGATAGGCATTTCAAAAATAGGTGCCGATAGGCATTTCAGATATAGGTGCCGATAGGCATATCAGATATAGTTGCCGATAGGCATTTAAAATATATGTGCCGATAGGCATTTCAAATAAAGGTGTCGACCGGCATTTCAGATATAAATGCCGAAAGGCATTTCAGATATAGGTGCCGATAGGCATTTCTGATATGGTTGCCGATAGGCATTTCAAATATAGGTGCTGATAGTCATTTCAGATGTAGTTTCCGATAGGCATTTCAAAAATAGGTTCCGATAGGCATTTCAGATATAGGTGCCGATAGGCATTTCAGATATACTTACCGATTGGCATTTTAAAAATAGGTGCCGATAGGCATTTTAGATGTAGTTTCCGATAGGCATTTCAAAAATAGGTGCCGATAGGCATTTCAGATATAGGTGCCGATAGGCATATCAGATATAGTTGCCGATAGGCATTTAAAATATATGTGCCGATAGGCATTTCAAATATAGGTGTCGACCGGCATTTCAGATATAAATGCCGAAAGGCATTTCAGATATAGGTGCCGATAGGCATTTCTGATGTGGTTGCCGATAGGCATTTCAAATATAGGTGCTGATAGGCATTTCAGATGTAGTTTCCGATAGGCATTTCAAAAATAGGTACCGATAGGCATTTCAGATATAGGTGCCGATAGGCATTTCAGATATAGTTGCCGATTGGCATTTTAAAAATAGGTGCCGATAGGCATTTCAGATATAGAAGCCGATAGGTATTTCAAATATAGGTGTGGATAGGCATTTCAGATATGGTTGCCGATAGGCATTTCAAATATAGGTGCTGATAGTCATTTCAGATGTAGTTTCCGATAGGCATTTCAAAAATAGGTTCCGATAGGCATTTCAGATATAGGTGCCGATAGGCATTTCAGATATACTTACCGATTGACATTTTAAAAATAGGTGCCGATAGGCATTTTAGATGTAGTTTCCGATAGGCATTTCAAAAATAGGTGCCGATAGGCATTTTAGATATAGGTGCCGATAGGCATATCAGATATAGTTGCCGATAGGCATTTAAAATATATGTGCCGATAGGCATTTCAAATATAGGTGTCGACCGGCATTTCAGATATAAATGCCGAAAGGCATTTCAGATATAGGTGCCGATAGGCATTTCTGATGTGGTTGCCGATAGGCATTTCAAATATAGGTGCTGATAGGCATTTCAGATGTAGTTTCTGATAGGCATTTCAAAAATAGGTACTAATAGGCATTTCAGATATAGGTGCCGATGGGCATTTCAGATATAGTTGCCATATGGCATTTTAAAAATAGGTGCCGATAGGCATTTCAGATATAGAAGCCGATAGGTATTTCAAATATAGGTGTGGATAGGCATTTCAGATATGGTTGCCGATAGGCATTTTAAATATAGGTGCTGATAGTCATTTCAGATGTAGTTTCCGATAGGCATTTCAAAAATAGGTTCCGATAGGCATTTCAGATAAAGGTGCCGATAGGCATTTCAGATATACTTACCGATTGGCATTTTAAAAATAGGTGCCGATAGGCATTTTAGATGTAGTTTCCGATAGGCATTTCAAAAATAGGTGCCGATAGGCATTTCAGATATAGGTGCCGATAGGCATATCAGATATAGTTGCCGATAGGCATTTAAAATATATGTGCCGATAGGCATTTCAAATATAGGTGTCGTCCGGCATTTCAGATATAAATGCCGAAAGACATTTCAGATATAGGTGCCGATAGGCATTTCTGATGTGGTTGCCGATAGGCATTTCAAATATAGGTGCTGATAGGCATTTCAGATGTAGTTTCGGATAGGCATTTCAAAAATAGGTACCAATGGGCATTTCAGATATAGGTGCCGATAGGCATTTCAGATATAGTTGCCGATTGGCATTTTAAAAATAGGTGCCGATAGGCATTTCAGATATAGAAGCCGATAGGTATTTCAAATATAGGTGTGGATAGGCATTTCAGATATGGTTGCCGATAGGCATTTCAAATATAGGTGCTGATAGTCATTTCAGATGTAGTTTCCGATAGGCATTTCAAAAATAGGTTCCGATAGGCATTTCAGATATAGGTGCCGATAGGCATTTCAGATATACTTACCGATTGGCATTTTAAAAATAGGTGCCGATAGGCATTTTAGATGTAGTTTCCGATAGGCATTTCAAAAATAGGTGCCGATAGGCATTTCAGATATAGGTGCCGATAGGCATATCAGATATAGTTGCCGATAGGCATTTAAAATATATGTGCCGATAGGCATTTCAAATATAGGTGTCGACCGGCATTTCAGATATAAATGCCGAAAGGCATTTCAGATATAGGTGCCGATAGGCATTTCTGATGTGGTTGCCGATAGGCATTTCAAATATAGGTGCTGATAGGCATTTCAGATGTAGTTTCCGATAGGCATTTCAAAAATAGGTACCGATAGGCATTTCAGATATAGGTGCCGATAGGCATTTCAGATATAGTTGCCGATTGGCATTTTAAAAAAAAGTGCCGATAGGCATTTCAGATATAGAAGCCGATAGGTATTTCAAATATAGGTGTGGATAGGCATTTCAGATATGGTTGCCGATAGGCATTTCAAATATAGGTGCTGATAGTCATTTCAGATGTAGTTTCCGATAGGCATTTCAAAAATAGGTTCCGATAGGCATTTCAGATATAGGTGCCGATAGGCATTTCAGATATACTTACCGATTGGCATTTTAAAAATAGGTGCCGATAGGCATTTTAGATGTAGTTTCCGATAGGCATTTCAAAAATAGGTGCCGATAGGCATTTCAGATATAGGTGCCGATAGGCATATCAGATATAGTTGCCGATAGGCATTTAAAATATATGTGCCGATAGGCATTTCAAATATAGGTGTCGACCGGCATTTCAGATATAAATGCCGAAAGGCATTTCAGATATAGGTGCCGATAGGCATTTCTGATGTGGTTGCCGATAGGCATTTCAAATATAGGTGCTGATAGGCATTTAAGATGTAGTTTCCGATAGGCATTTCAAAAATAGGTACCGATAGGCATTTCAGATATAGGTGCCGATAGGCATTTCAGATATAGTTGCCGATTGGCATTTTAAAAATAGGTGCCGATAGGCATTTCAGATATAGAAGCCGATAGGTATTTCAAATATAGGTGTGGATAGGCATTTCAGATATGGTTGCCGATAGGCATTTCAAATATAGGTGCTGATAGTCATTTCAGATGTAGTTTCCGATAGGCATTTCAAAAATAGGTTCCGATAGGCATTTCAGATATAGGTGCCGATAGGCATTTCAGATATACTTACCGATTGGCATTTTAAAAATAGGTGCCGATAGGCATTTTAGATGTAGTTTCCGATAGGCATTTCAAAAATAGGTGCCGATAGGCATTTCAGATATAGGTGCCGATAGGCATATCAGATATAGTTGCCGATAGGCATTTAAAATATATGTGCCGATAGGCATTTCAAATATAGGTGTCGACCGGCATTTCAGATATAAATGCCGAAAGGCATTTCAGATATAGGTGCCGATAGGCATTTCTGATGTGGTTGCCGATAGGCATTTCAAATATAGGTGCTGATAGGCATTTCAGATGTAGTTTCTGATAGGCATTTCAAAAATAGGTACCGATAGGCATTTCAGATATAGGTGCCGATGGGCATTTCAGATATAGTTGCCGATTGGCATTTTAAAAATAGGTGCCGATAGGCATTTCAGATATAGAAGCCGATAGGTATTTCAAATATAGGTGTGGATAGGCATTTCAGATATGGTTGCCGATAGGCATTTTAAATATAGGTGCTGATAGTCATTTCAGATGTAGTTTCCGATAGGCATTTCAAAAATAGGTTCCGATAGGCATTTCAGATATAGGTGCCGATAGGCATTTCAGATATACTTACCGATTGGCATTTTAAAAATAGGTGCCGATAGGCATTTTAGATGTAGTTTCCGATAGGCATTTCAAAAATAGGTGCCGATAGGCATTTCAGATATAGGTGCCGATAGGCATATCAGATATAGTTGTCGATAGGCATTTAAAATATATGTGCCGATAGGCATTTCAAATATAGGTGTCGACCGGCATTTCAGATATAAATGCCGAAAGGCATTTCAGATATAGGTGCCGATAGGCATTTCTGATGTGGTTGCCGATAGGCATTTCAAATATAGGTGCTGATAGGCATTTCAGATGTAGTTTCCGATAGGCATTTCAAAAATAGGTACCGATAGGCATTTCAGATATAGGTGCCGATAGGCATTTCAGATATAGTTGCCGATTGGCATTTTAAAAATAGGTGCCGATAGGCATTTCAGATATAGAAGCCAAAAAGTATTTCAAATATAGGTGTGGATAGGCATTTCAGATATGGTTGCCGATAGGCATTTCAAATATAAGTGCTGATAGTCATTTCAGATGTAGTTTCCGATAGGCATTTCAAAAATAGGTTCCGATAGGCATTTCAGATATAGGTGCCGATAGGCATTTCAGATATACTTACCGATTTTCATTTTAAAAATAGGTGCCGATAGGCATTTTAGATGTAGTTTCCGATAGGCATTTCAAAAATAGGTGCCGATAGGCATTTCAGATATAGGTGCCAATAGGCATATCAGATATAGTTGCCGATAGGCATTTAAAATATATGTGCCGATAGGCATTTCAAATATAGGTGTCGACCGGCATTTCAGATATAAATGCCGAAAGGCATTTCAGATATAGGTGCCGATAGGCATTTCTGATGTGGTTGCCGATAGGCATTTCAAATATAGGTGCTGATAGGCATTTCAGATGTAGTTTCCGATAGGCATTTCAAAAATAGGTACCGATAGGCATTTCAGATATAGGTGCCGATAGGCATTTCAGATATAGTTGCCGATTGGCATTTTAAAAATAGGTGCCGATAGGCATTTCAGATATAGTCGCCGATAGGTATTTCAAATATAGGTGTGGATAGGCATTTCAGATATGGTTGCCGATAGGCATTTCAAATATAGGTGCTGATAGTCATTTCAGATGTAGTTTCCGATAGGCATTTCAAAAATAGGTTCCGATAGGCATTTCAGATATAGGTGCCGATAGGCATTTCAGATATACTTACCGATTGGCATTTTAAAAATAGGTGCCGGTAGGCATTTTAGATGTAGTTTCCGATAGGCATTTCAAAAATAGGTGCCGATAGGCATTTCAGATATAGGTGCCGATAGGCATATCAGATATAGTTGCCGATAGGCATTTAAAATATATGTGCCGATAGGCATTTCAAATATAGGTGTCGACCGGCATTTCAGATATAAATGCCGAAAGGCATTTTAGATATAGGTGCCGATAGGCATTTCTGATGTGGTTGCCGATAGGCATTTCAAATATAGGTGCTGATAGGCATTTCAGATGTAGTTTCCGATAGGCATTTCAAAAATAGGTACCGATAGGCATTTCAGATATAGGTGCCGATAGGCATTTCAGATATAGTTGCTGATTGGCATTTTAAAAATAGGTGCCGATAGGCATTTCAGATATAGAAGCCGATAGGTATTTCAAATATATGTGTGGATAGGCATTTCAGATATGGTTGCCGATAGGCATTTCAAATATAGGTGCTGATATTCATTTCAGATGTAGTTTCCGATAGGCATTTCAAAAATAGGTTCCGATAGGCATTTCAGATATAGGTGCCGATAGGCATTTCAGATATACTTACCGATTGGCATTTTAAAAATAGGTGCCGATAGGCATTTTAGATGTAGTTTCCGATAGGCATTTCAAAAATAGGTGCCGATAGGCATTTCAGATATAGGTGCCGATAGGCATATCAGATATAGTTGCCGATAGGCATTTAAAATATATGTGCCGATAGGCATTTCAAATATAGGTGTCGACCGGCATTTCAGATATAAATGCCGAAAGGCATTTCAGATATAGGTGCCGATAGGCATTTCTGATGTGGTTGCCGATAGGCATTTCAAATATAGGTGCTGATAGGCATTTCAGATGTAGTTTCCGATAGGCATTTCAAAAATAGGTACCGATAGGCATTTCAGATATAGGTGCCGATAGGCATTTCAGATATAGTTGCCGATTGGCATTTTAAAAATAGGTGCCGATAGGCATTTCAGATATAGAAGCCAATAGGTATTTCAAATATAGGTGTGGATAAGCATTTCAGATATGGTTGCCGATAGGCATTTCAAATATAGGTGCTGATAGTCATTTCAGATGTAGTTTCCGATAGGCATTTCAAAAATAGGTTCCGATAGGCATTTCAGATATAGGTGCCGATAGGCATTTCAGATATACTTACCGATTGGCATTTTAAAAATAGGTGCCGATAGGCATTTTAGATGTAGTTTCCGATAGGCATTTCAAAAATAGGTGCCGATAGGCATTTCAGATATAGGTGCCGATAGGCATATCAGATATAGTTGCCGATAGGCATTTAAAATATATGTGCCGATAGGCATTTCAAATATAGGTGTCGACCGGCATTTCAGATATAAATGCCGAAAGGCATTTCAGATATAGGTGCCGATAGGCATTTCTGATGTGGTTGCCGATAGGCATTTCAAATATAGGTGCTGATAGGCATTTCAGATGTAGTTTCCGATAGGCATTTCAAAAATAGGTACCGATAGGCTTTTCAGATATAGGTGCCGATAGGCATTTCAGATATAGTTGCCGATTGGCATTTTAAAAATAGGTGCCGATAGGCATTTCAGATATAGAAGCCAATAGGTATTTCAAATATAGGTGTGGATAGGCATTTCAGATATGGTTGCCGATAGGCATTTCAAATATAGGTGCTGATAGTCATTTCAGATGTAGTTTCCGATAGGCATTTCAAAAATAGGTTCCGATAGGCATTTCAGATATAGGTGCCGATAGGCATTTCAGATATACTTACCGATTGGCATTTTAAAAATAGGTGCCGATAGGCATTTTAGATGTAGTTTCCGATAGGCATTTCAAAAATAGGTGCCGATAGGCATTTCAGATATAGGTGCCGATAGGCATATCAGATATAGTTGCCGATAGGCATTTAAAATATATGTGCCGATAGGCATTTCAAATATAGGTGTCGACCGGCATTTCAGATATAAATGCCGAAAGGCATTTCAGATATAGGTGCCGATAGGCATTTCTGATGTGGTTGCCGATAGGCATTTCAAATATAGGTGCTGATAGGCATTTCAGATGTAGTTTCCGATAGGCATTTCAAAAATAGGTTCCGATAGGCATTTCAGATATAGGTGCCGATAGGCATTTCAGATATACTTACCGATTGGCATTTTAAAAATAGGTGCCGATAGGCATTTTAGATGTAGTTTCGGATAGGCATTTCAAAAATAGGTGCCGATAGGCATTTCAGATATAGGTGCCGATAGGCATATCAGATATAGTTGCCGATAGGCATTTAAAATATATGTGCCGATAGGCATTTCAAATATAGGTGTCGACCGGCATTTCAGATATAAATGCCGAAAGGCATTTCAGATATAGGTGCCGATAGGCATTTCTGATGTGGTTGCCGATAGGCATTTCAAATATAGGTGCTGATAGGCATTTCAGATGTAGTTTCCGATAGGCATTTCAAAAATAGGTACCGATAGGCATGTCAGATATAGGTGCCGATAGGCATTTCAGATATAGTTGCCGATTGGCATTTTAATAATAGCTGCCGATAGGCATTTCAGATATAGAAGCCGATAGGTATTTCAAATATAGGTGTGGATAGGCATTTCAGATATGGTTGCCGATAGGCATTTCAAATATAGGTGCTGATTGTCATTTCAGATGTAGTTTCCGATAGGCATTTCAAAAATAGGTTCCGATAGGCATTGCAGATATAGGTGCCGATAGGCATTTCAGATATACTTACCGATTGGCATTTTAAAAATAGGTGCCGATAGGCATTTTAGATGTAGTTTCCGATAGGCATTTCAAAAATAGGTGCCGATAGGCATTTCAGATATAGGTGCCGATAGGCATATCAGATATAGTTGCCGATAGGCATTTAAAATATATGTGCCGATAGGCATTTCAAATATAGGTGTCGACCGGCATTTCAGATATAAATGCCGAAAGGCATTTCAGATATAGGTGCCGATAGGCATTTCTGATGTGGTTGCCGATAGGCATTTCAAATATAGGTGCTGATAGGCATTTCAGATGTAGTTTCCGATAGGCATTTCAAAAATAGGTACCGATAGGCATTTCAGATATAGGTGCCGATAGGCATTTCAGATATAGTTGCCGATTGGCATTTTAAAAATAGGTGCCGATAGGCATTTCAGATATAGAAGCCAATAGGTATTTCAAATATAGGTGTGGATAGGCATTTCAGATATGGTTGCCGATAGGCATTTCAAATATAGGTGCTGATAGTCATTTCAGATGTAGTTTCCGATAGGCATTTCAAAAATAGGTTCCGATAGGCATTTCAGATATAGGTGCCGATAGGCATTTCAGATATACTTACCGATTGGCATTTTAAAAATAGGTGCCGATAGGCATTTTAGATGTAGTTTCCGATAGGCATTTCAAAAATAGGTGCCGATAGGCATTTCAGATATAGGTGCCGATAGGCATATCAGATATAGTTGCCGATAGGCATTTAAAATATATGTGCCGATAGGCATTTCAAATATAGGTGTCGACCGGCATTTCAGATATAAATGCCGAAAGGCATTTCAGATATAGGTGCCGATAGGCATTTCTGATGTGGTTGCCGATAGGCATTTCAAATATAGGTGCTGATAGGCATTTCAGATGTAGTTTCCGATAGGCATTTCAAAAATAGGTTCCGATAGGCATTTCAGATATAGGTGCCGATAGGCATTTCAGATATACTTACCGATTGGCATTTTAAAAATAGGTGCCGATAGGCATTTTAGATGTAGTTTCGGATAGGCATTTCAAAAATAGGTGCCGATAGGCATTTCAGATATAGGTGCCGATAGGCATATCAGATATAGTTGCCGATAGGCATTTAAAATATATGTGCCGATAGGCATTTCAAATATAGGTGTCGACCGGCATTTCAGATATAAATGCCGAAAGGCATTTCAGATATAGGTGCCGATAGGCATTTCTGATGTGGTTGCCGATAGGCATTTCAAATATAGGTGCTGATAGGCATTTCAGATGTAGTTTCCGATAGGCATTTCAAAAATAGGTACCGATAGGCATGTCAGATATAGGTGCCGATAGGCATTTCAGATATAGTTGCCGATTGGCATTTTAATAATAGCTGCCGATAGGCATTTCAGATATAGAAGCCGATAGGTATTTCAAATATAGGTGTGGATAGGCATTTCAGATATGGTTGCCGATAGGCATTTCAAATATAGGTGCTGATTGTCATTTCAGATGTAGTTTCCGATAGGCATTTCAAAAATAGGTTCCGATAGGCATTGCAGATATAGGTGCCGATAGGCATTTCAGATATACTTACCGATTGGCATTTTAAAAATAGGTGCCGATAGGCATTTTAGATGTAGTTTCCGATAGGCATTTCAAAAATAGGTGCCGATAGGCATTTCAGATATAGGTGCCGATAGGCATATCAGATATAGTTGCCGATAGGCATTTAAAATATATGTGCCGATAGGCATTTCAAATATAGGTGTCGACCGGCATTTCAGATATAAATGCCGAAAGGCATTTCAGATATAGGTGCCGATAGGCATTTCTGATGTGGTTGCCGATAGGCATTTCAAATATAGATGCTGATAGGCATTTCAGATGTAGTTTCCGATAGGCATTTCAAAAATAGGTACCGATAGGCATTTCAGATATAGGTGCCGATAGGCATTTCAGATATAGATGCCGATTGGCATTTTAAAAATAGGTACCGATAGGCATTTCAGATATAGAAGCCGATAGGTATTTCAAATACAGGTGTGGATAGGCATTTCAGATATGGTTGCCGATAGGCATTTCAAATATAGGTGCTGATAGTCATTTCAGATGTAGTTTCCGATAGGCATTTCAAAAATAGGTTCCGATAGGCATTTCAGATATAGGTGCCGATAGGCATTTCAGATATACTTACCGATTGGCATTTTAAAAATAGGTGCCGATAGGCATTTTAGATGTAATTTCCGATAGGCATTTCAAAAATAGGTGCCGATAGGCATTTCAGATATAGGTGCCGATAGGCATATCAGATATAGTTGCCGATAGGCATTTAAAATATATGTGCCGATAGGCATTTCAAATATAGGTGTCGACCGGCATTTCAGATATAAATGCCGAAAGGCATTTCAGATATAGGTGCCGATAGGCATTTCTGATGTGGTTGCCGATAGGCATTTCAAATATAGGTGCTGATAGGCATTTCAGAAGTAGTTTCCGATAAGCATTTCAAAAATAGGTACCGATAGGCATTTCAGATATAGGTGCCTATAGGCATTTCAGATATACTTGCCGATTGGCATTTTAAAAAAAGGTGCCGATAGGCATTTCAGATATAGAAGCCGATAGGTATTTCAAATATAGGTGTGGATAGGCATTTCAGATATGGTTGCCGATAGGCATTTCAAATATAGGTGCTGATAGTCATTTCAGATGTAGTTTCCGATAGGCATTTCAAAAATAGGTTCCGATAGGCATTTCAGATATAGGTGCCGATAGGCATTTCAGATATACTTACCGATTGGCATTGTTAAAATAGGTGCCGATAGGCATTTCAGATATAGGTGCCGATAGGCATATCAGATATAGTTGTTGATAGGCATTTAAAATATATGTCCTGATAGGCATTTCAAATATAGGTGTCGACCGGCATTTCAGATATAAATGCCGAAAGGCATTTCAGATATAGGTGCCGATAGGCATTTCTGATGTGGTTGCCGATAGGCATTTCAAATATAGGTGCTGATAGGCATTTCAGATGTAGTTTCCGATAGGCATTTCAAAAATAGGTACCGATAGGCATTTCAGATATAGGTGCCGATAGGCATTTCAGATATAGTTGCCGATTGGCATTTTAAAAATAGGTGCCGATAGGAATTTTAGATATAGAAGCCGATAGGTATTTCAAATATAGGTGTGGATAGGCATTTCAGATATGGTTGCCGATAGGCATTTTAAATATAGGTGCTGATAGTCATTTCTGGTGTAGTTTCCGATAGGCATTTCAAAAATAGGTTCCGATAGGCATTTCAGATATAGGTGCCGATAGGCATTTCAGATATACTTACCGATTGGCATTTTAAAAATAGGTGCCGATAGGCTTTTTAGATGTAGTTTCCGATAGGCATTTCAAAAATAGGTGCCGATAGGCATTTCACATATAGGTGCCGATAGGCATATCAGATATATTTGCCGATAGGCATTTAAAATATATGTGCCGATAGGCATTTCAAATATAGGTGTCGACCGGCATTTCAGATATAAATGCCGAAAGGCATTTCAGATATAGGTGCCGATAGGCATTTCAAATATAGGTGCTGATAGGCATTTCAGATGTAGTTTCGGATAGGCATTTCAAAAATAGGTACCGATAGGCATTTCAGATATAGGTGCCGATAGTCATTTCAGATATAGTTGCCGATTGGCATTTTAAAAATAGGTGCCGATAGGCATTTCAGATATAGAAGCCGATAGGTATTTCAAATATAGGTGTGGATAGGCATTTCAGATATGGTTGCCGATAGGCATTTCAAATATAGGTGCTGATAGTCATTTCAGATGTAGTTTCCGATAGGCATTTCAAAAATAGGTTCCGATAGGCATTTCAGATATAGGTGCCGATAGGCATTTCAGATATACTTACCGATTGGCAATTTAAAAATAGGTGCCGATAGGCATTTTAGATGTAGTTTCCGATTGGCATTTCAAAAATAGGTGCCGATAGGCATTTCAGATAAAGGTGCCGATAGGCATATCAGATATAGTTGCCGATACGCATTTAAAATATATGTGCCGATAGGCATTTCAAATATAGGTGTCGACCGGCATTTCATATATAAATGCCGAAAGGCATTTCAGATATAGGTGCCGATAGGCATTTCTGATGTGGTTGCCGATAGGCATTTCAAATATAGGTGCTGATAGGCATTTCAGATGTAGTTTCCGATAGGCATTTCAAAAATAGGTACCGATAGGCATTTCAGATATAGGTGCCGATAGGCATTTCAGATATAGAAGCCGATAGGTATTTCAAATATAGGTGTGTATAGGCATTTCAGATATGGTTGCCGATAGGCATTTCAAATATAGGTGCTGATAGTCATTTCAGATGTAGTTTCCGATAGGCATTTCAAAAATAGGTTCCGATAGGCATTTCAGATATAGGTGCCGATAGGCATTTCAGATATACTTACCGATTGGCATTTTAAAAATAGGTGCCGATAGGCATTTTAGATGTAGTTTCCGATAGGCATTTCAAAAATAGGTGCCGATAGGCATTTCAGATATAGGTGCCGATAGGCATATCAGATATAGTTGCCGATAGGCATTTAAAATATATGTGCCGATAGGCATTTCAAATATAGGTGTCGACCGGCATTTCAGATATAAATGCCGTAAGGCATTTCAGATATAGGTGCCGATAGGCATTTCTAATGTGGTTGCCGATAGGCATTTCAAATATAGGTGCTGATAGGCATTTCAGATGTAGTTTCCGATAGGCATTTCAAAAATAGGTACCGATAGGCATTTCAGATATAGGTGCCGATAGGCATTTCAGATATAGTTGCCGATTGGCATTTTAAAAATAGGTGCCGATAGGCATTTCAGATATAGAAGCCGATAGGTATTTCAAATACAGGTGTGGATAGGCATTTCAGATATGGTTGCCGATAGGCATTTCAAATATAGGTGCTGATAGTCATTTCAGATGTAGTTTCCGATAGGCATTTCAAAAATAGGTTCTGATAGGCATTTCAGATATAGGTGCCGATAGGCATTTCAGATATACTTACCGATTGGCATTTTAAAAATAGGTGCCGATAGGCATTTTAGATGTAGTTTCCGATAGGCATTTCAAAAATAGGTGCCGATAGGCATTTCAGATATAGGTGCCGATAGGCATTTAAAATATATGTGCCGATAGGCATTTCAAATATAGGTGTCGACCGGCATTTCAGATATAAATGCCGAAAGGCATTTCAGATATAGGTGCCGATAGGCATTTCTGATGTGGTTGCCGATAGGCATTTCAAATATAGGTGCTGATAGGCATTTCAGATGTAGTTTCCGATAGGCATTTCAAAAATAGGTACCGATAGGCATTTCAGATATAGGTGCCGATAGGCATTTCAGATATATTAGCCGATTGGCATTTTAAAAATAGGTGCCGATAGGCGTTTCAGATATAGAAGCCGATAGGTATTTCAAATATAGGTGTGGATAGGCATTTCAGATAAGGTTGCCGATAGGCATTTCAAATATAGGTGCTGATAGTCATTTCAGATGTAGTTTCCGATAGGCATTTCAAAAATAGGTTCCGATAGGCATTTCAGATATAGGTGCCGATAGGCATTTCAGATATACTTACCGATTGGCATTTTAAAAATAGGTGCCGATAGGCATTTTAGATGTAGTTTCCGATAGGCATTTCAAAAATAGGTGCCGATAGGCATTTCAGATATAGGTGCCGATAGGCATATCAGATATAGTTGCCGATAGGCATTTAAAATATATGTGCCGATAGGCATTTCAAATATAGGTGTCGACCGGCATTTCGATAATAAATGCCGAAAGGCATTTCAGATATAGGTGCCGATAGGCATTTCTGATGTGGTTGCCGATAGGCATTTCAAATATAGGTGCTGATAGGCATTTCAGATGTAGTTTCCGATAGGCATTTCAAAAATAGGTACCGATAGGCATTTCAGATATAGGTGCCGATAGGCATTTCAGATATAGTTGCCGATTGGCATTTTAAAAATAGGTGCCGATAGGCATTTCAGATATAGAAGCCGATAGGTATTTCAAATATAGGTGTGGATAGGCATTTCAGATATGGTTGCCGATAGGCATTTCAAATATAGGTGCTGATAGTCATTTCAGATGTAGTTTCCGATAGGCATTTCAAAAATAGGTTCCGATAGGCATTTCAGATATAGGTGCCGATAGGCATTTCAGATATACTTACCGATTGGCATTTTAAAAATTGGTGCCGATAGGCATTTTAGATGTAGTTTCCGATAGGCATTTCAAAAATAGGTGCCGATAGGCATTTCAGATATAGGTGCCGATAAGGCATATCAGATATAGTTGCCGATAGGCATTTAAAATATATGTGCCGATAGGCATTTCAAATATAGGTGTCGAGCGGCATTTCAGATATAAATGCCGAAAGGCATTTCAGATATAGGTGCCGATAGGCATTTCTGATGTGGTTGCCGATAGGCATTTCAAATATAGGTGCTGATAGGCAATTCAGATGTATTTTCCGATAGGCATTTCAAAAATAGGTACCGATAGGCATTTCAGATATAGGTGCCGATAGGCATTTCAGATATAGTTGCCGATTAGCATTTTAAAAAAAAGTGCCGATAGGCATTTCAGATATAGAAGCCGATAGGTATTTCAAATATAGGTGTGGATAGGCATTTCAGATATGGTTGCCGATAGGCATTTCAAATATAGGTGCTGATAGTCATTTCAGATGTAGTTTCCGATAGGCATTTCAAAAATAGGTTCCGATAGGCATTTCAGATATAGGTGCCGATAGGCATTTCAGATATACTTACCGATTGGCATTTTAAAAATAGGTGCCGATAGGCATTTTAGATGTAGTTTCCGATAGGCATTTCAAAAATAGGTGCCGATAGGCATTTCAGATATAGGTGCCGATAGGCATATCAGATATAGTTGCCGATAGGCATTTAAAATAAATGTGCCGATAGGCATTTCAAATATAGGTGTCGACCGGCATTTCAGATATAAATGCCGAAAGGCATTTCAGATATAGGTGCCGATAGGCATTTCTGATGTGGTTGCCGATAGGCATTTCAAATATAGGTGCTGATAGGCATTTCAGATGTAGTTTCTGATAGGCATTTCAAAAATAGGTACCGATAGGCATTTCAGATATAGGTGCCGATGGGCATTTCAGATATAGTTGCCGATTGGTATTTTAAAATAGGTGCCGATAGGCATTTCAGATATAGAAGCCGATAGGTATTTCAAATATAGGTTCCGATAGGCATTTCAGATATAGGTGCCGATAGGCATTTCAGATATACTTACCGATTGGCATTTTAAAAATAGGTGCCGATAGGCATTTTAGATGTAGTTTCCGATAGGCATTTCAAAAATAGGTGCCGATAGGCATTTCAGATATAGGTGTCGATAGGCATATCAGATATAGTTGCCGATAGGCATTTAAAATATATGTGCCGATAGGCATTTCAAATATAGGTGTCGACCGGCATTTCAGATATAAATGCCGAAAGGCATTTCAGATATAGGTGCCGATAGGCATTTCTGATGTGGTTGCCGATAGGCATTTCAAATATAGGTGCTGATAGGCATTTCAGATGTAGTTTCCGATAGGCATTTCAAAAATAGGTACCGATAGGCATTTCAGATATAGGTGCCGATAGGCATTTCAGATATAGTTGCCGATTGGCATTTTAAAAAGAGGTGCCGATAGGCATTTCAGATATAGAAGCCGATAGGTATTTCAAATATAGGTGTGGATAGGCATTTCAGATATGGTTGCCGATAGGCATTTCAAATATAGGTGCTGATAGTCATTTCAGATGTAGTTTCCGATAGGCATTTCAAAAATAGGTTCCGATAGGCATTTCAGATATAGGTGCCGATAGGCATTTCAGATATACTTACCGATTGGCATTTTAAAAATAGGTGCCGATAGGCATTTTAGATGTAGTTTCCGATAGGCATTTCAAAAATAGGTGCCGATAGGCATTTCAGATATAGGTGCCGATAGCCATATCAGATATAGTTGCCGATAGGCATTTAAAATGTAGGTGTCGACCGGCATTTCAGATATAAATGCCGAAAGGCATTTCAGATATAGGTGCCAATAGGCATTTCTGATGTGGTTGCCGATAGGCATTTCAAATATAGGTGCTGATAGGCATTTCAGATGTAGTTTCCGACAGGCATTTCAAAAATAGGTACCGATAGGCATTTCAGATATAGGTGCCGATAGGCATTTCAGATATAGTTGCCGATTGGCATTTTAAAAATAGGTGCCGATAGGCATTTCAGATATAGAAGCCGATAGGTATTTCAAATATAGGTGTGGATAGGCATTTCAGATATGGTTGCCGATAGGCATTTCAAATATAGGTGCTGATAGTCATTTCAGATGTAGTTTCCGATAGGCATTTCAAAAATAGATTCCGATAGGCATTTCAGATATAGGTGCCGATAGGCATTTCAGATATACTTACCGATTGGCATTTTAAAAATAGGTGCCGATAGGCATTTTAGATGTAGTTTCCGATAGGCATTTCAAAAATAGGTGCCGATAGGCATTTCAGATATAGGTGCCGATAGGCAAATCAGATATAGTTGCCGATAGGCATTTAAAATATATGTACCGCTAGGCATTTCAAATATAGGTGTCGACCGGCATTTCAGATATAAATGCCGAAAGGCATTTCAGATATAGGTGCCGATAGGCATTTCTGATGTGGTTGCCGATAGGCATTTCAAATATAGGTGCTGATAGGCATTTCAGATGTAGTTTCCGATAGGCATTTCAAAAATAGGTACCGATAGGCATTTCAGATATAGGTGCCGATAGGCATTTCAGATATAGTTGCCGATTGGCATTTTAAAAATAGGTGCCGATAGGCATTTCAGATATAGAAGCCGATAGGTATTTCAAATATAGGTGTGGATAGGCATTTCAGATATGGTTGCCGATAGGCATTTCAAATATAGGTGCTGATAGTCATTTCAGATGTAGTTTCCGATAGGCATTTCAAAAATAGGTCCCGATAGGCATTTCAGATATAGGTGCCGATAGGCATTTCAGATATACTTACCGATTGGCATTTTAAAAATAGGTGCCGATAGGCATTTTAGATGTAGTTTCCGATAGGCATTTCAAAAATAGGTGCCGATAGGCATTTCAGATATAGGTGCCGATAGGCATATCAGATATAGTTGCCGATAGGCATTTAAAATATATGTGCCGATAGGCATTTCAAATATAGGTGTCGACCGGCATTTCAGATATAAATGCCGAAAGGCATTTCAGATATAGGTGCCGATAGGCATTTCTGATGTGGTTGCCGATAGGCATTTCAAATATAGGTGCTGATAGGCATTTCAGATGTAGTTTCCGATAGGCATTTCAAAAATAGGTACCGATAGGCATTTCAGATATAGGTGCCGATAGGCATTTCAGATATAGTTGCCGATTGGCATTTTAAAAAAAAGTGCCGATAGGCATTTCAGATATAGAAGCCGATAGGTATTTCAAATATAGGTGTGGATAGGCATTTCAGATATGGTTGCCGATAGGCATTTCAAATATAGGTGCTGATAGTCATTTCAGATGTAGTTTCCGATAGGCATTTCAAAAATAGGTTCCGATAGGCATTTCAGATATAGGTGCCGATAGGCATTTCAGATATACTTACCGATTGGCATTTTAAAAATAGGTGCCGATAGGCATTTTAGATGTAGTTTCCGATAGGCATTTCAAAAATAGGTGCCGATAGGCATTTCAGATATAGGTGCCGATAGGCATATCAGATATAGTTGCCGATAGGCATTTAAAATATATGTGCCGATAGGCATTTCAAATATAGGTGTCGACCGGCATTTCAGATATAAATGCCGAAAGGCATTTCAGATATAGGTGCCGATAGGCATTTCTGATGTGGTTGCCGATAGGCATTTCAAATATAGGTGCTGATAGGCATTTCAGATGTAGTTTCCGATAGGCATTTCAAAAATAGGTACCGATAGGCATTTCAGATATAGGTGCCGATAGGCATTTCAGATATAGTTGCCGATTGGCATTTTAAAAATAGGTGCCGATAGGCATTTCAGATATAGAAGCCGATAGGTATTTCAAATATAGGTGTGGATAGGCATTTCAGATATGGTTGCCGATAGGCATTTCAAATATAGGTGCTGATAGTCATTTCAGATGTAGTTTCCGATAGGCATTTCAAAAATAGGTTCCGATAGGCATTTCAGATATAGGTGCCGATAGGCATTTCAGATATACTTACCGATTGGCATTTTAAAAATAGGTGCCGATAGGCATTTTAGATGTAGTTTCCGATAGGCATTTCAAAAATAGGTGCCGATAGGCATTTCAGATATAGGTGCCGATAGGCATATCAGATATAGTTGCCGATAGGCATTTAAAATATATGTGCCGATAGGCATTTCAAATATAGGTGTCGACCGGCATTTCAGATATAAATGCCGAAAGGCATTTCAGATATAGGTGCCGATAGGCATTTCTGATGTGGTTGCCGATAGGCATTTCAAATATAGGTGCTGATAGGCATTTCAGATGTAGTTTCCGATAGGCATTTCAAAAATAGGTACCGATAGGCATTTCAGATATAGGTGCCGATAGGCATTTCAGATATAGTTGCCGATTGGCATTTTAAAAATAGGTGCCGATAGGCATTTCAGATATAGAAGCCAATAGGTATTTCAAATATAGGTGTGGATAGGCATTTCAGATATGGTTGCCGATAGGCATTTCAAATATAGGTGCTGATAGTCATTTCAGATGTAGTTTCCGATAGGCATTTCAAAAATAGGTTCCGATAGGCATTTCAGATATAGGTGCCGATAGGCATTTCAGATATACTTACCGATTGGCATTTTAAAAATAGGTGCCGATAGGCATTTTAGATGTAGTTTCCGATAGGCATTTCAAAAATAGGTGCCGATAGGCATTTCAGATATAGGTGCCGATAGGCATATCAGATATAGTTGCCGATAGGCATTTAAAATATATGTGCCGATAGGCATTTCAAATATAGGTGTCGACCGGCATTTCAGATATAAATGCCGAAAGGCATTTCAGATATAGGTGCCGATAGGCATTTCTGATGTGGTTGCCGATAGGCATTTCAAATATAGGTGCTGATAGGCATTTCAGATGTAGTTTCCGATAGGCATTTCAAAAATATGTTCCGATAGGCATTTCAGATATAGGTGCCGATAGGCATTTCAGATATACTTACCGATTGGCATTTTAAAAATAGGTGCCGATAGGCATTTTAGATGTAGTTTCCGATAGGCATTTCAAAAATAGGTGCCGATAGGCATTTCAGATATAGGTGCCGATAGGCATATCAGATATAGTTGCCGATAGGCATTTAAAATATATGTGCCGATAGGCATTTCAAATATAGGTGTCGACCGGCATTTCAGATATAAATGCCGAAAGGCATTTCAGATATAGGTGCCGATAGGCATTTCTGATGTGGTTGCCGATAGGCATTTCAAATATAGGTGCTGATAGGCATTTCAGATGTAGTTTCCGATAGGCATTTCAAAAATAGGTACCGATAGGCATGTCAGATATAGGTGCCGATAGGCATTTCAGATATAGTTGCCGATTGGCATTTTAATAATAGCTGCCGATAGGCATTTCAGATATAGAAGCCGATAGGTATTTCAAATATAGGTGTGGATAGGCATTTCAGATATGGTTGCCGATAGGCATTTCAAATAAAGGTGCTGATTGTCATTTCAGATGTAGTTTCCGATAGGCATTTCAAAAATAGGTTCCGATAGGCATTGCAGATATAGGTGCCGATAGGCATTTCAGATATACTTACCGATTGGCATTTTAAAAATAGGTGCCGATAGGCATTTTAGATGTAGTTTCCGATAGGCATTTCAAAAATAGGTGCCGATAGGCATTTCAGATATAGGTGCCGATAGGCATATCAGATATAGTTGCCGATAGGCATTTAAAATATATGTGCCGATAGGCATTTCAAATATAGGTGTCGACCGGCATTTCAGATATAAATGCCGAAAGGCATTTCAGATATAGGTGCCGATAGGCATTTCTGATGTGGTTGCCGATAGGCATTTCAAATATAGGTGCTGATAGGCATTTCAGATGTAGTTTCCGATAGGCATTTCAAAAATAGGTACCGATAGGCATTTCAGATATAGGTGCCGATAGGCATTTCAGATATACTTGCCGATTGGCATTTTAAAAATAGGTGCCGATAGGCATTTCAGATATAGAAGCCGATAGGTATTTCAAATATAGGTGTGGATAGGCATTTCAGATATGGTTGCCGATAGGCATTTCAAATATAGGTGCTGATAGTCATTTCAGATGTAGTTTCCGATAGGCATTTCAAAAATAGGTTCCGATAGGCATTTCAGATATAGGTGCCGATAGGCATTTCAGATATACTTACCGATTGGCATTGTTAAAATAGGTGCCGATAGGCATTTCAGATATAGGTGCCGATAGGCATATCAGATATAGTTGTTGATAGGCATTTAAAATATATGTCCTGATAGGCATTTCAAATATAGGTGTCGACCGGCATTTCAGATATAAATGCCGAAAGGCATTTCAGATATAGGTGCCGATAGGCATTTCTGATGTGGTTGCCGATAGGCATTTCAAATATAGGTGCTGATAGGCATTTCAGATGTAGTTTCCGATAGGCATTTCAAAAATAGGTACCGATAGGCATTTCAGATATAGGTGCCGATAGGCATTTCAGATATAGTTGCCGATTGGCATTTTAAAAATAGGTGCCGATAGGAATTTTAGATATAGAAGCCGATAGGTATTTCAAATATAGGTGTGGATAGGCATTTCAGATATGGTTGCCGATAGGCATTTTAAATATAGGTGCTGATAGTCATTTCTGGTGTAGTTTCCGATAGGCATTTCAAAAATAGGTTCCGATAGGCATTTCAGATATAGGTGCCGATAGGCATTTCAGATATACTTACCGATTGGCATTTTAAAAATAGGTGCCGATAGGCTTTTTAGATGTAGTTTCCGATAGGCATTTCAAAAATAGGTGCCGATAGGCATTTCACATATAGGTGCCGATAGGCATATCAGATATATTTGCCGATAGGCATTTAAAATATATGTGCCGATAGGCATTTCAAATATAGGTGCTGATAGGCATTTCAGATGTAGTTTCGGATAGGCATTTCAAAAATAGGTACCGATAGGCATTTCAGATATAGGTGCCGATAGTCATTTCAGATATAGTTGCCGATTGGCATTTTAAAAATAGGTGCCGATAGGCATTTCAGATATAGAAGCCGATAGGTATTTCAAATATAGGTGTGGATAGGCATTTCAGATATGGTTGCCGATAGGCATTTCAAATATAGGTGCTGATAGTCATTTCAGATGTAGTTTCCGATAGGCATTTCAAAAATAGGTTCCGATAGGCATTTCAGATATAGGTGCCGATAGGCATTTCAGATATACTTACCGATTGGCAATTTAAAAATAGGTGCCGATAGGCATTTTAGAAGTAGTTTTCGATTGGCATTTCAAAAATAGGTGCCGATAGGCATTTCAGATATAGGTGCCGATAGGCATATCAGATATAGTTGCCGATACGCATTTAAAATATATGTGCCGATAGGCATTTCAAATATAGGTGTCGACCGGCATTTCATATATAAATGCCGAAAGGCATTTCAGATATAGGTGCCGATAGGCATTTCTGATGTGGTTGCCGATAGGCATTTCAAATATAGGTGCTGATAGGCATTTCAGATGTAGTTTCCGATAGGCATTTCAAAAATAGGTACCGATAGGCATTTCAGATATAGGTGCCGATAGGCATTTCAGATATAGAAGCCGATAGGTATTTCAAATATAGGTGTGTATAGGCATTTCAGATATGGTTGCCGATAGGCATTTCAAATATAGGTGCTGATAGTCATTTCAGATGTAGTTTCCGATAGGCATTTCAAAAATAGGTTCCGATAGGCATTTCAGATATAGGTGCCGATAGGCATTTCAGATATACTTACCGATTGGCATTTTAAAAATAGGTGCCGATAGGCATTTTAGATGTAGTTTCCGATAGGCATTTCAAAAATAGGTGCCGATAGGCATTTCAGATATAGGTGCCGATAGGCATATCAGATATAGTTGCCGATAGGCATTTAAAATATATGTGCCGATAGGCATTTCAAATATAGGTGTCGACCGGCATTTCAGATATATATGCCGAAAGGCATTTCAGATATAGGTGCCGATAGGCATTTCTGATGTGGTTGCCGATAGGCATTTCAAATATAGGTGCTGATAGGCATTTCAGATGTAGTTTCCGATAGGCATTTCAAAAATAGGTACCGATAGGCATTTCAGATATAGGTGCCGATAGGCATTTCAGAATTAGTTGCCGATTGGCATTTTAAAAATAGGTGCCGATAGGCATTTCAGATATAGAAGCCGATAGGTATTTCAAATACAGGTGTTGATAGGCATTTCAGATATGGTTGCCGATAGGCATTTCAAATATAGGTGCTGATAGTCATTTCAGATGTAGTTTCCGATAGGCATTTCAAAAATAGGTTCTGATAGGCATTTCAGATATAGGTGCCGATAGGCATTTCAAATATACTTACCGATTGGCATTTTAAAAATAGGTGCCGATAGGCATTTTAGATGTAGTTTCCGATAGGCATTTCAAAAATAGGTGCCGATAGGCATTTCAGATATAGGTGCCGATAGGCATATCAGATATAGTTGCCGATAGGCATTAAAAATATATGTGCCGATAGGCATTTCAAATATAGGTGTCGACCGGCATTTCAGATATAAATGCCGAAAGGCATTTCAGATATAGGTGCCGATAGGCATTTCTGATGTGGTTGCCGATAGGCATTTCAAATATAGGTGCTGATAGGCATTTCAGATGTAGTTTCCGATAGGCATTTCAAAAATAGGTACCGATAGGCATTTCAGATATAGGTGCCGATAGGCATTTCAGATATATTAGCCGATTGGCATTTTAAAAATAGGTGCCGATAGGCGTTTCAGATATAGAAGCCGATAGGTATTTCAAATATAGGTGTGGATAGGCATTTCAGATAAGGTTGCCGATAGGCATTTCAAATATAGGTGCTGATAGTCATTTCAGATGTAGTTTCCGATAGGCATTTCAAAAATAGGTTCCGATAGGCATTTCAGATATAGGTGCCGATAGGCATTTCAGATATACTTACCGATTGGCATTTTAAAAATAGGTGCCGATAGGCATTTTAGATGTAGTTTCCGATAGGCATTTCAAAAATAGGTGCCGATAGGCATTTCAGATATAGGTGCCGATAGGCATATCAGATATAGTTGCCGATAGGCATTTAAAATATATGTGCCGATAGGCATTTCAAATATAGGTGTCGACCGGCATTTCGATAATAAATGCCGAAAGGCATTTCAGATATAGGTGCCGATAGGCATTTCTGATGTGGTTGCCGATAGGCATTTCAAATATAGGTGCTGATAGGCATTTCAGATGTAGTTTCCGATAGGCATTTCAAAAATAGGTACCGATAGGCATTTCAGATATAGGTGCCGATAGGCATTTCAGATATAGTTGCCGATTGGCATTTTAAAAATAGGTGCCGATAGGCATTTCAGATATAGAAGCCGATAGGTATTTCAAATATAGGTGTGGATAGGCATTTCAGATATGGTTGCCGATAGGCATTTCAAATATAGGTGCTGATAGTCATTTCAGATGTAGTTTCCGATAGGCATTTCAAAAATAGGTTCCGATAGGCATTTCAGATATAGGTGCCGATAGGCATTTCAGATATACTTACCGATTGGCATTTTAAAAATAGGTGCCGATAGGCATTTTAGATGTAGTTTCCGATAGGCATTTCAAAAATAGGTGCCGATAGGCATTTCAGATATAGGTGCCGATAGGCATATCAGATATAGTTGCCGATAGGCATTTAAAATATATGTGCCGATAGGCATTTCAAATATAGGTGTCGAGCGGCATTTCAGATATAAATGCCGAAAGGCATTTCAGATATAGGTGCCGATAGGCATTTCTGATGTGGTTGCCGATAGGCATTTCAAATATAGGTGCTGATAGGCATTTCAGATGTATTTTCCGATAGGCATTTCAAAAATAGGTACCGATAGGCATTTCAGATATAGGTGCCGATAGGCATTTCAGATATAGTTGCCGATTAGCATTTTAAAAAAAAGTGCCGATAGGCATTTCAGATATAGAAGCCAATAGGTATTTCAAATATAGGTGTGGATAGGCATTTCAGATATGGTTGCCGATAGGCATTTCAAATATAGGTGCTGATAGTCATTTCAGATGTAGTTTCCGATAGGCATTTCAAAAATAGGTTCCGATAGGCATTTCAGATATAGGTGCCGATAGGCATTTCAGATATACTTACCGATTGGCATTTTAAAAATAGGTGCCGATAGGCATTTTAGATGTAGTTTCCGATAGGCATTTCAAAAATAGGTGCCGATAGGCATTTCAGATATAGGTGCCGATAGGCATATCAGATATAGTTGCCGATAGGCATTTAAAATAAATGTGCCGATAGGCATTTCAAATATAGGTGTCGACCGGCATTTCAGATATAAATGCCGAAAGGCATTTCAGATATAGGTGCCGATAGGCATTTCTGATGTGGTTGCCGATAGGCATTTCAAATATAGGTGCTGATAGGCATTTCAGATGTAGTTTCTGATAGGCATTTCAAAAATAGGTACCGATAGGCATTTCAGATATAGGTGCCGATGGGCATTTCAGATATAGTTGCCGATTGGTATTTTAAAATAGGTGCCGATAGGCATTTCAGATATAGAAGCCGATAGGTATTTCAAATATAGGTTCCGATAGGCATTTCAGATATAGGTGCCGATAGGCATTTCAGATATACTTACCGATTGGCATTTTAAAAATAGGTGCCGATAGGCATTTTAGATGTAGTTTCCGATAGGCATTTCAAAAATAGGTGCCGATAGGCATTTCAGATATAGGTGTCGATAGGCATATCAGATATAGTTGCCGATAGGCATTTAAAATATATGTGCCGATAGGCATTTCAAATATAGGTGTCGACCGGCATTTCAGATAAAAATGCCGAAAGGCATTTCAGATATAGGTGCCGATAGGCATTTCTGATGTGGTTGCCGATAGGCATTTCAAATATAGGTGCTGATAGGCATTTCAGATGTAGTTTCCGATAGGCATTTCAAAAATAGGTACCGATAGGCATTTCAGATATAGGTGTCGATAGGCATTTCAGATATAGTTGCCGATTGGCATTTTAAAAAGAGGTGCCGATAGGCATTTCAGATATAGAAGCCGATAGGTATTTCAAATATAGGTGTGGATAGGCATTTCAGATATGGTTGCCGATAGGCATTTCAAATATAGGTGCTGATAGTCATTTCAGATGTAGTTTCCGATAGGCATTTCAAAAATAGGTTCCGATAGGCATTTCAGATATAGGTGCCGATAGGCATTTCAGATATACTTACCGATTGGCATTTTAAAAATAGGTGCCGATAGGCATTTTAGATGTAGTTTCCGATAGGCATTTCAAAAATAGGTGCCGATAGGCATTTCAGATATAGGTGCCGATAGCCATATCAGATATAGTTGCCGATAGGCATTTAAAATGTAGGTGTCGACCGGCATTTCAGATATAAATGCCGAAAGGCATTTCAGATATAGGTGCCAATAGGCATTTCTGATGTGGTTGCCGATAGGCATTTCAAATATAGGTGCTGATAGGCATTTCAGATGTAGTTTCCGACAGGCATTTCAAAAATAGGTACCGATAGGCATTTCAGATATAGGTGCCGATAGGCATTTCAGATATAGTTGCCGATTGGCATTTTAAAAATAGGTGCCGATAGGCATTTCAGATATAGAAGCCGATAGGTATTTCAAATATAGGTGTGGATAGGCATTTCAGATATGGTTGCCGATAGGCATTTCAAATATAGGTGCTGATAGTCATTTCAGATGTAGTTTCCGATAGGCATTTCAAAAATAGATTCCGATAGGCATTTCAGATATAGGTGCCGATAGGCATTTCAGATATACTTACCGATTGGCATTTTAAAAATAGGTGCCGATAGGCATTTTAGATGTAGTTTCCGATAGGCATTTCAAAAATAGGTGCCGATAGGCATTTCAGATATAGGTGCCGATAGGCATATCAGATATAGTTGCCGATAGGCATTTAAAATATATGTACCGCTAGGCATTTCAAATATAGGTGTCGACCGGCATTTCAGATATAAATGCCGAAAGGCATTTCAGATATAGGTGCCGATAGGCATTTCTGATGTGGTTGCCGATAGGCATTTCAAATATAGGTGCTGATAGGCATTTCAGATGTAGTTTCCGATAGGCATTTCAAAAATAGGTACCGATAGGCATTTCAGATATAGGTGCCGATAGGCATTTCAGATATAGGTGCCGATAGGCATTTCAGATATAGTTGCCGATTGGCATTTTAAAAATAGGTGCCGATAGGCATTTCAGATATAGAAGCCGATAGGTATTTCAAATATAGGTGTGGATAGGCATTTCAGATATGGTTGCCGATAGGCATTTCAAATATAGGTGCTGATAGTCATTTCAGATGTAGTTTCCGATAGGCATTTCAAAAATAGGTTCCGATAGGCATTTCAGATATAGGTGCCGATAGGCATTTCAGATATACTTACCGATTGGCATTTTAAAAATAGGTGCCGGTAGGCATTTTAGATGTAGTTTCCGATAGGCATTTCAAAAATAGGTGCCGATAGGCATTTCAGATATAGGTGCCGATAGGCATATCAGATATAGTTGCCGATAGGCATTTAAAATATATGTGCCGATAGGCATTTCAAATATAGGTGTCGACCGGCATTTCAGATATAAATGCTGAAAGGCATTTCAGATATAGGTGCCGATAGGCATTTCTGATGTGGTTGCCGACAGGCATTTCAAATATAGGTGCTGATAGGCATTTCAGATGTAGTTTCCGATATAGGCATTTTAAAAATAGGTACCGATAGGCATTTCAGATATAGGTGCCGATAGGCATTTCAGATATAGTTGCTGATTGGCATTTTAAAAATAGGTGTCGATAGGCATTTCAGATATAGAAGCCGATAGGTATTTCAAATATAGGTGTGGATAGGCATTTCAGATATGGTTGCCGATAGGCATTTCAAATATAGGTGCTGATAGTCATTTCAGATGTAGTTTCCGATAGGCATTTCAAAAATAGGTTCCGATAGGCATTTCAGATATAGGTGCCGATAGGCATTTCAGATATACTTACCGATTGGCATTTTGAAAATAGGTGCCGATAGGCATTTTAGATGTAGTTTCCGATAGGCATTTCAAAAATAGGTGCCGATAGGCATTTCAGATATAGGTGCCGATAGGCATATCAGATATAGTTGCCGATAGGCATTTAAAATATATGTGCCGGTAGGCATTTCAAATATAGGTGTCGACCGGCATTTCAGATATAAATGCCGAAAGGCATTTCAGATATAGGTGCCGATAGGCATTTCTGATGTGGTTGCCGATAGGCATTTCAAATATAGGTGCTGATAGGCATTTCAGATGTAGTTTCCGATAGGCATTTCAAAAATAGGTACCGATAGGCATTTTAGATATAGTTGCCGATTGGCATTTTAAAAATACGTGCCGATAGGCATTTCAGATATAGAAGCCGATAGGTATTTCAAATATAGGTGTGGATAGGCATTTCCGATATGGTTGCCGATAGGCATTTCAAATATAGGTGCTGATAGTCATTTCAGATGTAGTTTCCGATAGGCATTTCAAAAATAGGTTCCGATAGGCATTTCAGATATAGGTGCCGATAGGCATTTCAGATATACTTACCGATTGGCAATTTAAAAATAGGTGCCGATAGGCATTTTAGATGTATTTTCCGATAGGCATTTCAAAAATAGGTGCCGATAGGCATTTCAGACATAGGTGCCGATAGGCATATCAGATATAGTTGCCGATAGGCATTTAAAATATATGTGCCGATAGGCTTTTCAAATATAGGTGTCGACCGGCATTTCAGATATAAATGCCGAAAGGCATTTCAGATATAGGTGCCGATAGGCATTTCTGATGTGGTTGCCGATAGGCATTTCAAATATAGGTGCTGATAGGCATTTCAGATGTAGTTTCCGATAGGCATTTCAAAAATAGGTTCCGATAGGCATTTCAGATATAGGTGCCGATAGGCATTTCAGATATACTTACCGATTGGCATTTTAAAAATAGGTGCCGATAGGCATTTTAGATGTAGTTTCCGATAGGCATTTCAAAAATAGGTGGCGAGAGGCATTTCAGATATAGGTGCCGATAGGCATTTCTGATGTGGTTGCCGATAGGCATTTCCAATATAGGTGCTGATAGGCATTTCAGATGTAGTTTCCGATAGGCATTTCAAAAATAGGTACCGATAGGCATTTCAGATATAGGTGCCGATAGGCATTTCAGATATAGTTGCCGATTGGCATTTTAAAAATAGGTGCCGATAGGCATTTCAGATATAGAAGCCGATAGGTATTTCAAATATAGGTGTGGATAGGCATTTCAGATATGGTTGCCGATAGGCATTTCAAATATAGGTGCTGATAGTCATTTCAGATGTAGTTTCCGATAGGCATTTCAAAAATAGGTTCCGATAGGCATCTCAGATATAGGTGCCGATAGGCATTTCAGATATACTTACCGATTGGCAATTTAAGAAATAGGTGCCGATAGGCATTTTAGATGTAGTTTCCGATTGGCATTTCAAAAATAGGTGCCGATAGGCATTTCAGATATAGGTGCCGATAGGCATATCAGATATAGTTGCCGATACGCATTTAAAATATATGTGCCGATAGGCATTTCAAATATAGGTGTCGACCGGCATTTCATATATAAATGCCGAAAGGCATTTCAGATATAGGTGCCGATAGGCATTTCTGATGTGGTTGCCGATAGGCATTTCAAATATAGGTGCTGATAGGCATTTCAGATGTAGTTTCCGATAGGCATTTCAAAAATAGGTACCGATAGGCATTTCAGATATAGGTGCCGATAGGCATTTCAGATATAGAAGCCGATAGGTATTTCAAATATAGGTGTGTATAGGCATTTCAGATATGGTTGCCGATAGGCATTTCAAATATAGGTGCTGATAGTCATTTCAGATGTAGTTTCCGATAGGCATTTCAAAAATAGGTTCCGATAGGCATTTCAGATATAGGTGCCGATAGGCATTTCAGATATACTTACCGATTGGCATTTTAAAAATAGGTGCCGATAGGCATTTTAGATGTAGTTTCCGATAGGCATTTCAAAAATAGGTGCCGATAGTCATTTCAGATATAGGTGCCAATAGGCATATCAGATATAGTTGCCGATAGGCATTTAAAATATATGTGCCGATAGGCATTTCAAATATAGGTGTCGACCGGCATTTCAGATATATATGCCGAAAGGCATTTCAGATATAGGTGCCGATAGGCATTTCTGATGTGGTTGCCGATAGGCATTTCAAATATAGGTGCTGATAGGCATTTCAGATGTAGTTTCCGATAGGCATTTCAAAAATAGGTACCGATAGGCATTTCAGATATAGGTGCCGATAGGCATTTCAGATATAGTTGCCGATTGGCATTTTAAAAATAGGTGCCGATAGGCATTTCAGATATAGAAGCCGATAGGTATTTCAAATACAGGTGTGGATAGGCATTTCAGATATGGTTGCCGATAGGCATTTCAAATATAGGTGCTGATAGTCATTTCAGATGTAGTTTCCGATAGGCATTTCAAAAATAGGTTCTGATAGGCATTTCAGATATAGGTGCCGATAGGCATTTCAGATATACTTACCGATTGGCATTTTAAAAATAGGTGCCGATAGGCATTTTAGATGTAGTTTCCGATAGGCATTTCAAAAATAGGTGCCGATAGGCATTTCAGATATAGGTGCCGATAGGCATATCAGATATAGTTGCCGATAGGCATTTAAAATATATGTGCCGATAGGCATTTCAAATATAGGTGTCGACCGGCATTTCAGATATAAATGCCGAAAGGCATTTCAGATATAGGTGCCGATAGGCATTTCTGATGTGGTTGCCGATAGGCATTTCAAATATAGGTGCTGATAGGCATTTCAGATGTAGTTTCCGATAGGCATTTCAAAAATAGGTACCGATAGGCATTTCAGATATAGGTGCCGATAGGCATTTCAGATATATTAGCCGATTGGCATTTTAAAAATAGGTGCCGATAGGCGTTTCAGATATAGAAGCCGATAGGTATTTCAAATATAGGTGTGGATAGGCATTTCAGATAAGGTTGCCGATAGGCATTTCAAATATAGGTGCCGATAGTCATTTCAGATGTAGTTTCCGATAGGCATTTCAAAAATAGGTTCCGATAGGCATTTCAGATATAGGTGCCGATAGGCATTTCAGATATACTTACCGATTGGCATTTTAAAAATAGGTGCCGATAGGCATTTTAGATGTAGTTTCCGATAGGCATTTCAAAAATAGGTGCCGATAGGCATTTCAGATATAGGTGCCGATAGGCATATCAGATATAGTTGCCGATAGGCATTTAAAATATATGTGCCGATAGGCATTTCAAATATAGGTGTCGACCGGCATTTCGATAATAAATGCCGAAAGGCATTTCAGATATAGGTGCCGATAGGCATTTCTGATGTGGTTGCCGATAGGCATTTCAAATATAGGTGCTGATAGGCATTTCAGATGTAGTTTCCGATAGGCATTTCAAAAATAGGTACCGATAGGCATTTCAGATATAGGTGCCGATAGGCATTTCAGATATAGTTGCCGATTGGCATTTTAAAAATAGGTGCCGATAGGCATTTCAGATATAGAAGCCGATAGGTATTTCAAATATAGGTGTGGATAGGCATTTCAGATATGGTTGCCGATAGGCATTTCAAATATAGGTGCTGATAGTCATTTCAGATGTAGTTTCCGATAGGCATTTCAAAAATAGGTTCCGATAGGCATTTCAGATATAGGTGCCGATAGGCATTTCAGATATACTTACCGATTGGCATTTTAAAAATAGGTGCCGATAGGCATTTTAGATGTAGTTTCCGATAGGCATTTCAAAAATAGGTGCCGATAGGCATTTCAGATATAGGTGCCGATAGGCATATCAGATATAGTTGCCGATAGGCATTTAAAATATATGTGCCGATAGGCATTTCAAATATAGGTGTCGAGCGGCATTTCAGATATAAATGCCGAAAGGCATTTCAGATATAGGTGCCGATAGGCATTTCTGATGTGGTTGCCGATAGGCATTTCAAATATAGGTGCTGATAGGCATTTCAGATGTATTTTCCGATAGGCATTTCAAAAATAGGTACCGATAGGCATTTCAGATATAGGTGCCGATAGGCATTTCAGATATAGTTGCCGATTAGCATTTTAAAAAAAAGTGCCGATAGGCATTTCAGATATAGAAGCCGATAGGTATTTCAAATATAGGTGTGGATAGGCATTTCAGATATGGTTGCCGATAGGCATTTCAAATATAGGTGCTGATAGTCATTTCAGATGTAGTTTCCGATAGGCATTTCAAAAATAGGTTCCGATAGGCATTTCAGATATAGGTGCCGATAGGCATTTCAGATATACTTACCGATTGGCATTTTAAAAATAGGTGCCGATAGGCATTTTAGATGTAGTTTCCGATAGGCATTTCAAAAATAGGTGCCGATAGGCATTTCAGATATAGGTGCCGATAGGCATATCAGATATAGTTGCCGATAGGCATTTAAAATAAATGTGCCGATAGGCATTTCAAATATAGGTGTCGACCGGCATTTCAGATATAAATGCCGAAAGGCATTTCAGATATAGGTGCCGATAGGCATATCTGATGTGGTTGCCGATAGGCATTTCAAATATAGGTGCTGATAGGCATTTCAGATGTAGTTTCTGATAGGCATTTCAAAAATAGGTACCGATAGGCATTTCAGATATAGGTGCCGATGGGCATTTCAGATATAGTTGCCGATTGGTATTTTAAAATAGGTGCCGATAGGCATTTCAGATATAGAAGCCGATAGGTATTTCAAATATAGGTTCCGATAGGCATTTCAGATATAGGTGCCGATAGGCATTTCAGATATACTTACCGATTGGCATTTTAAAAATAGGTGCCGATAGGCATTTTAGATGTAGTTTCCGATAGGCATTTCAAAAATAGGTGCCGATAGGCATTTCAGATATAGGTGTCGATAGGCATAACAGATATAGTTGCCGATAGGCATTTAAAATATATGTGCCGATAGGCATTTCAAATATAGGTGTCGACCGGCATTTCAGATAAAAATGCCGAAAGGCATTTCAGATATAGGTGCCGATAGGCATTTCTGATGTGGTTGCCGATAGGCATTTCAAATATAGGTGCTGATAGGCATTTCAGATGTAGTTTCCGATAGGCATTTCAAAAATAGGTACCGATAGGCATTTCAGATATAGGTGCCGATAGGCATTTCAGATATAGTTGCCGATTGGCATTTTAAAAAGAGGTGCCGATAGGCATTTCAGATATAGAAGCCGATAGGTATTTCAAATATAGGTGTGGATAGGCATTTCAGATATGGTTGCCGATAGGCATTTCAAATATAGGTGCTGATAGTCATTTCAGATGTAGTTTCCGATAGGCATTTCAAAAATAGGTTCCGATAGGCATTTCAGATATAGGTGCCGATAGGCATTTCAGATATACTTACCGATTGGCATTTTAAAAATAGGTGCCGATAGGCATTTTAGATGTAGTTTCCGATAGGCATTTCAAAAATAGGTGCCGATAGGCATTTCAGATATAGGTGCCGATAGCCATATCAGATATAGTTGCCAATAGGCATTTAAAATGTAGGTGTCGACCGGCATTTCAGATATAAATGCCGAAAGGCATTTCAGATATAGGTGCCAATAGGCATTTCTGATGTGGTTGCCGATAGGCATTTCAAATATAGGTGCTGATAGGCATTTCAGATGTAGTTTCCGACAGGCATTTCAAAAATAGGTACCGATAGGCATTTCAGATATAGGTGCCGATAGGCATTTCAGATATAGATGCCGATTGGCATTTTAAAAATAGGTGCCGATAGGCATTTCAGATATAGAAGCCGATAGGTATTTCAAATATAGGTGTGGATAGGCATTTCAGATATGGTTGCCGATAGGCATTTTAAATATAGGTGCTGATAGTCATTTCAGATGTAGTTTCCGATAGGCATTTCAAAAATAGATTCCGATAGGCATTTCAGATATAGGTGCCGATAGGCATTTCAGATATACTTACCGATTGGCATTTTAAAAATAGGTGCCGATAGGCATTTTAGATGTAGTTTCCGATAGGCATTTCAAAAATAGGTGCCGATAGGCATTTCAGATATAGGTGCCGATAGGCATATCAGATATAGTTGCCGATAGGCATTTAAAATATATGTACCGCTAGGCATTTTCAAATATAGGTGTCGACCGGCATTTCAGATATAAATGCCGAAAGGCATTTCAGATATAGGTGCCGATAGGCATTTCTGATGTGGTTGCCGATAGGCATTTCAAATATAGGTGCTGATAGGCATTTCAGATGTAGTTTCCGATAGGCATTTCAAAAATAGGTACCGATAGGCATTTCAGATATAGGTGCCGATAGGCATTTCAGATATAGTTGCCGATTGGCATTTTAAAAATAGGTGCCGATAGGCATTTCAGATATAGAAGCCGATAGGTATTTCAAATATAGGTGTGGATAGGCATTTCAGATATGGTTGCCGATAGGCATTTCAAATATAGGTGCTGATAGTCATTTCAGATGTAGTTCCCGATAGGCATTTCAAAAATAGGTTCCGATAGGCATTTCAGATATAGGTGCCGATAGGCATTTCAGATATACTTACCGATTGGCATTTTAAAAATAGGTGCCGATAGGCATTTTAGATGTAGTTTCCGATAGGCATTTCAAAAATAGGTGCCGATAGGCATTTCAGATATAGGTGCCGATAGGCATATCAGATATAGTTGCCGATAGGCATTTAAAATATATGTGCCGATAGGCATTTCAAATATAGGTGTCGACCGGCATTTCAGATATAAATGCCGAAAGGCATTTCAGATATAAGTGCCGATAGGCATTTCTGATGTGGTTGCCGACAGGCATTTCAAATATAGGTGCTGATAGGCATTTCAGATGTAGTTTCCGATATAGGCATTTTAAAAATAGGTACCGATAGGCATTTCAGATATAGGTGCCGATAGGCATTTCAGATATAGTTGCTGATTGGCATTTTAAAAATAGGTGTCGATAGGCATTTCAGATATAGAAGCCGATAGGTATTTCAAATATAGGTGTGGATAGGCATTTCAGATATGGTTGCCGATAGGCATTTCAAATATAGGTGCTGATAGTCATTTCAGATGTAGTTTCCGATAGGCATTTCAAAAATAGGTTCCGATAGGCATTTCAGATATAGGTGCCGATAGGCATTTCAGATATACTTACCGATTGGCATTTTGAAAATAGGTGCCGATAGGCATTTTAGATGTAGTTTCCGATAGGCATTTCAAAAATAGGTGCCGATAGGCATTTCAGATATAGGTGCCGATAGGCATATCAGATACAGTTGCCGATAGGCATTTAAAATATATGTGCCGGTAGGCATTTCAAATATAGGTGTCGACCGGCATTTCAGATATAAATGCCGAAAGGCATTTCAGATATAGGTGCCGATAGGCATTTCTGATGTGGTTGCCGATAGGCATTTCAAATATAGGTGCTGATAGGCATTTCAGATGTAGTTTCCGATAGGCATTTCAAAAATAGGTACCGATAGGCATTTCAGATATAGTTGCCGATTGGCATTTTAAAAATACGTGCCGATAGGCATTTCAGATATAGAAGCCGATAGGTATTTCAAATATAGGTGTGGATAGGCATTTCAGATATGGTTGCCGATAGGCATTTCAAATATAGGTGCTGATAGTCATTTCAGATGTAGTTTCCGATAGGCATTTCAAAAATAGGTTCCGATAGGCATTTCAGATATAGGTGCCGATAGGCATTTCAGATATACTTACCGATTGGCAATTTAAAAATAGGTGCCGATAGGCATTTTAGATGTATTTTACGATAGGCATTTCAAAAATAGGTGCCGATAGGCATTTCAGACATAGGTGCCGATAGGCATATCAGATATAGTTGCCGATAGGCATTTAAAATATATGTGCCGATAGGCTTTTCAAATATAGGTGTCGACCGGCATTTCAGATATAAATGCCGAAAGGCATTTCAGATATAGGTGCCGATAGGCATTTCTGATGTGGTTGCCGATAGGCATTTCAAATATAGGTGCTGATAGGCATTTCAGATGTAGTTTCCGATAGGCATTTCAAAAATAGGTTCCGATAGGCATTTCAGATATAGGTGCCGATAGGCATTTCAGATATACTTACCGATTGGCATTTTAAAAATAGGTGCCGATAGGCATTTTAGATGTAGTTTCCGATAGGCATTTCAAAAATAGGTGGCGAGAGGCATTTCAGATATAGGTGCCGATAGGCATTTCTGATGTGGTTGCCGATAGGCATTTCCAATATAAGTGCTGATAGGCATTTCAGATGTAGTTTCCGATAGGCATTTCAAAAATAGGTACCGATAGGCATTTCAGATATAGGTGCCGATAGGCATTTCAGATATAGTTGCCGATTGGCATTTTAAAAATAGGTGCCGATAGGCATTTCAGATATAGAAGCCGATAGGTATTTCAAATATAGGTGTGGATAGGCATTTCAGATATGGTTGCCGATAGGCATTTCAAATATAGGTGCTGATAGTCATTTCAGATGTAGTTTCCGATAGGCATTTCAAAAATAGGTTCCGATAGGCATTTCAGATATAGGTGCCGATAGGCATTTCAGATATACTTACCGATTGGCATTTTAAAAATAGGTGCCGATAGGCATTTCAGATATAGGTGCCGATAGCCATATCAGATATAGTTGCCGATAGGCATTTAAAATGTAGGTGTCGACCGGCATTTCAGATATAAATGCCGAAAGGCATTTCAGATATAGGTGCCAATAGGCATTTCTGATGTGGTTGCCGATAGGCATTTCAAATATAGGTGCTGATAGGCATTTCAGATGTAGTTTCCGACAGGCATTTCAAAAATAGGTACCGATAGGCATTTCAGATATAGGTGCCGATAGGCATTTCAGATATAGTTGCCGATTGGCATTTTAAAAATAGGTGCCGATAGGCATTTCAGATATAGAAGCCGATAGGTATTTCAAATATAGGTGTGGATAGGCATTTCAGATATGGTTGCCGATAGGCATTTCAAATATAGGTGCTGATAGTCATTTCAGATGTAGTTTCCGATAGGCATTTCAAAAATAGATTCCGATAGGCATTTCAGATATAGGTGCCGATAGGCATTTCAGATATACTTACCGATTGGCATTTTAAAAATAGGTGCCGATAGGCATTTTAGATGTAGTTTCCGATAGGCATTTCAAAAATAGGTGCCGATAGGCATTTCAGATATAGGTGCCGATAGGCATATCAGATATAGTTGCCGATAGGCATTTAAAATATATGTACCGCTAGGCATTTCAAATATAGGTGTCGACCGGCATTTCAGATATAAATGCCGAAAGGCATTTCAGATATAGGTGCCGATAGGCATTTCTGATGTGGTTGCCGATAGGCATTTCAAATATAGGTGCTGATAGGCATTTCAGATGTAGTTTCCGATAGGCATTTCAAAAATAGGTACCGATAGGCATTTCAGATATAGGTGCCGATAGGCATTTCAGATATAGTTGCCGATTGGCATTTTAAAAATAGGTGCCGATAGGCATTTCAGATATAGAAGCCGATAGGTATTTCAAATATAGGTGTGGATAGGCATTTCAGATATGGTTGCCGATAGGCATTTCAAATATAGGTGCTGATAGTCATTTCAGATGTAGTTTCCGATAGGCATTTCAAAAATAGGTTCCGATAGGCATTTCAGATATAGGTGCCGATAGGCATTTCAGATATACTTACCGATTGGCATTTTAAAAATAGGTGCCGATAGGCATTTTAGATGTAGTTTCCGATAGGCATTTCAAAAATAGGTGCCGATAGGCATTTCAGATATAGGTGCCGATAGGCATATCAGATATAGTTGCCGATAGGCATTTAAAATATATGTGCCGATAGGCATTTCAAATATAGGTGTCGACCGGCATTTCAGATATAAATGCCGAAAGGCATTTCAGATATAGGTGCCGATAGGCATTTCTGATGTGGTTGCCGACAGGCATTTCAAATATAGGTGCTGATAGGCATTTCAGATGTAGTTTCCGATATAGGCATTTTAAAAATAGGTACCGATAGGCATTTCAGATATAGGTGCCGATAGGCATTTCAGATATAGTTGCTGATTGGCATTTTAAAAATAGGTGTCGATAGGCATTTCAGATATAGAAGCCGATAGGTATTTCAAATATAGGTGTGGATAGGCATTTCAGATATGGTTGCCGATAGGCATTTCAAATATAGGTTCTGATAGTCATTTCAGATGTAGTCTCCGATAGGCATTTCAAAAATAGGTTCCGATAGGCATTTCAGATATAGGTGCCGATAGGCATTTCAGATATACTTACCGATTGGCATTTTGAAAATAGGTGCCGATAGGCATTTTAGATGTAGTTTCCGATAGGCATTTCAAAAATAGGTGCCGATAGGCATTTCAGATATAGGTGCCGATAGGCATATCAGATATAGTTGCCGATAGGCATTTAAAATATATGTGCCGGTAGGCATTTCAAATATAGGTGTCGACCGGCATTTCAGATATAATTGCCGAAAGGCATTTCAGATATAGGTGCCGATAGGCATTTCTGATGTGGTTGCCGATAGGCATTTCAAATATAGGTGCTGATAGGCATTTCAGATGTAGTTTCCGATAGGCATTTCAAAAATAGGTACCGATAGGCATTTCAGATATAGTTGCCGATTGGCATTTTAAAAATACGTGCCGATAGGCATTTCAGATATAGAAGCCGATAGGTATTTCAAATATAGGTGTGGATAGGCATTTCAGATATGGTTGCCGATAGGCATTTCAAATATAGGTGCTGATAGTCATTTCAGATGTAGTTTCCGATAGGCATTTCAAAAATAGGTTCCGATAGGCATTTCAGATATAGGTGCCGATAGGCATTTCAGATATACTTACCGATTGGCAATTTAAAAATAGGTGCCGATAGGCATTTTAGATGTATTTTCCGATAGGCATTTCAAAAATAGGTGCCGATAGGCATTTCAGACATAGGTGCCGATAGGCATATCAGATATAGTTGCCGATAGGCATTTAAAATATATGTGCCGATAGGCTTTTCAAATATAGGTGTCGACCGGCATTTCAGATATAAATGCCGAAAGGCATTTCAGATATAGGTGCCGATAGGCATTTCTGATGTGGTTGCCGATAGGCATTTCAAATATAGGTGCTGATAGGCATTTCAGATGTAGTTTCCGATAGGCATTTCAAAAATAGGTTCCGATAGGCATTTCAGATATAGGTGCCGATAGGCATTTCAGATATACTTACCGATTGGCATTTTAAAAATAGGTGCCGATAGGCATTTTAGATGTAGTTTCCGATAGGCATTTCAAAAATAGGTGGCGAGAGGCATTTCAGATATAGGTGCCGATAGGCATATCAGATATAGTTGCCGATAGGCATTTAAAATATATGTGCCGATAGGCATTTCAAATATAGGTGTCGACCGGCATTTCAGATATAAATGCCGAAAGGCATTTCAGATATAGGTGCCGATAGGCATTTCTGATGTGGTTGCCGATAGGCATTTCCAATATAGGTGCTGATAGGCATTTCAGATGTAGTTTCCGATAGGCATTTCAAAAATAGGTACCGATAGGCATTTCAGATATAGGTGCCGATAGGCATTTCAGATATAGTTGCCGATTGGCATTTTAAAAATAGGTGCCGATAGGCATTTCAGATATAGAAGCCGATAGGTATTTCAAATATAGGTGTGGATAGGCATTTCAGATATGGTTGCCGATAGGCATTTCAAATATAGGTGCTGATAGTCATTTCAGATGTAGTTTCCGATAGGCATTTCAAAAATAGGTTCCGATAGGCATTTCAGATATAGGTGCCGATAGGCATTTCAGATATACTTACCGATTGGCATTTTAGAAATAGGTGCCGATAGGCATTTTAGATGTAGTTTCCGATAGGCATTTCAAAAATAGGTGCCGATAGGCATTTCAGATATAGGTGCCGATAGGCATATCAGATATATTTGCTGATAGGCATTTAAAATATATGTGCCGATAGGCATTTCAAATATAGGTGTCGACCGGCATTTCAGATATAAATGCCGAAAGGCATTTCAGATATAGGTGCCGATAGGCATTTTTGATGTGGTTGCCGATAGGCATTTCAAATATAGGTGCTGATAGGCATTTCAGATGTAGTTTCCGATAGGCATTTCTAAAATAGGTACCGATAGGCATTTCAGATATAGGTGCCGATAGGCATTTCAGATATAGTTGCCGATTGGCATTTTAAAAATAGGTGCCGATAGGCATTTCAGATATAGAAGCCGATAGGTATTTCAAATATAGGTGTGGATAGGCATTTCAGATATGGTTGCCGATAGGCATTTCAGATATGGTTGCCGATAGGCATTTCAAATATAGGTGCTGATAGTCATTTCAGATGTAGTTTCCGATAGGCATTTCAAAAATAGGTTCCGATAGGCATTTCAGATATAGGTGCCGATAGGCATTTCAGATATACTTACCGATTGGCATTTTAAAAATAGGTGCCGATAGGCATTTTAGATGTAGTTTCCGATAGGCATTTCAAAAATAGGTGCCGATAGGCATTTCAGATATAGGTGCCGATAGGCATATCAGATATAGTTGCCGATAGGCATTTAAAATATATGTGCCGATAGGCATTTCAAATATAGGTGTCGACCGGCATTTCAGATATAAATGCCGAAAGGCATTTCAGATATAGGTGCCGATAGGCATTTCTGATGTGGTTGCCGATAGGCATTTCAAATATAGGTGCTGATAGGCATTTCAGATGTAGTTTCCGATAGGCATTTCAAAAATAGGTACCGATAGGCATTTCAGATATAGGTGCCGATAGGCATTTCAGATATAGTTGCCGATTGGCATTTTAAAAATAGGTGCCGATGGGCATTTCAGATATAGAAGCCGATAGGTATTTCAAATATAGGTGTGGATAGGCATTTCAGATATGGTTGCCGATAGGCATTTCAAATATAGGTGCTGATAGTCATTTCAGATGTAGTTTCCGATAGGCATTTCAAAAATAGGTTCCGATAGGCATTTCAGATATAGGTGCCGATAGGCATTTCAGATATACTTACCGATTGGCATTTTAAAAATAGGTGCCGATAGGCATTTTAGATGTAGTTTCCGATAGGCATTTCAAAAATAGGTGCCGATAGGCATTTCAGATATAGGTGCCGATAGGCATATCAGATATAGTTGCCGATAGGCATTTAAAATATATGTGCCGATAGGCATATCAAATATAGGTGTCGACCGGCATTTCAGATATAAATGCCGAAAGGCATTTCAGATATAGGTGCCGATAGGCATTTCTGATGTGGTTGCCGATAGGCATTTCAAATATAGGTGCTGATAGGCATTTCAGATGTAGTTTCCGATAGGCATTTCAAAAATAGGTACCGATAGGCATTTCAGATATAGGTGCCGATAGGCATTTCAGTTATAGTTGCCGATTGGCATTTTAAAAATAGGTGCCGATAGGCATTTCAGATATAGAAGCCGATAGGTATTTCAAATATAGGTGTGGATAGGCATTTTAGATATGGTTGCCGATAGGCATTTCAAATATAGGTGCTGATAGTCATTTCAGATGTAGTTTGCGATAGGCATTTCAAAAATAGGTTCCGATAGGCATTTCAGATATAGGTGCCGATAGGCATTTCAAATATACTTACCGATTGGCATTTTAAAAATAGGTGCCGATAGGCATTTTAGATGTAGTTTCCGATAGGCATTTCAAAAATAGGTGCCGATAGGCATTTCAGATATAGGTGCCGATAGGCATATCAGATATAGTTGCCGATAGGCATTTAAAATATATGTGCCAAAAGGCATTTCAAATATAGGTGTCGACCGGCATTTCAGATATAAATGCCGAAAGGCATTTTAGATATAGGTGCCGATAGGCATTTCTGATGTGGTTGCCGATAGGCATTTCAAATATAGGTGCTGATAGGCATTTCAGATGTAGTTTCTGATAGGCATTTTAAAAATAGGTACCGATAGGCATTTCAGATATAGGTGCCGATAGGCATTTCAGATATAGTTGCCGATTGGCATTTTAAAAATAGGTGCCGATAGGCATTTCAGATATAGAAGCCGATAGGTATTTCAAATATAGGTGTGGATAGGCATTTTAGATATGGTTGCCGATAGGCATTTCAAATATAGGTGCTGATAGTCATTTCAGATGTAGTTTCCGATAGGCATTTCAAAAATAGGTTCCGATAGGCATTTTAGATATAGGTGCCGATTGGCATTTCAGATATACTTACCGATTGGCATTTTAAAAATAGGTGCCGATAGGCATTTTAGATATAGAAGCCGATAGGTATTTCAAATATAGGTGCCGATAGGCATTTCTGATGTGGTTGCCGATAGGCATTTCAAATATAGGTGCTGATAGGCATTTCAGATGTAGTTTCCGATAGGCATTTTTAGATATGGTTGCCGATAGGCATTTCAAATATAGGTGCTGATAGTCATTTCAGATGTAGTTTCCGATAGCAATTTCAAAAATAGGTTCCGATAGGCATTTCAGATATAGGTGCCGATAGGCATTTTAGATATACTTACCGATTGGCATTTTAAAAATAGGTGCCAATAGGCATTTTAGATGTAGTTTCCGATAGGCATTTCAAAAATAGGTGCCGATAGGCATTTTAGATATAGGTGCCGATAGGCATATCAGATATAGTTGCCGATAGGCATTTAAAATATATGTGCCGATAGGCATTTCTAATATAGGTGTCGACCGGCATTTCAGATATAGGTGCCGATAGGCATTTCTGATGTGGTTGCCGATAGGCATTTCAAATATAGGTGCTGATAGGCATTTTAGATGTAGTTTCCGATAGGCATTTCAAAAATAGGTACCGATAGGCATTTCAGATATAGGTGCCGATAGGCATTTCAGATATAGTTGCCGATTGGCATTTTAAAAATAGGTGCCGATAGGCATTTCAGATATAGAAGCCGATAGGTATTTCAAATGTAGGTGTGGATAGGCATTTCAGATATGGTTGCTGATAGGCATTTCAAATATAGGTGCTGATAGTCATTTCAGATGTAGTTTCCGATAGGCATTTCAAAAATAGGTGCCGATAGGCATTTCAGATATAGGTGCTGATAGGCATTTCAGATATACTTACCGATTGGCATTTTAAAAATAGGTGCCGATAGGCATTTTAGATGTAGTTTCCGATAGGCATTTCAAAAATAGGTGCCGATAGGCATTTCAGATATAGGTGCCGATAGGCATATCAGATATAGTTGCCGATAGGCATTTAAAATATATGTGCCGATAGGCATTTCAAATATAGGTGTCGACCGGCATTTCAGATATAAATGCCGAAAGGCATTTCAGATATAGGTGCCGATAGGAATTTCTGATGTAGTTGCCGATAGGCATTTAAAATATAGGTGCTGATAGGCATTTCAGATGTAGTTTCCGATAGGCATTTCAAAAATAGGTACCGATAGGCATTTCAGATATAGGTGCCGATAGGCATTTCAGATATAGTTGCCGATTGGCATTTTAAAAATAGGTGCCGATAGGCATTTCAGATATAGAAGCCGATAGGTATTTCAAATATAGGTGTGGATAGGCATTTCAGATATGGTTACCGATAGGCATTTCAAATATAGGTGCTGATAGTCATTTCAGATGTAGTTTCCGATAGGCTTTTCAAAAATAGGTTCCGATAGGCATTTCAGATATAGGTGCCGATAGGCATTTCAGATATACTTACCGATTGTCATTTTAAAAATAGGTGCCTATAGGCATTTTAGATGTAGTTTCCGATAGACATTTCAAAAATAGGTGCCGATAGGCATTTCAGATATAGGTGCCGATAGGCATATCAGATATAGTTGCCGATAGGCATTTAAAATATATGTGCCGATAGGCATTTCAAATATAGGTGTCGACCGGCATTTCAGATATAAATGCCGAAAGGCATTTCAGATATAGGTGCCGACAGGCATTTCTGATGTGGTTGCCGATAGGCATTTCAAATATAGGTGCTGATAGGCATTTCAGATGTAGTTTCCGATAGGCATTTCAAAAATAGGTACCGATAGGCATTTCAGATATAGGTGCCGATAGGCATTTCAGATATAGTTGCCGATTGGCATTTTAAAAATAGGTGCCGATAGGCATTTCAGATATAGAAGCCGATAGGTATTTCAAATATAGGTGTGGATAGGCATTTCTGATATGGTTGCCGATAGGCATTTCAAATATAGGTGCTGATAGTCATTTCAGATGTAGTTTCCGATAGGCATTTCAAAAATAGGTTCCAATAGGCATTTCAGATATAGGTGCCGATAGGCATTTCAGATATACTTACCGATTGGCATTTTAAAAATAGGTGCCAATAGGCATTTTAGATGTAGTTTCCGATAGGCATTTCAAAAATAGGTGCCGATAGGCATTTCAGATATAGGTGCCGATAGGCATATCAGATATAGTTGCCGATAGGCATTTAAAATATATGTGCCGATAGGCATTTCAAATATAGGTGTCGACCGGCATTTCAGATATAAATGCCAAAAGGCATTTCAGATATAGGTGCCGATAGGAATTTCTGATGTGATTGCCGATAGGCATTTAAAATATAGGTGCTGATAGGCATTTCGGATGTAGTTTCCGATAGGCATTTCAAAAATAGGTACCGATAGGCATTTCAGATATAGGTGCCGATAGGCATTTCAGATATAGTTGCCGATTGGCATTTTAAAAATAGGTGCCGATAGGCATTTCAGATATAGAAGCCGATAGGTATTTCAAATATAGGTGTGGATAGGCATTTCAGATATGGTTGCCGATAGGCATTTCAAATATAGGTGCTGATAGTCATTTCAGATGTAGTTTCCGATAGGCATTTCAAAAATAGGTTCCGATAGGCATTTCAGATATAGGTGCCGATAGGCATTTCAGATATACTTACCGATTAGCATTTTAAAAATAGGTGCCGATAGGCATTTTAGATGTAGTTTCCGATAGGCATTTCAAAAATAGGTGCCGATAGGCATTTCAGATATAGGTGCCGATAGGCATATCAGATATAGTTGCCGATAGGCATTTAAAATATAAGTGCCGATAGGCATTTCAAATATAGGTGTCGACCGGCATTTCAGATATAAATGCCGAAAGGCATTTCAGATGTAGGTGCCGATAGGCATTTCTGATGTGGTTGCCGATAGGCATTTCAAATATAGGTGCTGATAGGCATTTCAGATGTAGTTTCCGATAGGCATTTCAAAAATAGGTACCTATAGGCATTTCAGATATAGGTGCCGATAGGCATTTCAGATATAGTTGCCGATTGGCATTTTAAAAATAGGTGCCGATAGGCATTTCAGATATAGAAGCCGATAGGTATTTCAAATATAGGTGTGGATAGGCATTTCAGATATGGTTGCCGATAGGCATTTCAAATATAGGTGCTGATAGTCATTTCAGATGTAGTTTCCGATAGGCATTTCAAAAATAGGTTCCGATAGGCATTTCAGATATAGGTGCCGATAGGCATTTCAGATATACTTACCGATTGGCATTTTAAAAATAGGTGCCGATAGGCATTTTAGATGTAGTTTCCGATAGGCATTTTAAAAATAGGTGCCGATAGGCATTTTAAAAATAGGTGCCGATAGGCATTTCAGATATAGGTGCCGATAGGCATATCAGATATAGTTGCCGATAGGCATTTAAAATATATGTGCCGATAGGCATTTCAAATATAGGTGTCGACCGGCATTTTAGATATAAATGCCGAAAGGCATTTCAGATATAGGTGCCGATAGGCATTTCTGATCTGGTTGCCGATAGGCATTTCAAATATAGGTGCTGATAGGCATTTCAGATGTAGTTTCCGATAGGCATTTCAAAAATAGGTACCGATAGGCATGTCAGATATAGGTGCCGATAGGCATTTCAGATATAGTTGCCGATTGGCATTTAAAAATAGGTGCCGATAGGCATTTCAGATATAGAAGCCGATAGGTATTTCAAATATAGGTGTGGATAGGCATTTTAGATATGGTTGCCGATAGGCATTTCAAATATAGGTGCTGATAGTCATTTCAGATGTAGTTTCCGATAGCCATTTCAAAAATAGGTTCCGATAGGCATTTCAGATATAGGTGCCGATAGGCATTACAGATATACTTACCGATTGGCATTTTAAAAATAGGTGCCAATAGGCATTTTAGATGTAGTTTCCGATAGGCATTTCAAAAATAGGTGCCGATAGGCATTTCAGATATAGGTGCCGATAGGCATATCAGATATAGTTGCCGATAGGCATTTAAAATATATGTGCCGATAGGCATTTCTAATATAGGTGTCGACCGGCATTTCAGATATAAATGCCGAAAGGCATTTCAGATATAGGTGCCGATAGGCATTTCTGATGTGGTTGCCGATAGGCATTTCAAATATAGGTGCTGATAGGCATTTCAGATGTAGTTTCCGATAGGCATTTCAAAAATAGGTACCGATAGGCATTTCAGGAATAGGTGCCGATAGGCATTTCAGATATAGTTGCCGATTGGCATTTTAAAAATAGGTGCCGATAGGCATTTCAGATATAGAAGCCGATAGGTATTTCAAATATAGGTGTGGATAGGCATTTTAGATATGGTTGCCGATAGGCATTTCAAATATAGGTGCTGATAGTCATTTCAGATGTAGTTTCCGATAGCCATTTCAAAAATAGGTTCCGATAGGCATTTCAGATATAGGTGCCGATAGGCATTTCAGATATACTTACCGATTGGCATTTTAAAAATAGGTGCTAATAGGCATTTTAGATGTAGTTTCCGATAGGCATTTCAAAAATAGGTGCCGATAGGCATTTCAGATATAGGTGCCGATAGGCATATCAGATATAGTTGCCGATAGGCATTTAAAATATATGTGCCGATAGGCATTTCTAATATAGGTGTCGACCGGCATTTCAGATATAAATGCCGAAAGGCATTTCAGATATAGGTGCCGATAGGCATTTCTGATGTGGTTGCCGATAGGCATTTCAAATATAGGTGCTGATAGGCATTTCAGATGTAGTTTCCGATAGGCATTTCCAAAATAGGTACCGATAGGCATTTCAGGAATAGGTGCCGATAGGCATTTCAGACATAGTTGCCGATTGGCATTTTAAAAATAGGTGCCGATTGGCATTTCAGATATAGAAGCCGATAGGTATTTCAAATATAGGTGTGGATAGGCATTTTAGATATAGTTGCCGATAGGCATTTCAAATATAGGTGCTGATAGTCATTTCAGATGTAGTTTCCGACAGGCATTTCAAAAATAGGGTCCGATAGGCATTTCAGATATAGGTGCCGATAGGCATTTCAGATATACTTACCGATTGGCATTTTAAAAATAGGTGCCGATAGGCATTTTAGATGTAGTTTCCGATAGGCATTTCAAAAATAGGTGCCGAAAGGCATTTCAGATATAGGTGCCGATAGGCATATCAGATATAGTTGCCGATAGGCATTTAAAATATATGTGCCGATAGGCATTTTAAATATAGGTGTCGACCGGCATTTCAGATTTAAATGCCGAAAGGCATTTCAGATATAGGTGTCGATAGGCATTTCTGATGTGGTTGCCGATAGGCATTTCAAATATAGGTGCTGATAGGCATTTCAGATGTAGTTTCCGATAGGCATTTCAAAAATAGGTACCGATAGGCATTTCAGATATAGGTGTCGATAGGCATTTCAGATATAGTTGCCGATTGGCATTTTAAAAATAGGTGCCGATAGGCATTTCAGATATAGAAGCCGATAGGTATTTCAAATATAGGTGTGGATAGGCATTTCAGATATGGTTGCCGATAGGCATTTCAAATATAGGTGCTGATAGTCATTTCAGATGTAGTTTCCGATAGGCATTTCAAAAATAGGTTCCGATAGACATTTCAGATATAGGTGCCGATAGGCATTTCAGATATACTTACCGATTGGCATTTTAAAAATAGGTGCCGATAGGCATTTTAGATGTAGTTTCCGATAGGCATTTCAAAAATAGGTGCCGATAGGCATTTCAGATATAGGTGCCGATAGGCATATCAGATATAGTTGCCGATAGGCATTTAAAATATATGTGCCGATAGGCATTTCAAATATAGGTGTCGACCGGCATTTCAGATATAAATGCCGAAAGCCATTTCAGATATAGGTGCCGATAGGCATTTCTGATGTGGTTGCCGATAGGCATTTCAAATATAGGTGCTGATAGGTATTTCAGATGTAGTTTCTGATAGGCATTTCAAAAATTGGTACCGATAGGCATTTCAGATATAGGTGCCGATAGGTATTTCAGATATAAATGCCGAAAGGCATTTCAGATATAGGTGCCGATAGGCATTTCTGATGTGGTTGCCGATAGGCATTTCAAATATAGGTGCTGATAGGCATTTTAGTTGTAGTTTCCGATAGGCATTTCAAAAATAGGTGCCGATAGGCATTTCAGATATAGGTGCCGATAGGCATATCAGATATAGTTGCCGATAGGCATTTAAAAGATATGTGCCGATAGGCATTTCAAATATAGGTGTCGACCGGCATTTCAGATATAAATGCCGAAAGGCATTTCAGATATAGGTGTCGATAGGCATTTCTGATGTGGTTGCCGATAGGCATTTCAAATATAGGTGCTGATAGGCATTTCAGATGTAGTTTCCGATAGGCATTTCAAAAATAGGTACCGATAGGCATTTCAGATATAGGTGTCGATAGGCATTTCAGATATAGTTGCCGATTGGCATTTTAAAAATAGGTGCCGATAGGCTTTTCAGATATAGAAGCCGATAGGTATTTCAAATATAGGTGTGGATAGGCATTTCAGATATGGTTGCCGATAGGCATTTCAAATATAGGTGCTGATAGTCATTTCAGATGTAGTTTCCGATAGGCATTTCAAAAATAGGTTCCGATAGGCATTTCAGATATAGGTGCCGATAGGCATTTCAGATATACTTACCGATTGGCATTTTAAAAATAGGTGCCGATAGGCGTTTTAGATGTAGTTTCCGTTAGGCATTTCAAAAATAGGTGCCGATAGGCATTTCAGATATAGGTGCCGATAGGCATATCAGATATAGTTGCCGATAGGCATTTAAAATATATGTGCCGATAGGCATTTCAAATATAGGTGTCGACCGGCATTTCAGATATAAATGCCGAAAGGCATTTCAGATATAGTTGCCGATAGGCATTTCTGATGTGGTTGCCGATAGGCATTTCAAATATAGGTGCTGATAGGCATTTCAGATGTAGTTTCGGATAGGCATTTCAAAAATAGGTACCGATAGGCATTTCAGATATAGGTGCCGATAGGCATTTCAGATATAGTTGCCGATTGGCATTTTAAAAATAGGTGCCGATAGGCATTTCAGATATAGAAGCCGATAGGTATTTCAAATATAGGTGTGGATAGGCATTTCATATATGGTTGCCGATAGGCATTTCAAATATAGGTGCTGATAGTCATTTCAGATGTAGTTTCCGATAAGCGTTTCAAAAATAGGTTCCGATAGGCATTTCAGATATAGTTGCCGATAGGCATTTCAGATATACTTACCGATTGGCAATTTAAAAATAGGTGCCGATAGGCATTTTAGATGTAGTTTCCGATAGGCATTTCAAAAATAGGTGCCGATAGGCATTTCAGATATAGGTGCCGATAGGCATATCAGATATAGTTGCCGATACGCATTTAAAATATATGTGCCGATAGGCATTTCAAATATAGGTGTCGACCGGCATTTCAGATATAAATGCCGAAAGGCATTTCAGATATAGGTGCCGATAGGCATTTCTGATGTGGTTGCCGATAGGCATTTCAAATATAGGTGCTGATAGGCATTTCAGATGTAGTTTCCGATAGGCATTCCAAAAATAGGTACCGATAGGCATTTCAGATATAGGTGCCGGTAGGCATTTCAGATATAGTTGCCGATTGGCATTTAAAAATAGGTGCCGATAGGCATTTCAGATATAGAAGCCGATAGGTATTTCAAATACAGGTGTGGATAGGCATTTCAGATATGGTTGCCGATAGGCATTTCAAATATAGGTGCTGATAGTCATTTCAGATGTAGTTTCCGATAGGCATTTCAAAAATAGGTTCCGATAGGCATTTCAGATATAGGTGCCGATAGGCATTTCAGATATACTTACCGATTGGCATTTTAAAAATAGGTGCCGATAGGCATTTTAGATGTAGTTTCCTTTAGGCATTTCAAAAATAGGTGCCGATAGGCATTTCAGATATAGGTGCCGATAGGCATATCAGATATAGTTGCCGATAGGCATTTAAAATATATGTGCCGATAGGCATTTCAAATATAGGTGTCGACCGGCATTTCAGATATAAATGCCGAAAGGCATTTCAGATATAGGTGCCGATAGGCATTTCTGATGTGGTTGCCGATAGGCATTTCAAATATAGGTGCTGATAGGCATTTCAGATGTAGTTTCTGATAGGCATTTCAAAAATAGGTACCGATAGGCATTTCAGATATAGGTGCCGATGGGCATTTCAGATATAGTTGCCGATTGGCATGTTAAAAATAGGTGCCGATAAAAATTTCAGATATAGAAGCCGATAGGTATTTCAAATATAGGTGTGGATAGGCATTTCAGATATGGTTGCCGATAGGCATTTCAAATATAGGTGCTGATAGTCATTTCAGATGTAGTTTCCGATAGGCATTTCAAAAATAGGTTCCGATAGGCATTTCAGATATAGGTGCCGTTAGGCATTTCAGATATACTTACCGATTGGCATTTTAAAAATAGGTGCCGATAGGCATTTTAGACGTAGTTTCCGATAGGCAATTCAAAAATAGGTGCCGATAGGCATTTCAGATATAGGTGCCGATAGGCATATCAGATATAGTTGCCGATAGGCATTTAAAATTAATGTGCCGATAGGCATTTCAAATTAATGTGCCGATAGGCATTCCAAATATAGGTGTCGACCGGCATTTCAGATATAAATGCCGAAAGGCATTTCAGATATAGGTGCCGATAGGCATTTCTGATGTGGTTGCCGATAGGCATTTCAAATATAGGTGCTGATAGGCATTTCAGATGTAGTTTCCGATAGGCATTTCAAAAATAGGTACCGATAGGCATTTCAGATATAGGTGCCGATAGGCATTTCAGATATAGTTGCCGATTGGCATTTTAAAAATAGGTGCCGATAGGCATTTCAGATATAGAAGCCGATAGGTATTTCAAATATAGGTGTGGATAGGCATTTCAGATATGGTTGCCGATAGGCATTTCAAATATAGGTGCTGATAGTCATTTCAGATGTAGTTTCCGATAGGCATTTCAAAAATAGGTTCCGATAGGTATTTCAGATATAGGTGCCGATAGGCATTTCAGATATACTTACCGATTGGCATTTTAAAAATAGGTGCCGACAGGCATTTTAGATGTAGTTTCCGATAGGCATTTCAAAAATAGGTGCCGATAGGCATTTCAGATATAGGTGCCGATAGGCATATCAGATATAGTTGCCGATAGGCATTTAAAATATATGTGCCGATAGGCATTTCAAATATAGGTGTCGACCGGCATTTCAGATATAAATGCCGAAAGGCATTTCAGATATAAGTGCCGATAGGCATTTCTGATGTGGTTGCCGATAGGCATTTCAAATATAGGTGCTGGTAGGCATTTCAGATGTAGTTTCCGATAGGCATTTCAAAAATAGGTACCGATAGGCATTTCAGATATAGGTGCCGATAGGCATTTCAGATATAGTTGCCGATTGGCATTTTAAAAAAAGGTGCCGATAGGCATTTCAGATATAGAAGCCGATAGGTATTTCAAATATAGGTGTGGATAGGCATTTCAGATATGGTTGCCGATAGGCATTTCAAATATAGGTGCTGATAGTCATTTCAAATGTAGTTTCCGATAGGCATTTCAAAAATAGGTTCCGATAGGCATTTCAGATATAGGTGCCGATAGGCATTTCAGATATACTTACCGATTGGCATTTTAAAAATAGGTGCCGATAGGCATTTTGAGACGTAGTTTCCGATAGGCATTTCAAAAATAGGTGCCGATAGGCATTTCAGATATAGGTGCCGATAGGCATATCAGATATAGTTGCCGATAGGCATTTAAAATATATGTGCCGATAGGCATTTCAAATATAGGTGTCGACCGGCATTTCAGATATAAATGCCGAAAGGCATTTCAGATATAGGTGCCGATAGGCATTTCTGATGTGGTTGCCGATAGGCATTTCAAATATAGGTGCTGATAGGCATTTCAGATGTAGTTTCCGATAGGCATTTCAAAAATAGGTACCGATAGGCATATCAGATATAGGTGCCGATAGGCATTTCAGATATAGTTGCCGATTGGCATTTTAAAAATAGGCGCCGATAGGCATTTCAGATATAGAAGCCGATAGGTATTTCAAATATAGGTGTGGATAGGCATTTCAGGTATGGTTGCCGATAGGCATTTCAAATATAGGTGCTGATAGTCATTTCAGATGTAGTTTCCGATAGGCATTTTAAAAATAGGTTCTGATAGGCATTTCAGATATAGGTGCCGATAGGCATTTCAGATATACTTACCGAATAGCATTTTAAAAATAGGTGCCGATAGGCATTTTAGATGTAGTTTCCGATAGGCATTTCAAAAATAGGTGCCGATAGGCATTTCAGATATAGGTGCCGATAGGCATATCAGATATAGTTGCCGATAGGCATTTAAAATATATGTGCCGATAGGCATTTCAAATAAAGGTGTCGACCGGCATTTCAAATATAAATGCCGAAAGGCATTTCAGATATAGGTGCCGATAGGCATTTCTGATGTGGTTGCCGATAGGCATTTCAAATATATGTGCTGATAGGCATTTCAGATGTAGTTTCGGATAGGCATATCAAAAATAGGAGCCGATAGGCATTTCAGATATAGGTGCCGATAGGCATTTCAGATATAGTTGCCGATTGGCATTTTAAAAATAGGTGCCGATAGGCATTTCAGATATAGAAGCCGATAGGTATTTCAAATATAGGTGTAAATAGGCATTTCAGATATGGTTGCCGATAGGCATTTCAAATATAGGTGCTGATAGTCATTTCAGATGTAGTTTCCGATAGGCATTTCAAAAATAGGTTCCGATAGGCATTTCAGATATAGGTGCCGATAGGCATATCAAATATAGTTGCCGATAGGCATTTAAAATATATGTGCCGATAGGCATTTCAAATATAGGTGTCGACCGGCATTTCAGATATAAATGCCGAAAGGCATTTCAGATATAGGTGCCGATAGGCATTTCTGATGTGGTTGCCGATAGGCATTTCTGATGTGGTTGCCGATAGGCATTTAAAATATAGGTGCTGATAGGCATTTCAGATGTAGTTTCCGATAGGCATTTCAAAAATAGGTACCGATAGGCATTTCAGATATAGGTGCAGATGGGCATTTCAGATATAGTTGCCGATTGGCATTTTAAAAATAGGTGCCGATAGGCATTTCAGATATAGAAGCCGATAGGTATTTCAAATATAGGTGTGGATAGGCATTTCAGATATGGTTGCCGATAGGCATTTCAAATATAGGTGCTGATAGTCATTTCAGATGTAGTTTCCGATAGGCATTTCAAAAATAGGTTCCGATAGGCATTTCAGATATAAGTGTCGATAGGCATTTCAGATATACTTACCGATTGGCATTTTAAAAATAGGTGCCGATAGGCATTTTAGATGTAGTTTCCGATAGGCATTTCAAAAATAGGTGCCGATAGGCATTTCAGATATAGGTGCCGATAGGCATATCAGATATAGTTGCCGATAGGCATTTAAAATATATGTGCCGATAGGCATTTCAAATATAGGTGTCGACCGGCATTTCAGATATAAATGCCGAAAGGCATTTCAGATATAGGTGCCGATAGGCATTTCTGATGTGGTTGCCGATAGGCATTTCAAATATAGGTGCTGATAGGCATTTCAGATGTAGTTTCCGATAGGCATTTCAAAAATAGGTACCGATAGGCATTTCAGATATAGGTGCCGATAGGCATTTCAGATATAGTTGCCGATTGGCATTTTAAAAATAGGTGCCGATAGGCATTTCAGATATAGAAGCCGATAGGTATTTCAAATATAGGTGTGGATAGGCATTTCAGATATGGTTGCCGATAGGCATTTCAAATATAGGTGCTGATAGTCATTTCAGATGTAGTTTCCGATAGGCATTTCAAAAATAGGTTCCGATAGGCATTTCAGATATAGGTGCCGATAGGCATTTCAGATATACTTACCGATTGGCATTTTAAAAATAGGTGCCGATAGGCATTTTAGATGTAGTTTCCGATAGGCATTTCAAAAATAGGTGCCGATAGGCATTTCAGATATAGGTGCCGATAAGCATATCAGATATAGTTGCCGATAGGCATTTAAAATATATGTGCCGATAGGCATTTCAAATATAGGTGTCGACCGGCATTTTAGATATAAATGCCGAAAGGCATTTCAGATATAGGTGCCGATAGGCATTTCTGATGTGGTTGCCGATAGGCATTTCAAATATAGGTGCTGATAGGCATTTCAGATGTAGTTTCCGATAGGCATTTCAAAAATAGGTACCGATAGGCATGTCAGATATAGGTGCCGATAGGCATTTCAGATATAGTTGCCGATTGGCATTTTAAAAATAGGTGCCGATAGGCATTTCAGATATAGAAGCCGATAGGTATTTCAAATATAGGTGTGGATAGGCATTTTAGATATGGTTGCCGATAGGCATTTCAAATATAGGTGCTGATAGTCATTTCAGATGTAGTTTCCAATAGCCATTTCAAAAATAGGTTCCAATAGGCATTTCAGATATAGGTGCCGATAGGCATTTCAGATATACTTACCGATTGGCATTTTAAAAATAGGTGCCAATAGGCATTTTAGATGTAGTTTCCGATAGGCATTTCAAAAATAGTTGCCGATAGGCATTTCAGATATAGGTGCCGATAGGCATATCAGATATAGTTGCCGATAGGCATTTAAAATATATGTGCCGATAGGCATTTCTAATATAGGTGTCGACCGGCATTTCAGATATAAATGCCGAAAGGCATTTCAGATATAGGTGCCGATAGGCATTTCTGATGTGGTTGCCGATAGGCATTTCAAATATAGGTGCTGATAGGCATTTCAGATGTAGTTTCCGATAGGTATTTCAAAAATAGGTACCGATAGGCATTTCAGGAATAGGTGCTGATAGGCATTTCAGATATAGTTGCCGATTGGCATTTTAAAAATAGGTGCCGATAGGCATTTCAGATATAGAAGCCGATAGGTATTTCAAATATAGGTGTGGATAGGCATTTTAGATATGGTTGCCGATAGGCATTTCAAATATAGGTGCTGATAGTCATTTCAGATGTAGTTTCCGATAGCAATTTCAAAAATAGGTTCCGATAGGCATTTCAGATATAGGTGCCGATAGGCATTTCAGATATACTTATCGATTGGCATTTTAAAAATAGGTGCCAATAGGCATTTTAGATGTAGTTTCCGATAGGCATTTCAAAAATAGGTGCCGATAGGCATTTCAGATATAGGTGCCGATAGGCATATCAGATATAGTTGCCGATAGGCATTTAAAATATATGTGCCGATAGGCATTTCTAATATAGGTGTCGACCGGCATTTCAGATATAAATGCTGAAAGGCATTTCAGATATAGGTGCCGATAGGCATTTCTGATGTGGTTGCCGATAGGCATTTCAAATATAGGTGCTGATAGGCATTTTAGATGTAGTTTCCGATAGGCATTTCAAAAATAGGTACCGATAGGCATTTCAGATATAGGTGCCGATAGGCATTTCAGATATAGTTGCCGATTGGCATTTTAAAAATAGATGCCGATAGGCATTTCAGATATAGAAGCCGATAGGTATTTCAAATGTAGGTGTGGATAGGCATTTCAGATATGGTTGCTGATAGGCATTTCAAATATAGGTGCTGATAGTCATTTCAGATGTAGTTTCCGATAGGCATTTCAAAAATAGGTTCCGATAGGCATTTCAGATATAGGTGCCGATAGGCATTTCAGATATACTTACCGATTGGCATTTTAAAAATAGGTGCCGATAGGCATTTTAGATGTAGTTTCCGATAGGCATTTCAAAAATAGGTGCCGATAATCATTTCAGATATAGGTGCCGATAGGCATATCAGATATAGTTGCCGATAGGCATTTAAAATATATGTGCCGATAGGCATTTCAAATATAGGTGTCGACCGGCATTTCAGATATAAATGCCGAAAGGCATTTCAGATATAGGTGCCGATAGGAATTTCTGATGTAGTTGCCGATAGGCATTTAAAATATAGGTGCTGATAGGCATTTCAGATGTAGTTTCCGATAGGCATTTCAAAAATAGGTACCGATAGGCATTTCAGATATAGGTGCCGATAGGCATTTCAGATATAGTTGCCGATTGGCATTTTAAAAATAGGTGCCGATAGGCATTTCAGATATAGAAGCCGATAGGTATTTCAAATATAGGTGTGGATAGGCATTTCAGATATGGTTACCGATAGGCATTTCAAATATAGGTGCTGATAGTCATTTCAGATGTAGTTTCCGATAGGCATTTCAAAAATAGGTTCCGATAGGCATTTCAGATATAGGTGCCGATAGGCATTTCAGATATACTTACCGATTGTCATTTTAAAAATAGGTGCCGATAGGCATTTTAGATGTAGTTTCCGATAGACATTTCAAAAATAGGTGCCGATAGGCATTTCAGATATAGGTGCCGATAGGCATATCAGATATAGTTGCCGATAGGCATTTAAAATATATGTGCCGATAGGCATTTCAAATATAGGTGTCGACCGGCATTTCAGATATAAATGCCGAAAGGCATTTCAGATATAGGTGCTGATAGGCATTTCTGATGTGGTTGCCGATAGGCATTTCAAATATATGTGCTGATAGGCATTTCAGATGTAGTTTCCGATAGGCATTTCAAAAATAGGTACCGATAGGCATTTCAGATATAGGTGCCGATAGGCATTTCAGATATAGTTGCCGATTGGCATTTTAAAAATAGGTGCCGATAGGCATTTCAGATATAGAAGCCGATAGGTATTTCAAATATAGGTGTGGATAGGCATTTCAGATATGGTTGCCGATAGGCATTTCAAATATAGGTGCTGATAGTCATTTCAGATGTAGTTTCCGATAGGCATTTCAAAAATAGGTTCCAATAGGCATTTCAGATATAGGTGCCGATAGGCATTTCAGATATACTTACCGATTGGCATTTTAAAAATAGGTGCCGATAGGCATTTTAGATGTAGTTTCCAATAGGCATTTCAAAAATAGGTGCCGATAGGCATTTCAGATATAGGTGCCGATAGGCATATCAGATATAGTTGCCGATAGGCATTTAAAATATATGTGCCGATAGGCATTTCAAATATAGGTGTCGACCGGCATTTCAGATATAAATGCCAAAAGGCATTTCAGATATAGGTGCCGATAGGAATTTCTGATGTGATTGCCGATAGGCATTTAAAATATAGGTGCTGATAGGCATTTCGGATGTAGTTTCCGATAGGCATTTCAAAAATAGGTACCGATAGGCATTTCAGATATAGGTGCCGATAGGCATTTCAGATATAGTTGCCGATTGGCATTTTAAAAATAGGTGCCGATAGGCATTTCAGATATAGAAGCCGATAGGTATTTCAAATATAGGTGTGGATAGGCATTTCAGATATGGTTGCCGATAGGCATTTCAAATATAGGTGCTGATAGTCATTTCAGATGTAGTTTCCGATAGGCATTTCAAAAATAGGTTCCGATAGGCATTTCAGATATAGGTGCCGATAGGCATTTCAGATATACTTACCGATTGGCATTTTAAAAATAGGTGCCGATAGGCATTTTAGATGTAGTTTCCGATAGGCATTTCAAAAATAGGTGCCGATAGGCATTTCAGATATAGGTGCCGATAGGCATATCAGATATAGTTGCCGATAGGCATTTAAAATATATGTGCCGATAGGCATTTCAAATATAGGTGTCGACCGGCATTTCAGATATAAATGCCGAAAGGCATTTCAGATGTAGGTGCCGATAGGCATTTCTGATGTGGTTGCCGATAGGCATTTCAAATATAGGTGCTGATAGGCATTTCAGATGTAGTTTCCGATAGGCATTTCAAAAATAGGTACCTATAGGCATTTCAGATATAGGTGCCGATAGGCATTTCAGATATAGTTGCCGATTGGCATTTTTAAAAATAGGTGCCGATAGGCATTTCAGATATAGAAGCCGATAGGTATTTCAAATATAGGTGTGGATAGGCATTTCAGATATGGTTGCCGATAGGCATTTCAAATATAGGTGCTGATAGTCATTTCAGATGTAGTTTCCGATAGGCATTTCAAAAATAGGTTCCGATAGGCATTTCAGATATAGGTGCCGATAGGCATTTCAGATATACTTACCGATTGGCATTTTAAAAATAGGTGCCGATAGGCATTTTAGATGTAGTTTCCGATAGGCATTTCAAAAATAGGTGCCGATAGGCATTTCAGATATAGGTGCCGATAGGCATATCAGATATAGTTGCCGATAGGCATTTAAAATATATGTGCCGATAGGCATTTCAAATATAGGTGTCGACCGGCATTTTAGATATAAATGCCGAAAGGCATTTCAGATATAGGTGCCGATAGGCATTTCTGATGTGGTTGCCGATAGGCATTTCAAATATAGGTGCTGATAGGCATTTCAGATGTAGTTTCCGATAGGCATTTCAAAAATAGGTACCGATAGGCATGTTAGATATAGGTGCCGATAGGCATTTCAGATATAGTTGCCGATTGGCATTTAAAAATAGGTGCCGATAGGCATTTCAGATATAGAAGCCGATAGGTATTTCAAATATAGGTGTGGATAGGCATTTTAGATATGGTTGCCGATAGGCATTTCAAATATAGGTGCTGATAGTCATTTCAGATGTAGTTTCCGATAGCCATTTCAAAAATAGGTTCCGATAGGCATTTCAGATATAGGTGCCGATAGGCATTACAGATATACTTACCGATTGGCATTTTAAAAATAGGTGCCAATAGGCATTTTAGATGTAGTTTCCGATAGGCATTTCAAAAATAGGTGCCGATAGGCATTTCAGATATAGGTGCCGATAGGCATATCAGATATAGTTGCCGATAGGCATTTAAAATATATGTGCCGATAGGCATTTCTAATATAGGTGTCGACCGGCATTTCAGATATAAATGCCGAAAGGCATTTCAGATATAGGTGCCGATAGGCATTTCTGATGTGGTTGTCGATAGGCATTTCAAATATAGGTGCTGATAGGCATTTCAGATGTAGTTTCCGATAGGCATTTCAAAAATAGGTACCGATAGGCATTTCAGGAATAGGCGCCGATAGGCATTTCAGATATAGTTGCCGATTGGCATTTTAAAAATAGGTGCCGATAGGCATTTCAGATATAGAAGCCGATAGGTATTTCAAATATAGGTGTGGATAGGCATTTTAGATATGGTTGCCGATAGGCATTTCAAATATAGGTGCTGATAGTCATTTCAGATGTAGTTTCCGATAGCCATTTCAAAAATAGGTTCCGATAGGCATTTCAGATATAGGTGCCGATAGGCATTTCAGATATACTTACCGATTGGCATTTTAAAAATAGGTGCCAATAGGCATTTTAGATGTAGTTTCCGATAGGCATTTCAAAAATAGGTGCCGATAGGCATTTCAGATATAGGTGCCGATAGGCATATCAGATATAGTTGCCGATAGGCATTTAAAATATATGTGCCGATAGGCATTTCTAATATAGGTGTCGACCGGCATTTCAGATATAAATGCCGAAAGGCATTTCAGATATAGGTGCCGATAGGCATTTCTGATGTGGTTGCCGATAGGCATTTCAAATATAGGTGCTGATAGGCATTTCAGATGTAGTTTCCGATAGGCATTTCAAAAATAGGTACCGATAGGCATTTCAGGAATAGGTGCCGATAGGCATTTCAGACATAGTTGCCGATTAGCATTTTAAAAATAGGTGCCGATAGGCATTTCAGATATAGAAGCCGATAGGTATTTCAAATATAGGTGTGGATAGGCATTTTAGATATGGTTGCCGATAGGCATTTCAAATATAGGTGCTGATAGGCATTTCAGATGTAGTTTCCGACAGGCATTTCAAAAATAGGTTCCGATAGGCATTTCAGATATAGGTGCCGATAGGCATTTCAGATATACTTACCGATTGGCATTTTAAAAATAGGTGCCGATAGGCATTTTAGATGTAGTTTCCGATAGGCATTTCAAAAATAGGTGCCGATAGGCATTTCAGATATAGGTGCCGATAGGCATATCAGATATAGTTGCCGATAGGCATTTAAAATATATGTGCCGATAGGCATTTCAAATATAGGTGTCGACCGGCATTTCAGATATAAATGCCGAAAGGCATTTCAGATATAGGTGTCGATAGGCATTTCTGATGTGGTTGCCGATAGGCATTTCAAATATAGGTGCTGATAGGCATTTCAGATGTAGTTTCCGATAGGCATTTCAAAAATAGGTACCGATAGGCATTTCAGATATAGGTGTCGATAGGCATTTCAGATATAGTTGCCGATTGGCATTTTAAAAATAGGTGCCGATAGGCATTTCAGATATAGAAGCCGATAGGTATTTCAAATATAGGTGTGGATAGGCATTTCAGATATGGTTGCCGATAGGCATTTCAAATATAGGTGCTGATAGTCATTTCAGATGTAGTTTCTGATAGGCATTTCAAAAATAGGTTCCGATAGGCATTTCAGATATAGGTGCCGATAGGCATTTCAGATATACTTACCGATTGGCATTTTAAAAATAGGTGCCGATAGGCATTTTAGATGTAGTTTCCGATAGGCATTTCAAAAATAGGTGCCGATAGGCATTTCAGATATAGGTGCCGATAGGCATATCAGATATAGTTGCCGATAGGCATTTAAAATATATGTGCCGATAGGCATTTCAAATATAGGTGTCGACCGGCATTTCAGATATAAATGCCGAAAGCCATTTCAGATATAGGTGCCGATAGGCATTTCTGATGTGGTTGCCGATAGGCATTTCAAATATAGGTGCTGATAGGCATTTCAGATGTAGTTTCTGATAGGCATTTCAAAAATTGGTACCGATAGGCATTTCAGATATAGGTGCCGATAGGCATTTCAGATATAAATGCCGAAAGGCATTTCAGATATAGGTGCCGATAGGCATTTCTGATGTGGTTGCCGATAGGCATTTCAAATATAGGTGCTGATAGGCATTTTAGATGTAGTTTCCGATAGGCATTTCAAAAATAGGTGCCGATAGGCATTTCAGATATAGGTGCCGATAGGCATATCAGATATAGTTGCCGATAGGCATTTAAAAGATATGTGCCGATAGGCATTTCAAATATAGGTGTCGACCGGCATTTCAGATATAAATGCCGAAAGGCATTTCAGATATAGGTGTCGATAGGCATTTCTGATGTGGTTGCCGATAGGCATTTCAAATATAGGTGCTGATAGGCATTTCAGATGTAGTTTCCGATAGGCATTTCAAAAATAGGTACCGATAGGCATTTCAGATATAGGTGTCGATAGGCATTTTAGATATAGTTGCCGATTGGCATTTTAAAAATAGGTGCCGATAGGCTTTTCAGATATAGAAGCCGATAGGTATTTCAAATATAGGTGTGGATAGGCATTTCAGATATGGTTGCCGATAGGCATTTCAAATATAGGTGCTGATAGTCATTTCAGATGTAGTTTCCGATAGGCATTTCAAAAATAGGTTCCGATAGGCATTTCAGATATAGGTGCCGATAGGCATTTCAGATATACTTACCGATTGGCATTTTAAAAATAGGTGCCGATAGGCGTTTTAGATGTGGTTTCCGTTAGGCATTTCAAAAATAGGTGCCGATAGGCATTTCAGATATAGGTGCCGATAGGCATATCAGATATAGTTGCCGATAGGCATTTAAAATATATGTGCCGATAGGCATTTCAAATATAGGTGTCGACCGGCATTTCAGATATAAATGCCGAAAGGCATTTCAGATAGAGGTGCCGATAGGCATTTCTGATGTGGTTGCCGATAGGCATTTCAAATATAGGTGCTGATAGGCATTTCAGATGTAGTTTCGGATAGGCATTTCAAAAATAGGTACCGATAGGCATTTCAGATATAGGTGCCAATAGGCATTTCAGATATAGTTGCCGATTGGCATTTTAAAAATAGGTGCCGATAGGCATTTCAGATATAGAAGCCGATAGGTATTTCAAATATAGGTGTGGATAGGCATTTCAGATATGGTTGCCGATAGGCATTTCAAGTATAGGTGCTGATAGTCATTTCAGATGTATTTTCCGATAGGCGTTTCAAAAATAGGTTCCGATAGGCATTTCAGATATAGGTGCCGATAGGCATTTCAGATATACTTACCGATTGGCAATTTAAAAATAGGTGCCGATAGGCATTTTAGATGTAGTTTCCGATAGGCATTTCAAAAATAGGTGCCGATAGGCATTTCAGATATAGGTGCCGATAGGCATATCAGATATAGTTGCCGATACGCATTTAAAATATATGTGCCGATAGGCATTTCAAATATAGGTGTCGACCGGCATTTCAGATATAAATGCCGAAAGGCATTTCAGATATAGGTGCCGATAGGCATTTCTGATGTGGTTGCCGATAGGCATTTCAAATATAGGTGCTGATAGGCATTTCAGATGTAGTTTCCGATAGGCATTTCAAAAATAGGTACCGATAGGCATTTCAGATATAGGTGCCGATAGGCATTTCAGATATAGTTGCCGATTGGCATTTTAAAAATAGGTGCCGATAGGCATTTCAGATATAGAAGCCGATAGGTATTTCAAATATAGGTGTGGATAGGCATTTCAGATATGGTTGCCGATAGGCATTTCAAATATAGGTGCTGATAGTCATTTTAGATGTAGTTTCCGATAGGCATTTCAAAAATAGGTTCCGATAGGCATTTCAGATATAGGTGCCGATAGGCATTTCAGATATACTTACCGATTGGCATTTTAAAAATAGGTGCCGATAGGCATTTTAGATGTAGTTTCCGATAGGCATTTCAAAAATAGGTGCCGATAGGCATTTCAGATATAGGTGCCGATAGGCATATCAGATATAGTTGCCGATAGGCATTTAAAATATATGTGCCGATAGGCATTTCAAATATAGGTGTCGACCGGCATTTCAGATATAAATGCCGAAAGGCATTTCAGATATAGGTGCCGATAGGCATTTCTGATGTGGTTGCCGATAGGCATTTCAAATATAGGTGCTGATAGGCATTTCAGATGTAGTTTCCGATAGGCATTTCAAAAATAGGTACCGATAGGCATTTCAGATATAGTTGCCGATTGGCATTTTAAAAATAGGTGCCGATAGGCATTTCAGATATAGAAGCCGATAGGTATTTCAAATACAGGTGTGGATAGGCATTTCAGATATGGTTGCCGATAGGCATTTCAAATATAGGTGCTGATAGTCATATCAGATGTAGTTTCCGATAGGCATTTCAAAAATAGGTTCCGATAGGCATTTCAGATATAGGTGCCGATAGGCATTTCAGATATACTTACCGATTGGCATTTTAAAAATAGGTGCCGATAGGCATTTTAGATGTAGTTTCCTTTAGGCATTTCAAAAATAGGTGCCGATAGGCATTTCAGATATAGGTGCCGATAGGCATATCAGATATAATTGCCGATAGGCATTTAAAATATATGTGCCGATAGGCATTTCAAATATAGGTGTCGACCGGCATTTCAGATATAAATGCCGAAAGGCATTTCAGATATAGGTGCCGATAGGCATTTCTGATGTGGTTGCCGATAGGCATTTCAAATATAGGTGCTGATAGGCATTTCAGATATAGTTTCCGATAGGCATTTCAAAAATAGTTGCCGATAGGCATTTCAGATATAGGTGCCGATAGGCATATCAGATATAGTTGCCGATAGGCATTTAAAATATATGTGCCGATAGGCATTTCTAATATAGGTGTCGACCGGCATTTCAGATATAAATGCCGAAAGGCATTTCAGATATAGGTGCCGATAGGCATTTCTGATGTGGTTGCCGATAGGCATTTCAAATATAGGTGCTGATAGGCATTTCAGATGTAGTTTCCGATAGGTATTTCAAAAATAGGTACCGATAGGCATTTCAGGAATAGGTGCCGATAGGCATTTCAGATATAGTTGCCGATTGGCATTTTAAAAATAGGTGCCGATAGGCATTTCAGATATAGAAGCCGATAGGTATTTCAAATATAGGTGTGGATAGGCATTTTAGATATGGTTGCCGATAGGCATTTCAAATATAGGTGCTGATAGTCATTTCAGATGTAGTTTCCGATAGCAATTTCAAAAATAGGTTCCGATAGGCATTTCAGATATAGGTGCCGATAGGCATTTCAGATATACTTACCGATTGGCATTTTAAAAATAGGTGCCAATAGGCATTTTAGATGTAGTTTCCGATAGGCATTTCAAAAATAGGTGCCGATAGGCATTTCAGATATAGGTGCCGATAGGCATATCAGATATAATTGCCGATAGGCATTTAAAATATATGTGCCGATAGGCATTTCTAATATAGGTGTCGACCGGCATTTCAGATATAAATGCTGAAAGGCATTTCAGATATAGGTGCCGATAGGCATTTCTGATGTGGTTGCCGATAGGCATTTCAAATATAGGTGCTGATAGGCATTTTAGATGTAGTTTCCGATAGGCATTTCAAAAATAGGTACCGATAGGCATTTCAGATATAGGTGCCGATAGGCATTTCAGATATAGTTGCCGATTGGCATTTTAAAAATAGATGCCGATAGGCATTTCAGATATAGAAGCCGATAGGTATTTCAAATGTAGGTGTGGATAGGCATTTCAGATATGGTTGCTGATAGGCATTTCAAATATAGGTGCTGATAGTCATTTCAGATGTAGTTTCCGATAGGCATTTCAAAAATAGGTTCCGATAGGCATTTCAGATATAGGTGCCGATAGGCATTTCAGATATACTTACCGATTGGCATTTTAAAAATAGGTGCCGATAGGCATTTTAGATGTAGTTTCCGATAGGCATTTCAAAAATAGGTGCCGATAATCATTTCAGATATAGGTGCCGATAGGCATATCAGATATAGTTGCCGATAGGCATTTAAAATATATGTGCCGATAGGCATTTCAAATATAGGTGTCGACCGGCATTTCAGATATAAATGCCGAAAGGCATTTCAGATATAGGTGCCGATAGGAATTTCTGATGTAGTTGCCGATAGGCATTTAAAATATAGGTGCTGATAGGCATTTCAGATGTAGTTTCCGATAGGCATTTCAAAAATAGGTACCGATAGGCATTTCAGATATAGGTGCCGATAGGCATTTCAGATATAGTTGCCGATTGGCATTTTAAAAATAGGTGCCGATAGGCATTTCAGATATAGAAGCCGATAGGTATTTCAAATATAGGTGTGGATAGGCATTTCAGATATGGTTACCGATAGGCATTTCAAATATAGGTGCTGATAGTCATTTCAGATGTAGTTTCCGATAGGCATTTCAAAAATAGGTTCCGATAGGCATTTCAGATATAGGTGCCGATAGGCATTTCAGATATACTTACCGATTGTCATTTTAAAAATAGGTGCCGATAGGCATTTTAGATGTAGTTTCCGATAGACATTTCAAAAATAGGTGCCGATAGGCATTTCAGATATAGGTGCCGATAGGCATATCAGATATAGTTGCCGATAGGCATTTAAAATATATGTGCCGATAGGCATTTCAAATATAGGTGTCGACCGGCATTTCAGATATAAATGCCGAAAGGCATTTCAGATATAGGTGCCGATAGGCATTTCTGATGTGGTTGCCGATAGGCATTTCAAATATAGGTGCTGATAGGCATTTCAGATGTAGTTTCCGATAGGCATTTCAAAAATAGGTACCGATAGGCATTTCAGATATAGGTGCCGATAGGCATTTCAGATATAGTTGCCGATTGGCATTTTAAAAATAGGTGCCGATAGGCATTTCAGATATAGAAGCCGATAGGTATTTCAAATATAGGTGTGGATAGGCATTTCAGATATGGTTGCCGATAGGCATTTCAAATATAGGTGCTGATAGTCATTTCAGATGTAGTTTCCGATAGGCATTTCAAAAATAGGTTCCAATAGGCATTTCAGATATAGGTGCCGATAGGCATTTCAGATATACTTACCGATTGGCATTTTAAAAATAGGTGCCGATAGGCATTTTAGATGTAGTTTCCAATAGGCATTTCAAAAATAGGTGCCGATAGGCATTTCAGATATAGGTGCCGATAGGCATATCAGATATAGTTGCCGATAGGCATTTAAAATATATGTGCCGATAGGCATTTCAAATATAGGTGTCGACCGGCATTTCAGATATAAATGCCAAAAGGCATTTCAGATATAGGTGCCGATAGGAATTTCTGATGTGATTGCCGATAGGCATTTAAAATATAAGTGCTGATAGGCATTTCGGATGTAGTTTCCGATAGGCATTTCAAAAATAGGTACCGATAGGCATTTCAGATATAGGTGCCGATAGGCATTTCAGATATAGTTGCCGATTGGCATTTTAAAAATAGGTGCCGATAGGCATTTCAGATATAGAAGCCGATAGGTATTTCAAATATAGGTGTGGATAGGCATTTCAGATATGGTTGCCGATAGGCATTTCAAATATAGGTGCTGATAGTCATTTCAGATGTAGTTTCCGATAGGCATTTCAAAAATAGGTTCCGATAGGCATTTCAGATATAGGTGCCGATAGGCATTTCAGATATACTTACCGATTGGCATTTTAAAAATAGGTGCCGATAGGCATTTTAGATGTAGTTTCCGATAGGCATTTCAAAAATAGGTGCCGATAGGCATTTCAGATATAGGTGCCGATAGGCATATCAGATATAGTTGCCGATAGGCATTTAAAATATATGTGCCGATAGGCATTTCAAATATAGGTGTCGACCGGCATTTCAGATATAAATGCCGAAAGGCATTTCAGATGTAGGTGCCGATAGGCATTTCTGATGTGGTTGCCGATAGGCATTTCAAATATAGGTGCTGATAGGCATTTCAGATGTAGTTTCCGATAGGCATTTCAAAAATAGGTACCTATAGGCATTTCAGATATAGGTGCCGATAGGCATTTCAGATATAGTTGCCGATTGGCATTTTAAAAATAGGTGCCGATAGGCATTTCAGATATAGAAGCCGATAGGTATTTCAAATATAGGTGTGGATAGGCATTTCAGATATGGTTGCCGATAGGCATTTCAAATATAGGTGCTGATAGTCATTTCAGATGTAGTTTCCGATAGGCATTTCAAAAATAGGTTCCGATAGGCATTTCAGATATAGGTGCCGATAGGCATTTCAGATATACTTACCGATTGGCATTTTAAAAATAGGTGCCGATAGGCATTTTAGATGTAGTTTCCGATAGGCATTTCAAAAATAGGTGCCGATAGGCATTTCAGATATAGGTGCCGATAGGCATATCAGATATAGTTGCCGATAGGCATTTAAAATATATGTGCCGATAGCATTTCAAATATAGGTGTCGACCGGCATTTTAGATATAAATGCCGAAAGGCATTTCAGATATAGGTGCCGATAGGCATTTCTGATGTGGTTGCCGATAGGCATTTCAAATATAGGTGCTGATAGGCATTTCAGATGTAGTTTCCGATAGGCATTTCAAAATAGGTACCGATAGGCATGTTAGATATAGGTGCCGATAGGCATTTCAGATATAGTTGCCGATTGGCATTTAAAAATAGGTGCCGATAGGCATTTCAGATATAGATGCCGATAGGTATTTCAAATATAGGTGTGGATAGGCATTTTAGATATGGTTGCCGATAGGCATTTCAAATATAGGTGCTGATAGTCATTTCAGATGTAGTTTCCGATAGCCATTTCAAAAATAGGTACCGATAGGCATTTCAGATATAGGTGCCGATAGGCATTACAGATATACTTACCGATTAGCATTTTAAAAATAGGTGCCAATAGGCATTTTAGATGTAGTTTCCGATAGGCATTTCAAAAATAGGTGCCGATAGGCATTTCAGATATAGGTGCCGATAGGCATATCAGATATAGTTGCCGATAGGCATTTAAAATATATGTGCCGATAGGCATTTCTAATATAGGTGTCGACCGGCATTTCAGATATAAATGCCGAAAGGCATTTCAGATATAGGTGCCGATAGGCATTTCTGATGTGGTTGTCGATAGGCATTTCAAATATAGGTGCTGATAGGCATTTCAGATGTAGTTTCCGATAGGCATTTTAAAAATAGGTACCGATAGGCATTTCAGGAATAGGCGCCGATAGGCATTTCAGATATAGTTGCCGATTGGCATTTTTAAAAATAGGTGCCGATAGGCATTTCAGATATAGAAGTCGATAGGTATTTCAAATATAGGTGTGGATAGGCATTTTAGATATGGTTGCCGATAGGCATTTCAAATATAGGTGCTGATAGTCATTTCAGATGTAGTTTCCGATAGCCATTTCAAAAATAGGTTCCGATAGGCATTTCAGATATAGGTGCCGATAGGCATTTCAGATATACTTACCGATTGGCATTTTAAAAATAGGTGCCAATAGGCATTTAGATGTAGTTTCCGATAGGCATTTCAAAAATAGGTGCCGATAGGCATTTCAGATATAGGTGCCGATAGGCATATCAGATATAGTTGCCGATAGGCATTTAAAATATATGTGCCGATAGGCATTTCTAATATAGGTGTCGACCGGCATTTCAGATATAAATGCCGAAAGGCATTTCAGATATAGGTGCCGATAGGCATTTCTGATGTGGTTGCCGATAGGCATTTCAAATATAGGTGCTGATAGGCATTTCAGATGTAGTTTCCGATAGGCATTTCAAAAATAGGTACCGATAGGCATTACAGGAATAGGTGCCGATAGGCATTTCAGACATAGTTGCCGATTAGCATTTTAAAAATAGGTGCCGATAGGCATTTCAGATATAGAAGCCGATAGGTATTTCAAATATAGGTGTGGATAGGCATTTTAGATATGGTTGCCGATAGGCATTTCAAATATAGGTGCTGATAGGCATTTCAGATGTAGTTTCCGACAGGCATTTCAAAAATAGGTTCCGATAGGCATTTCAGATATAGGTGCCGATAGGCATTTCAGATATACTTACCGATTGGCATTTTAAAAATAGGTGCCGATAGGCATTTTAGATGTAGTTTCCGATAGGCATTTCAAAAATAGGTGCCGATAGGCATTTCAGATATAGGTGCCGATAGGCATATCAGATATAGTTGCCGATAGGCATTTAAAATATATGTGCCGATAGGCATTTCAAATATAGGTGTCGACCGGCATTTCAGATATAAATGCCGAAAGGCATTTCAGATATAGGTGTCGATAGGCATTTCTGATGTGGTTGCCGATAGGCATTTCAAATATAGGTGCTGATAGGCATTTCAGATGTAGTTTCCGATAGGCATTTTCAAAAATAGGTACCGATAGGCATTTCAGATATAGGTGTCGATAGGCATTTCAGATATAGTTGCCGATTGGCATTTTAAAAATAGGTGCCGATAGGCATTTCAGATATAGAAGCCGATAGGTATTTCAAATATAGGTGTGGATAGGCATTTCAGATATGGTTGCCGATAGGCATTTCAAATATAGGTGCTGATAGTCATTTCAGATGTAGTTTCCGATAGGCATTTCAAAAATAGGTTCCGATAGGCATTTCAGATATAGGTGCCGATAGGCATTTCAGATATACTTACCGATTGGCATTTTAAAAATAGGTGCCGATAGGCATTTTGGATGTAGTTTCCGATAGGCATTTCAAAAATAGGTGCCGATAGGCATTTTAGATATAGGTGCCGATAGGCATATCAGATATAGTTGCCGATAGGCATTTATAATATATGTGCCGATAGGCATTTCAAATATAGGTGTCGACCGGCATTTCAGATATAAATGCCGAAAGCCATTTCAGATATAGGTGCCGATAGGCATTTCTGATGTGGTTGCCGATAGGCATTTCAAATATAGGTGCTGATAGGCATTTCAGATGTAGTTTCTGATAGGCATTTCAAAAATTGGTACCGATAGGCATTTCAGATATAGGTGCCGATAGGCATTTCAGATATAAATGCCGAAAGGCATTTCAGATATAGGTGCCGATAGGCATTTCTGATGTGGTTGCCGATAGGCATTTCAAATATAGGTGCTGATAGGCATTTTAGATGTAGTTTCCGATAGGCATTTCAAAAATAGGTGCCGATAGGCATTTCAGATATAGGTGCCGATAGGCATATCAGATATAGTTGCCGATAGGCATTTAAAAGATATGTGCCGATAGGCATTTCAAATATAGGTGTCGACCGGCATTTCAGATATAAATGCCGAAAGGCATTTCAGATATAGGTGTCGATAGGCATTTCTGATGTGGTTGCCGATAGGCATTTCAAATATAGGTGCTGATAGTCATTTCAGATGTAGTTTCCGATAGGCATTTCAAAAATAGGTTCCGATAGGCATTTCAGATATAGGTGCCGATAGGCATTTTCAGATATACTTACCGATTGGCATTTTAAAAATAGGTGCCGATAGGCGTTTTAGATGTAGTTTCCGTTAGGCATTTCAAAAATAGGTGCCGATAGGCATTTCAGATATAGGTGCCGATAGGCATATCAGATATAGTTGCCGATAGGCATTTAAAATATATGTGCCGATAGGCATTTCAAATATAGGTGTCGACCGGCATTTCAGATATAAATGCCGAAAGGCATTTCAGATAGAGGTGCCGATAGGCATTTCTGATGTGGTTGCCGATAGGCATTTCAAATATAGGTGCTGATAGGCATTTCAGATGTAGTTTCGGATAGGCATTTCAAAAATAGGTACCGATAGGCATTTCAGATATAGGTGCCGATAGGCATTTCAGATATAGTTGCCGATTGGCATTTTAAAAATAGGTGCCGATAGGCATTTCAGATATAGAAGCCGATAGGTATTTCAAATATAGGTGTGGATAGGCATTTCAGATATGGTTGCCGATAGGCATTTCAAGTATAGGTGCTGATAGTCATTTCAGATGTATTTTCCGATAGGCGTTTCAAAAATAGGTTCCGATAGGCATTTCAGATATAGGTGCCGATAGGCATTTCAGATATACTTACCGATTGGCAATTTAAAAATAGGTGCCGATAGGCATTTTAGATGTAGTTTCCGATAGGCATTTCAAAAATAGGTGCCGATAGGCATTTCAGATATAGGTGCCGATAGGCATATCAGATATAGTTGCCGATACGCATTTAAAATATATGTGCCGATAGGCATTTCAAATATAGGTGTCGACCGGCATTTCAGATATAAATGCCGAAAGGCATTTCAGATATAGGTGCCGATAGGCATTTCTGATGTGGTTGCCGATAGGCATTTCAAATATAGGTGCTGATAGGCATTTCAGATGTAGTTTCCGATAGGCATTTCAAAAATAGGTACCGATAGGCATTTCAGATATAGGTGCCGATAGGCATTTCAGATATAGTTGCCGATTGGCATTTTAAAAATAGGTGCCGATAGGCATTTCAGATATAGAAGCCGATAGGTATTTCAAATATAGGTGTGGATAGGCATTTCAGATATGGTTGCCGATAGGCATTTCAAATATAGGTGCTGATAGTCATTTTAGATGTAGTTTCCGATAGGCATTTCAAAAATAGGTTCCGATAGGCATTTCAGATATAGGTGCCGATAGGCATTTCAGATATACTTACCGATTGGCATTTTAAAAATAGGTGCCGATAGGCATTTTAGATGTAGTTTCCGATAGGCATTTCAAAAATAGGTGCCGATAGGCATTTCAGATATAGGTGCCGATAGGCATATCAGATATAGTTGCCGATAGGCATTTAAAATATATGTGCCGATAGGCATTTCAAATATAGGTGTCGACCGGCATTTCAGATATAAATGCCGAAAGGCATTTCAGATATAGGTGCCGATAGGCATTTCTGATGTGGTTGCCGATAGGCATTTCAAATATAGGTGCTGATAGGCATTTCAGATGTAGTTTCCGATAGGCATTTCAAAAATAGGTACCGATAGGCATTTCAGATATAGTTGCCGATTGGCATTTTAAAAATAGGTGCCGATAGGCATTTCAGATATAGAAGCCGATAGGTATTTCAAATACAGGTGTGGATAGGCATTTCAGATATGGTTGCCGATAGGCATTTCAAATATAGGTGCTGATAGTCATATCAGATGTAGTTTCCGATAGGCATTTCAAAAATAGGTTCCGATAGGCATTTCAGATATAGGTGCCGATAGGCATTTCAGATATACTTACCGATTGGCATTTTAAAAATAGGTGCCGATAGGCATTTTAGATGTAGTTTCCTTTAGGCATTTCAAAAATAGGTGCCGATAGGCATTTCAGATATAGGTGCCGATAGGCATATCAGATATAATTGCCGATAGGCATTTAAAATATATGTGCCGATAGGCATTTCAAATATAGGTGTCGACCGGCATTTCAGATATAAATGCCGAAAGGCATTTCAGATATAGGTGCCGATAGGCATTTCTGATGTGGTTGCCGATAGGCATTTCAAATATAGGTGCTGATAGGCATTTCAGATATAGTTTCCGATAGGCATTTCAAAAATAGTTGCCGATAGGCATTTCAGATATAGGTGCCGATAGGCATATCAGATATAGTTGCCGATAGGCATTTAAAATATATGTGCCGATAGGCATTTCTAATATAGGTGTCGACCGGCATTTCAGATATAAATGCCGAAAGGCATTTCAGATATAGGTGCCGATAGGCATTTCTGATGTGGTTGCCGATAGGCATTTCAAATATAGGTGCTGATAGGCATTTCAGATGTAGTTTCCGATAGGTATTTCAAAAATAGGTACCGATAGGCATTTCAGGAATAGGTGCCGATAGGCATTTCAGATATAGTTGCCGATTGGCATTTTAAAAATAGGTGCCGATAGGCATTTCAGATATAGAAGCCGATAGGTATTTCAAATATAGGTGTGGATAGGCATTTTAGATATGGTTGCCGATAGGCATTTCAAATATAGGTGCTGATAGTCATTTCAGATGTAGTTTCCGATAGCAATTTCAAAAATAGGTTCCGATAGGTATTTCAGATATAGGTGCCGATAGGCATTTCAGATATACTTACCGATTGGCATTTTAAAAATAGGTGCCAATAGGCATTTTAGATGTAGTTTCCGATAGGCATTTCAAAAATAGGTGCCGATAGGCATTTCAGATATAGGTGCCGATAGGCATATCAGATATAATTGCCGATAGGCATTTAAAATATATGTGCCGATAGGCATTTCTAATATAGGTGTCGACCGGCATTTCAGATATAAATGCTGAAAGGCATTTCAGATATAGGTGCCGATAGGCATTTCTGATGTGGTTGCCGATAGGCATTTCAAATATAGGTGCTGATAGGCATTTTAGATGTAGTTTCCGATAGGCATTTCAAAAATAGGTACCGATAGGCATTTCAGATATAGGTGCCGATAGGCATTTCAGATATAGTTGCCGATTGGCATTTTAAAAATAGATGCCGATAGGCATTTCAGATATAGAAGCCGATAGGTATTTCAAATGTAGGTGTGGATAGGCATTTCAGATATGGTTGCTGATAGGCATTTCAAATATAGGTGCTGATAGTCATTTCAGATGTAGTTTCCGATAGGCATTTCAAAAATAGGTTCCGATAGGCATTTCAGATATAGGTGCCGATAGGCATTTCAGATATACTTACCGATTGGCATTTTAAAAATAGGTGCCGATAGGCATTTTAGATGTAGTTTCCGATAGGCATTTCAAAAATAGGTGCCGATAATCATTTCAGATATAGGTGCCGATAGGCATATCAGATATAGTTGCCGATAGGCATTTAAAATATATGTGCCGATAGGCATTTCAAATATAGGTGTCGACCGGCATTTCAGATATAAATGCCGAAAGGCATTTCAGATATAGGTGCCGATAGGAATTTCTGATGTAGTTGCCGATAGGCATTTAAAATATAGGTGCTGATAGGCATTTCAGATGTAGTTTCCGATAGGCATTTCAAAAATAGGTACCGATAGGCATTTCAGATATAGGTGCCGATAGGCATTTCAGATATAGTTGCCGATTGGCATTTTAAAAATAGGTGCCGATAGGCATTTCAGATATAGAAGCCGATAGGTATTTCAAATATAGGTGTGGATAGGCATTTCAGATATGGTTACCGATAGGCATTTCAAATATAGGTGCTGATAGTCATTTCAGATGTAGTTTCCGATAGGCATTTCAAAAATAGGTTCCGATAGGCATTTCAGATATAGGTGCCGATAGGCATTTCAGATATACTTACCGATTGTCATTTTAAAAATAGGTGCCGATAGGCATTTTAGATGTAGTTTCCGATAGACATTTCAAAAATAGGTGCCGATAGGCATTTCAGATATAGGTGCCGATAGGCATATCAGATATAGTTGCCGATAGGCATTTAAAATATATGTGCCGATAGGCATTTCAAATATAGGTGTCGACCGGCATTTCAGATATAAATGCCGAAAGGCATTTCAGATATAGGTGCCGATAGGCATTTCTGATGTGGTTGCCGATAGGCATTTCAAATATAGGTGCTGATAGGCATTTCAGATGTAGTTTCCGATAGGCATTTCAAAAATAGGTACCGATAGGCATTTCAGATATAGGTGCCGATAGGCATTTCAGATATAGTTGCCGATTGGCATTTTAAAAATAGGTGCCGATAGGCATTTCAGATATAGAAGCCGATAGGTATTTCAAATATAGGTGTGGATAGGCATTTCAGATATGGTTGCCGATAGGCATTTCAAATATAGGTGCTGATAGTCATTTCAGATGTAGTTTCCGATAGGCATTTCAAAAATAGGTTCCAATAGGCATTTCAGATATAGGTGCCGATAGGCATTTCAGATATACTTACCGATTGGCATTTTAAAAATAGGTGCCGATAGGCATTTTAGATGTAGTTTCCAATAGGCATTTCAAAAATAGGTGCCGATAGGCATTTCAGATATAGGTGCCGATAGGCATATCAGATATAGTTGCCGATAGGCATTTAAAATATATGTGCCGATAGGCATTTCAAATATAGGTGTCGACCGGCATTTCAGATATAAATGCCAAAAGGCATTTCAGATATAGGTGCCGATAGGAATTTCTGATGTGATTGCCGATAGGCATTTAAAATATAAGTGCTGATAGGCATTTCGGATGTAGTTTCCGATAGGCATTTCAAAAATAGGTACCGATAGGCATTTCAGATATAGGTGCCGATAGGCATTTCAGATATAGTTGCCGATTGGCATTTTAAAAATAGGTGCCGATAGGCATTTCAGATATAGAAGCCGATAGGTATTTCAAATATAGGTGTGGATAGGCATTTCAGATATGGTTGCCGATAGGCATTTCAAATATAGGTGCTGATAGTCATTTCAGATGTAGTTTCCGATAGGCATTTCAAAAATAGGTTCCGATAGGCATTTCAGATATAGGTGCCGATAGGCATTTCAGATATACTTACCGATTGGCATTTTAAAAATAGGTGCCGATAGGCAGTTTAGATGTAGTTTCCGATAGGCATTTCAAAAATAGGTGCCGATAGGCATTTCAGATATAGGTGCCGATAGGCATATCAGATATAGTTGCCGATAGGCATTTAAAATATATGTGCCGATAGGCATTTCAAATATAGGTGTCGACCGGCATTTCAGATATAAATGCCGAAAGGCATTTCAGATGTAGGTGCCGATAGGCATTTCTGATGTGGTTGCCGATAGGCATTTCAAATATAGGTGCTGATAGGCATTTCAGATGTAGTTTCCGATAGGCATTTCAAAAATAGGTACCTATAGGCATTTCAGATATAGGTGCCGATAGGCATTTCAGATATAGTTGCCGATTGGCATTTTAAAAATAGGTGCCGATAGGCATTTCAGATATAGAAGCCGATAGGTATTTCAAATATAGGTGTGGATAGGCATTTCAGATATGGTTGCCGATAGGCATTTCAAATATAGGTGCTGATAGTCATTTCAGATGTAGTTTCCGATAGGCATTTCAAAAATAGGTTCCGATAGGCATTTCAGATATAGGTGCCGATAGGCATTTCAGATATACTTACCGATTGGCATTTTAAAAATAGGTGCCGATAGGCATTTTAGATGTAGTTTCCGATAGGCATTTCAAAAATAGGTGCCGATAGGCATTTCAGATATAGGTGCCGATAGGCATATCAGATATAGTTGCCGATAGGCATTTAAAATATATGTGCCGATAGGCATTTCAAATATAGGTGTCGACCGGCATTTTAGATATAAATGCCGAAAGGCATTTCAGATATAGGTGCCGATAGGCATTTCTGATGTGGTTGCCGATAGGCATTTCAAATATAGGTGCTGATAGGCATTTCAGATGTAGTTTCCGATAGGCATTTCAAAAATAGGTACCGATAGGCATGTTAGATATAGGTGCCGATAGGCATTTCAGATATAGTTGCCGATTGGCATTTAAAAATAGGTGCCGATAGGCATTTCAGATATAGATGCCGATAGGTATTTCAAATATAGGTGTGGATAGGCATTTTAGATATGGTTGCCGATAGGCATTTCAAATATAGGTGCTGATAGTCATTTCAGATGTAGTTTCCGATAGCCATTTCAAAAATAGGTACCGATAGGCATTTCAGATATAGGTGCCGATAGGCATTACAGATATACTTACCGATTAGCATTTTAAAAATAGGTGCCAATAGGCATTTTAGATGTAGTTTCCGATAGGCATTTCAAAAATAGGTGCCGATAGGCATTTCAGATATAGGTGCCGATAGGCATATCAGATATAGTTGCCGATAGGCATTTAAAATATATGTGCCGATAGGCATTTCTAATATAGGTGTCGACCGGCATTTCAGATATAAATGCCGAAAGGCATTTCAGATATAGGTGCCGATAGGCATTTCTGATGTGGTTGTCGATAGGCATTTCAAATATAGGTGCTGATAGGCATTTCAGATGTAGTTTCCGATAGGCATTTTAAAAATAGGTACCGATAGGCATTTCAGGAATAGGCGCCGATAGGCATTTCAGATATAGTTGCCGATTGGCATTTTAAAAATAGGTGCCGATAGGCATTTCAGATATAGAAGCCGATAGGTATTTCAAATATAGGTGTGGATAGGCATTTTAGATATGGTTGCCGATAGGCATTTCAAATATAGGTGCTGATAGTCATTTCAGATGTAGTTTCCGATAGCCATTTCAAAAATAGGTTCCGATAGGCATTTCAGATATAGGTGCCGATAGGCATTTCAGATATACTTACCGATTGGCATTTTAAAAATAGGTGCCAATAGGCATTTTAGATGTAGTTTCCGATAGGCATTTCAAAAATAGGTGCCGATAGGCATTTCAGATATAGGTGCCGATAGGCATATCAGATATAGTTGCCGATAGGCATTTAAAATATATGTGCCGATAGGCATTTCTAATATAGGTGTCGACCGGCATTTCAGATATAAATGCCGAAAGGCATTTCAGATATAGGTGCCGATAGGCATTTCTGATGTGGTTGCCGATAGGCATTTCAAATATAGGTGCTGATAGGCATTTCAGATGTAGTTTCCGATAGGCATTTCAAAAATAGGTACCGATAGGCATTACAGGAATAGGTGCCGATAGGCATTTCAGACATAGTTGCCGATTAGCATTTTAAAAATAGGTGCCGATAGGCATTTCAGATATAGAAGCCGATAGGTATTTCAAATATAGGTGTGGATAGGCATTTTAGATATGGTTGCCGATAGGCATTTCAAATATAGGTGCTGATAGGCATTTCAGATGTAGTTTCCGACAGGCATTTCAAAAATAGGTTCCGATAGGCATTTCAGATATAGGTGCCGATAGGCATTTCAGATATACTTACCGATTGGCATTTTAAAAATAGGTGCCGATAGGCATTTTAGATGTAGTTTCCGATAGGCATTTCAAAAATAGGTGCCGATAGGCATTTCAGATATAGGTGCCGATAGGCATATCAGATATAGTTGCCGATAGGCATTTAAAATATATGTGCCGATAGGCATTTCAAATATAGGTGTCGACCGGCATTTCAGATATAAATGCCGAAAGGCATTTCAGATATAGGTGTCGATAGGCATTTCTGATGTGGTTGCCGATAGGCATTTCAAATATAGGTGCTGATAGGCATTTCAGATGTAGTTTCCGATAGGCATTTCAAAAATAGGTACCGATAGGCATTTCAGATATAGGTGTCGATAGGCATTTCAGATATAGTTGCCGATTGGCATTTTAAAAATAGGTGCCGATAGGCATTTCAGATATAGAAGCCGATAGGTATTTCAAATATAGGTGTGGATAGGCATTTCAGATATGGTTGCCGATAGGCATTTCAAATATAGGTGCTGATAGTCATTTCAGATGTAGTTTCCGATAGGCATTTCAAAAATAGGTTCCGATAGGCATTTCAGATATAGGTGCCGATAGGCATTTCAGATATACTTACCGATTGGCATTTTAAAAATAGGTGCCGATAGGCATTTTGGATGTAGTTTCCGATAGGCATTTCAAAAATAGGTGCCGATAGGCATTTTAGATATAGGTGCCGATAGGCATATCAGATATAGTTGCCGATAGGCATTTATAATATATGTGCCGATAGGCATTTCAAATATAGGTGTCGACCGGCATTTCAGATATAAATGCCGAAAGCCATTTCAGATATAGGTGCCGATAGGCATTTCTGATGTGGTTGCCGATAGGCATTTCAAATATAGGTGCTGATAGGCATTTCAGATGTAGTTTCTGATAGGCATTTCAAAAATTGGTACCGATAGGCATTTCAGATATAGGTGCCGATAGGCATTTCAGATATAAATGCCGAAAGGCATTTCAGATATAGGTGCCGATAGGCATTTCTGATGTGGTTGCCGATAGGCATTTCAAATATAGGTGCTGATAGGCATTTTAGATGTAGTTTCCGATAGGCATTTCAAAAATAGGTGCCGATAGGCATTTCAGATATAGGTGCCGATAGGCATATCAGATATAGTTGCCGATAGGCATTTAAAAGATATGTGCCGATAGGCATTTCAAATATAGGTGTCGACCGGCATTTCAGATATAAATGCCGAAAGGCATTTCAGATATAGGTGTCGATAGGCATTTCTGATGTGTTTGCCGATAGGCATTTCAAATATAGGTGCTGATAGTCATTTCAGATGTAGTTTCCGATAGGCATTTCAAAAATAGGTTCCGATAGGCATTTCAGATATAGGTGCCGATAGGCATTTCAGATATACTTACCGATTGGCATTTTAAAAATAGGTGCCGATAGGCGTTTTAGATGTAGTTTCCGTTAGGCATTTCAAAAATAGGTGCCGATAGGCATTTCAGATATAGGTGCCGATAGGCATATCAGATATAGTTGCCGATAGGCATTTAAAATATATGTGCCGATAGGCATTTCAAATATAGGTGTCGACCGGCATTTCAGATATAAATGCCGAAAGGCATTTCAGATAGAGGTGCCGATAGGCATTTCTGATGTGGTTGCCGATAGGCATTTCAAATATAGGTGCTGATAGGCATTTCAGATGTAGTTTCGGATAGGCATTTCAAAAATAGGTACCGATAGGCATTTCAGATATAGGTGCCGATAGGCATTTCAGATATAGTTGCCGATTGGCATTTTAAAAATAGGTGCCGATAGGCATTTCAGATATAGAAGCCGATAGGTATTTCAAATATAGGTGTGGATAGGCATTTCAGATATGGTTGCCGATAGGCATTTCAAGTATAGGTGCTGATAGTCATTTCAGATGTATTTTCCGATAGGCGTTTCAAAAATAGGTTCCGATAGGCATTTCAGATATAGGTGCCGATAGGCATTTCAGATATACTTACCGATTGGCAATTTAAAAATAGGTGCCGATAGGCATTTTAGATGTAGTTTCCGATAGGCATTTCAAAAATAGGTGCCGATAGGCATTTCAGATATAGGTGCCGATAGGCATATCAGATATAGTTGCCGATACGCATTTAAAATATATGTGCCGATAGGCATTTCAAATATAGGTGTCGACCGGCATTTCAGATATAAATGCCGAAAGGCATTTCAGATATAGGTGCCGATAGGCATTTCTGATGTGGTTGCCGATAGGCATTTCAAATATAGTTGCTGATAGGCATTTCAGATGTAGTTTCCGATAGGCATTTCAAAAATAGGTACCGATAGGCATTTCAGATATAGGTGCCGATAGGCATTTCAGATATAGTTGCCGATTGGCATTTTAAAAATAGGTGCCGATAGGCATTTCAGATATAGAAGCCGATAGGTATTTCAAATATAGGTGTGGATAGGCATTTCAGATATGGTTGCCGATAGGCATTTCAAATATAGGTGCTGATAGTCATTTTAGATGTAGTTTCCGATAGGCATTTCAAAAATAGGTTCCGATAGGCATTTCAGATATAGGTGCCGATAGGCATTTCAGATATACTTACCGATTGGCATTTTAAAAATAGGTGCCGATAGGCATTTTAGATGTAGTTTCCGATAGGCATTTCAAAAATAGGTGCCGATAGGCATTTCAGATATAGGTGCCGATAGGCATATCAGATATAGTTGCCGATAGGCATTTAAAATATATGTGCCGATAGGCATTTCAAATATAGGTGTCGACCGGCATTTCAGAGATAAATGCCGAAAGGCATTTCAGATATAGGTGCCGATAGGCATTTCTGATGTGGTTGCCGATAGGCATTTCAAATATAGGTGCTGATAGGCATTTCAGATGTAGTTTCCGATAGGCAATTTAAAAATAGGTACCGATAGGCATTTCAGATATAGTTGCCGATTGGCATTTTAAAAATAGGTGCCGATAGGCATTTCAGATATAGAAGCCGATAGGTATTTCAAATACAGGTGTGGATAGGCATTTCAGATATGGTTGCCGATAGGCATTTCAAATATAGGTGCTGATAGTCATATCAGATGTAGTTTCCGATAGGCATTTCAAAAATAGGTTCCGATAGGCATTTCAGATATAGGTGCCGATAGGCATTTCAGATATACTTACCGATTGGCATTTTAAAAATAGGTGCCGATAGGCATTTTAGATGTAGTTTCCTTTAGGCATTTCAAAAATAGGTGCCGATAGGCATTTCAGATATAGGTGCCGATAGGCATATCAGATATAATTGCCGATAGGCATTTAAAATATATGTGCCGATAGGCATTTCAAATATAGGTGTCGACCGGCATTTCAGATATAAATGCCGAAAGGCATTTCAGATATAGGTGCCGATAGGCATTTCTGATGTGGTTGCCGATAGGCATTTCAAATATAGGTGCTGATAGGCATTTCAGATGTAGTTTCCGATAGGCATTTCAAAAATAGGTACCGATAGGCATTTCAGATATAGGTGCCGATAGGCATTTCAGATATAGTTGCCGATTGGCATTTTAAAAATAGGTGCCGATAGGCATTTTAGATATAGAAGCCGATAGGTATTTCAAATATAGGTGTGGATAGGCATTTCAGATATGGTTGCCGATAGGCATTTCGAATATAGGTGCTGATAGTCATTTCAGATGTAGTTTCCGATAGGCATTTCAAAAATAGGTTCCGATAAGCATTTCAGATATAGGTGCCGATAGGCATTTCAGATATACTTACCGATTGGCATTTTAAAAATAGGTGCCGACAGGCATTTTAGATGTAGTTTCCGATAGGCATTTCAAAAATAGGTGCCGATAGGCATTTCAGATATAGGTGCCGACAGGCATATCAGATATAGTTGCCGATAAGCATTTAAAATATATGTGCCGATAGGCATTTCAAATATAGGTGTCGACCGGCATTTCAGATATAAATGCCGAAAGGCATTTCAGATATAGGTGCCGATAGGCATTTCTGATGTGGTTGCCGATAGGCATTTCAAATATAGGTGCTGATAGGCATTTCAGATGTAGTTTCCGATAGGCATTTCAAAAATAGGTACCGATAGGCATTTCAGATAGAGGTGCCGATAGGCATTTCAGATATAGTTGCCGATTGGCATTTTAAAAATTGGTGCCGATAGGCATTTCAGATATAGAAGCCGATAGGTATTTCAAATACAGGTGTAGATAGGCATTTCAGATATGGTTGCCGATAGGCATTTCAAATATAGGTGCTGATATTCATTTCAGATGTAGTTTCCGATAGGCATTTCAAAAATAGGTTCCGATAGGCATTTCAGATATAGGTGCTGATAGGCATTTCAGATATACTTACCGATTGGCACTTTAAAAATAGGTGCCGATAGGCATTTTAGATGTAGTTTCCGATAGGCATTTCAAAAATAGGTGCCGATAGGCATTTCAGATATAGGTGCCGATAGGCATATCAGATATAGTTGCCGATAGGCATTTAAAATATATGTGCCGATAGGCATTTCAAATATAGGTGTCGACCGGCATTTCAGATATAAATGCCGAAAGGCATTTCAGATATAGGTGCCGATAGGCATTTCTGATGTGGTTGCCGATAGGCATTTCAAATATAGGTGCTGATAGACATTTCAGATGTAGTTTCTGATAGGCATTTCAAAAATAGGTACCGATAGGCATTTCAGATATAGGTGCCGATGGGCATTTCAGATATAGTTGCCGATTGGCATGTTAAAAATAGGTGCCGATAAAAATTTCAGATATAGAAGCCGATAGGTATTTCAAATATAGGTGTGGATAGGCATTTCAGATATGGTTGCCGATAGGCATTTCAAATATAGGTGCTGATAGTCATTTCAGATGTAGTTTCCGATAGGCATTTCAAAAATAGGTTCCGATAGGCATTTCAGATATAGGTGCCGATAGGCATTTCAGATATACTTACCGATTGGCATTTTAAAAATAGGTGCCGATAGGCATTTTAGACGTAGTTTCCGATAGGCAATTCAAAAATAGGTGCCGATAGGCATTTCAGATATAGGTGCCGATAGGCATATCAGATATAGCTGCCGATAGGCATTTAAAATTAATGTGCCGATAGGCATTTCAAATTAATGTGCCGATAGGCATTCCAAATATAGGTGTCGACCGGCATTTCAGATATAAATGCCGAAAGGCATTTCAGATATAGGTGCCGATAGGCATTTCTGATGTGGTTGCCGATAGGCATTTCAAATATAGGTGCTGATAGGCATTTCAGATGTAGTTTCCGATAGGCATTTCAAAAATAGGTACCGATAGGCATTTCAGATATAGGTGCCGATAGGCATTTCAGATATAGTTGCCGATTGGCATTTTAAAAATAGGTGCCGATAGGCATTTCAGATATAGAAGCCGATAGGTATTTCAAATATAGGTGTGGATAGGCATTTCAGATATGGTTGCCGATAGGCATTTCAAATATAGGTGCTGATAGTCATTTCAGATGTAGTTTCCGATAGGCATTTCAAAAATAGGTTCCGATAGGTATTTCAGATATAGGTGCCGATAGGCATTTCAGATATACTTACCGATTGGCATTTTAAAAATAGGTGCCGACAGGCATTTTAGATGTAGTTTCCGATAGGCATTTCAAAAATAGGTGCCGATAGGCATTTCAGTTATAGGTGCCGATAGGCATATCAGATATAGTTGCCGATAGGCATTTAAAATATATGTGCCGATAGGCATTTCAAATATAGGTGTCGACCGGCATTTCAGATATAAATGCCGAAAGGCATTTCAGATATAGGTGCCGATTGGCATTTCTGATGTGGTTGCCGATAGGCATTTCAAATATAGGTGCTGATAGGCATTTCAGATGTAGTTTCCAATAGATATTTCAAAAATAGGTACCGATAGGCATTTCAGATATAGGTGCCGATAGGCATTTCAGATATAGTTGCCGATTGGCATTTTAAAAATAGGCGCCGATAGGCATTTCAGATATAGAAGCCGATAGGTATTTCAAATATAGGTGTGGATAGGCATTTCAGGTATGGTTGCCGATAGGCATTTCAAATATAGGTGCTGATAGTCATTTCAGATGTAGTTTCCGATAGGCATTTTAAAAATAGGTTCCGATAGGCATTTCAGATATAGGTGCCGATAGGCATTTCAGATATACTTACCGAATAGCATTTTAAAAATAGGTGCCGATAGGCATTTTAGATGTAGTTTCCGATAGGCATTTCAAAAATAGGTGCCGATAGGCATTTCAGATATAGGTGCCGATAGGCATATCAGATATAGTTGCCGATAGGCATTTAAAATATATGTGCCGATAGGCATTTCAAATATAGGTGTCGACCGGCATTTCAAATATAAATGCCGAAAGGCATTTCAGATATAGGTGCCGATAGGCATTTCTGATGTAGTTGCCGATAGGCATTTCAAATATATGTGCTGATAGGCATTTCAGATGTAGTTTCGGATAGGCATATCAAAAATAGGAGCCGATAGGCATTTCAGATATAGGTGCCGATAGGCATTTCAGATATAGTTGCCGATTGGCTTTTTAAAAATAGGCGCCGATAGGCATTTCAGATATAGAAGCCGATAGGTATTTCAAATATAGGTGTGGATAGGCATTTCAGATATGGTTGCCGATAGGCATTTCAAATATAGGTGCTGATAGTCATTTCAGATGTAGTTTCCGATAGGCATTTCAAAAATAGGTTCCGATAGGCATTTCAGATATAGGTGCCGATAGGTATTTCAGATATACTTACCGATTGGCAATTTAAAAATAGGTGCCGATAGGCATTTTAGATATAGTTTCCGATAGGCATTTCAAAAATAGGTGCCGATAGGCATTTCAGATATAGGTGCCGATAGGCATATCAGATATAGTTGCCGATAGGCATTTAAAATATATGTGCCGATAGGCATTTCAAATATAGGTGTCGGCCGGCATTTCAGATATAAATGCGCAAAGGCATTTCAGATATAGGTGCCGATAGGCATTTCTGAAGTGGTTGCCGATAGGCATTTCAATTATAGGTGCTGATAGGCATTTAACATGTAGTTTCCGATAGGCATTTCAAAAATAGGTACCGAGAGGCATTTCAGATATAGAAGCCGATAGGTATTTCAAATATAGGTGTGGATAGGCATTTCAGGTATGGTTGCCGATAGGCATTTCAAATATAAGTGCTGATAGTCATTTCAGATGTAGTTTCCGATAGGCATTTCAAAAATAGGTTCCGATAGGCATTTCAGATATAGGTGCCGATAGGCATTTCAGATATACTTACCGATTGGCATTTTAAAAATAGGTGCCGATAGGCATTTTAGATGTAGTTTCCGATAGGCATTTCAAAAATAGGTGCCGATAGGCATTTCAGATATAGGTGCCGATAGGCATATCAGATATAGTTGCCGATAGGCATTTAAAATATATGTGCCGATAGGCACTTCAAATATAGGTGTCGACCGGCATTTCAGATATAAATGCCGAAAGGCATTTCAGATATAGGTGCCGATAGGCGTTTCTGATGTGGTTGCCGATAGGCATTTTAAATATAGGTGCTGATAGGCATTTCAGATGTAGTTTCCGATAGGCATTTCAAAAATAGGTACCGATAGGCATTTCAGATATAGGTGCCGATAGGCATTTCAGATATAGTTGCCGATTGGCATTTTAAAAATAGGTGCCGATAGGCATTTTTAGATATAGAAGCCGATAGGTATTTCAAATATAGGTGTGGATAGGCATTTCAGATATGTTTGCCGACAGGCATTTCAAATATAGGTGCTGATAGTCATTTCAGATGTAGTTTCCGATAGGCATTTCAAAAATAGGTTCCGATAGGCATTTCAGATATAGGTGCTGATAGGCATTTCAGATATACTTACCGATTGGCATTTTAAAAATAGGTGCCGATAGGCATTTTAGATGTAGTTTTCGATAGGCATTTCAAAAATAGGTGCCGATAGGTATTTCAGATATAGGTGCCGATAGGCATATCAGATATATTTGCCGATAGGCATTTAAAATATATGTGCCGATAGGCATTTCAAATATAGGTGTCGACCGGCATTTCAGATATAAATGCCGAAAGGCATTTCAGATATTGGTGCCGATAGGCATTTCTGATGTGGTTGCCGATAGGCATTTCAAATATAGGTGCTGATAGGCATTTCAGATGTAGTTTCCGATAGGCATTTCAAAAATAGGTACCGATAGGCATTTCAGATATAGGTGTCGACCGGCATTTCAGATATAAATGCCAAAAGGCATTTAAGATATAGGTGCCGATAGGCATTTCTGATGTGGTTGCCGATAGGCATTTCAAATATAGGTGCTGATAGGCATTTCAGATGTAGTTTCCGATAGGCATTTCAAAAATAGGTGCCGATAGGCATTTCAGATATAGGTGCCGATAGGCATATCAGATATAGTTGCCGATAGGCATTTAAAATATATGTGCCGATAGGCATTTCAAATATAGGTGTCGACCGGCATTTCAGATATAAATGCCGAAAGGCATTTTAGATATAGGTGCCGATAGGCATTTCTGATGTGGTTGCCGATAGGCATTTCAAATATAGGTGCTGATAGGCATTTCAGATGTAGTTTCCGATAGGCATTTCAAAAATAGGTACCGATAGGCATTTCAGATATAGGTGCCGATAGGCATTTCAGATATAGTTGCCGATTGGCATTTTAAAAATAGGTGCCGATAGGCATTTCAGATATAGAAGCCGATAGGTATTTCAAATATAGGTGTGGATAGGCATTTCAGATATGGTTGCCGATAGGCATTTCAAATATAGGTGCTGATAGTCATTTCAGATGTAGTTTCCGATAGGCATTTCAAAAATAGGTTCCGATAGGCATTTCAGATATAGGTGCCGATAGGCATTTCAGATATACTTACCGATTGGCATTTTAAAAATAGGTGCCGATAGGCATTTTAGTTGTAGTTTCCGATAGGCATTTCAAAAATAGGTGCCGCTAATCATTTCAGATATAGGTGCCGATAGGCATATCAGATATAGTTGCCGATAGGCATTTAAAATATATGTGCCGATACGCATTTCAAATATAGGTGTCGACCGGCATTTCAGATATAAATGCCGAAAGGCTTTTCAGATATAGGTGCCGATAGGCATTTCTGATGTGGTTGCCTATAGGCATTTCAAATATAGGTGCTGATAGGCATTTCAGATGTAGTTTCCGATAGGCATTTCAAAAATAGGTACCGATAGGCATTTCAGATATAGGTGCCGATAGGCATTTCAGATATAGTTGCCGATTGGCATTTTAAAAATAGGTGCCGATAGGCATTTCAGATATAGAAGCCGATAGGTATTTCAAATATAGGTGTGGATAGGCATTTCAGATATGGTTGCCGATAGGCATTTCAAATATAGGTGCTGATAGTCATTTCAGATGTAGTTTCCGATAGGCATTTCAAAAATAGGTTCCGATAGGCATTTTAGATATAGGTGCCGATAGGCATTTCAGATATACTTACCGATTGGCATTTTAAAAATAGGTGCCGATAGGCATTTTAGATGTAGTTTCCGATAGGCATTTCAAAAATAGGTGCCGATAGGCATTTCAGATATAGGTGCCGATAGGCATATCAGATATAGTTGCCGATAGGCATTTAAAATATATGTGCCGATAGGCATTTCAAATATAGGTATCGACCGGTTTCAGATATAAATGCCGAAAGGCATTTCAGATATAGGTGCCGATAGGCATTTCTGATGTGGTGACCGATAGGCATTTCAAATATAGGTGCTGATAGGCATTTCAGATGTAGTTTCCGATAGGCATTTCAAAAATAGGTACCGATAGGCATTTCAGATATAGGTGCCGATAGGCATTTCAGATATAGTTGCCGATTGGCATTTTAAAAATAGGTGCCGATAGGCATTTCAGATATAGAAGCCGATAGGTATTTCAAATATAGGTGTGGATGGGCATTTCAGATATGGTTGCCGATAGGCATTTCAAATATAGGTGCTGATAGCCATTTCAGATGTAGTTTCCGATAGGCATTTCAAAAATAGGTTCCGATAGGCATTTCAGATATACTTACCGATTGGCATTTTAAAAATAGGTGCCGATAGGCATTTTAGATGTAGTTTCCGATAGGCTTTTCAAAAATAGGTGCCGATAGGCATTTCAGATATAGGTGCCGATAGGCATTTCAGATAGAGTTGCCGATAGGCATTTAAAATATGTGTGCCGATAGGCATTTCAAATATAGGTGTCGACCGGCATTTCAGATATAAATGCCGAAAGGCATTTCAGATATAAGTGCCGATAGGGATTTCTGATGTGGTTGCCGATAGGCATTTCAAATATAGGTGCTGATAGGCATTTCAGATGTAGTTTCCGATAGGCATTTCAAAAATAGGTACCGATAGGCATTTCAGATATAGGTGCCGATAGGCATTTCAGATATAGTTGCCGATTGGCATTTTAAAAATAGGTGCCGATAGGCATTTCAGATATAGAAGCCGATAGGTATTTCAAATATAGGTGTGGATAGGCATTTCAGATATGGTTGCCGATAGGCATTTCAAATATAGGTGCTGATAGTCATTTCAGATGTAGTTTCCGATAGGCATTTCAAAAATAGGTTCCGATAGACATTTCAGATATAGGTCCTGATAGGCATTTCAGATATACTTACCGATTGGCATTTTAAAAATAGGTGCCGATAGGCATTTTAGATGTAGTTTCCGATAGGCATTTCAAAAATAGGTGCCGATAGGAATTTCAGATATAGGTGCCGATAGGCATATCAGATATAGTTGCCGATAGGCATTTAAAATATATGTGCCGATAGGCATTTCAAATATAGGTGTCGACCGGCATTTCAGATATAAATGCCGAAAGGCATTTCAGATATAGGTGCCGATAGGCATTTCTGATGTGGTTGCCGATAGGCATTTCAAATATAGGTGCTGATAGGCATTTCAGATGTAGTTTCCGATAGGCATTTCAAAAATAGGTACCGATAGGCATTTCAGATATAGGTGCCGATAGGCATTTCAGATATAGTTGCCGATTGGCATTTTAAAAATAGGTGCCGATAGGCATTTCAGATATAGAAGCCGATAGGTATTTCAAATATAGGTGTGGATAGGCATTTCAGATATGGTTGCCGATAGGCATTTCAAATATAGGTGCTGATAGTCATTTCAGATGTAGTTTCCGATAGGCATTTCAAAAATAGGTTCCGATGGGCATTTCAGATATAGGTGCCGATAGGCATTTCAGATATACTTACCGATTGGCATTTTAAAAATAGGTGCCGATCGGCACTTTAGATGTAGTTTCCGATAGGCATTTCAAAAATAGGTGCCGATAGGCATTTCAGATATAGGTGCCGATAGGCATATCAGATATAGTTGCCGATAGGCATTTAAAATATATGTGCCGATAGGCACTTCAAATATAGGTGTCGACCGGCATTTCAGATATAAATGCCGAAAGGCATTTCAGATATAGGTGCCGATAGGCATTTCTGATGTGGTTGACGATAGGCATTTCAAATATAGGTGCTGATGGGCATTTCAGATGTAGTTTCCGATAGGCATTTCAAAAATAGGTACCGATAGGCATTTCAGATATAGGTGCTGATAGGCATTTCAGATATAGTTGCCGATTGGCATTTTAAAAGTAGGTGCCGATAGGCATTTTTAGATATAGAAGCCGATAGGTATTTCAAATATAGGTGTGGATAGGCATTTCAGATATGGTTGCCGATAGGCATTTCAAATATAGGTGCTGATAGTCATTTCAGATGTAGTTTCCGATAGGCATTTCAAAAATAGGTTCCGATAGGCATTTCAGATATAGGTGCCGATAGGCATTTCAGATATACTTACCGATTGGCATTTTAAAAATAGGTGCCGATAGGCATATTAGATGTAGTTTTCGATAGGCATTTCAAAAATAGGTGCCGATAGGCATTTCAGATATAGGTGCCGATAGGCATATCAGATATATTTGCCGATAGGCATTTAAAATATATGTGCCGATAGGCATTTCAAATATAGGTGTCGACCGGCATTTCAGATATAAATGCCGAAAGGCATTTCAGATATAGGTGCCGATAGGCATTTCTGATGTGGTTGCCGATAGGCATTTCAAATATAGGTGCTGATAGGCATTTCAGATGTAGTTTCCGATAGGCATTTCAAAAATAGGTACCGATAGGCATTTCAGATATAGGTGTCGACCGGCATTTCAGATATAAATGCCGAAAGGCATTTTAGATATAGGTGCCGATAGGCATTTCTGATGTGGTTGCCGATAGGCATTTCAAATATAGGTGCTGATAGGCATTTCAGATGTAGTTTCCGATAGGCATTTCAAAAATAGGTGCCGATAGGCATTTCAGATATAGGTGTCGATAGGCATATCAGATATAGTTGCCGATAGGCATTTAAAATATATGTGCCGATAGGCATTTCAAATATAGGTGTCGACCGGCATTTCAGATATAAATGCCGAAAGGCATTTCAGATATAGGTGCCGATAGGCATTTCTGATGTGGTTGCCGATAGGCATTTCAAATATAGGTGCTGATAGACATTTCAGATGTAGTTTCCGATAGGCATTTCAAAAATAGGTACCGATAGGCATTTCAGATATAGGTGCCGATAGGCATTTCAGATATAGTTGCCGATTGGCATTTTAAAAATAGGTGCCGATAGGCATTTCAGATATAGAAGCCGATAGGTATTTCAAATATAGGTGTGGATAGGCATTTCAGATATGGTTGCCGATAGGCATTTCAAATATAGGTGCTGATAGTGATTTCAGATGTAGTTTCCGATAGGCATTTCAAAAATAGGTTCCGATAGGCATTTCAGATATAGGTGCCGATAGGCATTTCAGATATACTTACCGATTGGCATTTTAAAAATAGGTGCCGATAGGCATTTTAGATGTAGTTTCCGATAGGCATTTCAAAAATAGGTGCCGATAGGCATTTCAGATATAGGTGCCGATAGGCATATCAGATATAGATGCCGATAGGCATTTAAAATATATGTGCCGATAGGCATTTCAAATATAGGTGTCGACCGGCATTTCAGATATAAATGCCGAAAGGCTTTTCAGATATAGGTGCCGATAGGCATTTCTGATGTGGTTTCCTATAGGCATTTCAAATATAGGTGCTGATAGGCATTTCAGATGTAGTTTCCGATAGGCATTTCAAAAATAGGTTCCGATAGGCATTTCAGATATAGGTGCCGATAGGCATTTCAGATATAGTTGCTGATTGGCATTTTAAAAATAGGTGCCGATAGGCATTTCAGATATAGAAGCTAATAGGTATTTCAAATATAGGTGTGGATAGGCATTTCAGATATGGTTGCCGATAGGCATTTCAAATATAGGTGCTGATAGTCATTTCAGATGTAGTTTCCGATAGGCATTTCAAAAATAGGTTCCGATAGGCATTTCAGATATAGGTGCCGATAGGCATTTCAGATATACTTACCGATTGGCATTTTAAAAATAGGTGCCGATAGGCATTTTAGATGTAGTTTCCGATAGGCATTTCAAAAATAGGTGCCGATAGGCATTTCAGATATAGGTGCCGATAGGCATATCAGATATAGTTGCCGATAGGCATTTAAAATATATGTGCCGATAGGCATTTCAAATATAGGTATCGACCGGCATTTCAGATATAAATGCCGAAAGGCATTTCAGATATAGGTGCCGATAGGCATTTCTGATGTGGTTGCCGATAGGCATTTCAAATATAGGTGCTGATAGGCATTTCAGATGTAGTTTCCGATAGGCATTTCAAAAATAGGTACCGATAGGCATTTCAGATATAAGTGCCGATAGGCATTTCAGATATACTTACCGATTGGCATTTTAAAAATAGGTGCCGATAGGCATTTTAGATGTAGTTTCCGATAGGCATTTCAAAAATAGGTGCCGATAGGCATTTCAGATATAGGTGCCGATAGGCATATCAGATATAGTTGCCGATAGGCATTTAAAATATATGTGCCGATAGGCATTTCAAATATAGGTGTCGACCGGCATTTCAGATATAAATGCCGAAAGGCTTTTCAGATATAGGTGCCGATAGGCATTTCTGATGTGGTTGCCTATAGGCATTTCAAATATAGGTGCTGATAGGCATTTCAGATGTAGTTTCCGATAGGCATTTCAAAAATAGGTACCGATAGGCATTTCAGATATAGGAGCCGAAAGGCATTTCAGATATAGTTGCCGATTGGCATTTTAAAAATAGGTGCCGATAGGCATTTCAGATATAGAAGCTGATAGGTATTTCAAATATAGGTGTGGATAGGCATTTCAGATATGGTTGCCGATAGGCATTTCAAATATAGGTGCTGATAGTCATTTCAGATGTAGTTTCCGATAGGCATTTCAAAAATAGGTTCCGATAGGCATTTCAGATATAGGTGCCGATAGGCATTTCAGATATACTTACCGATTGGCATTTTAAAAATAGGTGCCGATAGGCATTTTAGATGTAGTTTCCGATAGGCATTTCAAAAATAGGTGCCGATAAGCATTTCAGATATAGGTGCCGATAGGCATATCAGATATAGTTGCCGATAGGCATTTAAAATATATGTGCCGATAGGCATTTCAAATATAGGTATCGACCGGCATTTCAGATATAAATGCCGAAAGGCATTTCAGATATAGGTGCCGATAGGCATTTCTGATGTGGTTGCCGATAGGCATTTCAAATATAGGTGCTGATAGGCATTTCAGATGTAGTTTCCGATAGGCATTTCAAAAATAGGTACCGATAGGCATTACAGATATAGGTGCCGATAGGCATTTCAGATATAGTTGCCGATTGGCATTTTAAAAATAGGTGCCGATAGGCATTTCAGATATAGAAGCCGATAGGTATTTCAAATATAGGTGTGGATAGGCATTTCAGATATGGTTGCCGATAGGCATTTCAAATATAGGTGCTGATAGCCATTTCAGATGTAGTTTCCGATAGGCATTTCAAAAATAGGTTCCGATAGGCATTTCAGATATAGGTGCCGATACGCATTTCAGATATACTTACCGATTATCATTTTAAAAATAGGTGCCGATAGGCATTTTAGATGTAGTTTCCGATAGGCTTTTCAAAAATAGGTGCCGATAGGCATTTCAGATATAGGTGCCGATAGGCATATCAGATATAGTTGCCGATAGGCATTTAAAATATATGTGCCGATAGGCATTTCAAATATAGGTGTCGACCGGCATTTCAGATATAAATGCCGAAAGGCATTTCAGATATAGGTGCCGATAGGCATCTGATGTGGTTGCCGATAGGCATTTCAAATATAGGTGCTGATAGGCATTTCAGATGTAGTTTCCGATAGGCATTTCAAAAATAGGTACCGATAGGCATTTCAGATATAGGTGCCGATAGGCATTTCAGATATAGTTGCCGATTGGCATTTTAAAAATAGGTGCCGATAGGCATTTCAGATATAGAAGCCGATAGGTATTTCAAATACAGGTGTGGATAGGCATTTCAGATATGGTTGCCGATAGGCATTTCAAATATAGGTGCTGATAGTCATTTCAGATGTAGTTTCCGATAGGCATTTCAAAAATAGGTTCCGAGAGGCATTTCAGATATAGGTGCCGATAGGCATTTCAGATATACTTACTGATTGGCATTTTGAAAATAGGTGCCGATAGGCATTTTAGATGTAGTTTCCGATAGGCATTTCAAAAATAGGTGCCGATAGGCATTTCAGATATAGGTGCCGATAGGCATATCAGATATAGTTGCCGATAGGCATTTAAAATATATGTGCCGATAGGCATTTCAAATATAGGTGTCGACCGGCATTTCAGATATAAATGCCGAAAGGCATTTCAGATATAGGTGCCGATAGGCATTTCTGATGTGGTTGCCGATAGGCATTTCAAATATAGGTGCTGATAGGCATTTCAGATGTAGTTTCCGATAGGCATTTCAAAAATAGGTACCGATAGGCATTTCAGATATAGGTGCCGATAGGCATTTCGGATATACTTGCCGATTGGCATTTTAAAAATAGGTGCCGATAGGCATTTCAGATATAGAAGCCAATAGGTATTTCAAATATAGGTGTGAATAGGCATTTCAGATATGGTTGCCGATAGGCATTTCAAATATAGGTGCTGATAGTCATTTCAGATGTAGTTTCCGATAGGCATTTCAAAAAAAAATTCCGATAGGCATTTCAGATATAGGTGCCGATAGGCATTTCAGATATACTTACCGATTGGCATTTTAAAAATAGGTGCCGATAGGCATTTTAGATGTAGTTTCCGATAGGCATTTCAAAAATAGGTGCCGATAGGCATTTCAGATATAGGTGCCGATAGGCATATCAGATATATTTGCCGATAGGCATTTAAAATATATGTGCCGATAGGCATTTCAAATATAGGTGTCGACCGGCATTTCAGATATAAATGCCGAAAGGCATTTCAGATATAGGTGCCGATAGGCATTTCTGATGTGGTTGCCGATAGGCATTTCAAATATAGGTGCTGATAGGCATTTCAGATGTAGTTTCCGATAGGCATTTCAAAAATAGGTACCGAAAGGCATTTCAGATATAGGTGCCGATAGGCATTTCAGATATAGTTGCCGATTGGCATTTTAAAAATAGGTGCCGATAGGCATTTCAGATATAGAAGCCGATAGGTATTTCAAATATAGGTGTGGATAGGCATTTCAGGAATGGTTGCCGATAGGCATTTCAAATATAGGTGCTGATAGTCATTTCAGATGTAGTTTCCGATAGGCATTTCAAAAATAGGTTCCGATAGGCATTTCAGATATAGGTGCCGATAGGCATTTCAGATATACTTACCGATTGGCATTTTAAAAATAGGTGCCGATAGGCATTTTAGATGTAGTTTCCGATAGGCATTTCAAAAATAGGTACCGATAGGCATTTCAGATATAGGTGCCGATAGGCATTTCAGATATAGTTGCCGATTGGCATTTTAAAAATAGGTGCCGTTAGGCATTTCAGATATAGAAGCTGATAGGTATTTCAAATATAGGTGTGGATAGGCATTTCAGATATGGTTGCCGACAGGCATTTCAAATATAGGTGCTGATAGTCATTTCAGATGTAGTTTCCGATAGGCATTTCAAAAATAGGTTCCGATAGGCATTTCAGATATAGGTGCCGATAGGCATTCCAGATATACTTACCGATTGGCATTTTAAAAATTGGTGCCGATAGGCATTTTAGATGTAGTTTCCGATAGGCATTTCAAAAATAGGTGCCGATAGGCATTTCAGATATAGGTGCCGATAGGCATATCAGATATAGTTGCCGATAGGCATTTAAAATATATGTGCCGATAGGCATTTCAAATATAGGTATCGACCGGCATTTCAGATATAAATGCCGAAAGGCATTTCAGATATAGGTGCCGATAGGCATTTCTGATGTGGTTGCCGATAGGCATTTCAAATATAGGTGCTGATAGGCATTTCAGATGTAGTTTCCGATAGGCATTTCAAAAATAGGTACCGATAGGCATTTCAGATATAGGTGCCGATAGGCATTTCAGATATACTTACCGATTGGCATTTTAAAAATAGGTGCCGATAGGCATTTTAGATGTAGTTTCCGATAGGCTTTTCAAAAATAGGTGCCGATAGGCATTTCAGATATAGGTACCGATAGGCATATCAGATATAGTTGCCGATAGGCATTTAAAATATATGTGCCGATAGGCATTTCAAATATAGGTGTCGACCGGCATTTCAGATATAAATGCCGAAAGGCATTTCAGATATAGGTGCCGATAGGCATCTGATGTGATTGCCGATAGGCATTTCAAATATAGGTGCTGATAGGCATTTCAGATGTAGTTTCCGATAGGCATTTCAAAAATAGGTACCGATAGGCATTTCAGATATAGGTGCCGATAGGCATTTCAGATATAGTTGCCGATTGGCATTTTAAAAATAGGTGCCGATAGGCATTTCAGATATAGAAGCCGATAGGTATTTCAAATATAGGTGTGGATAGGCATTTCAGGAATGGTTGCCGATAGGCATTTCAAATATAGGTGCTGATAGTCATTTCAGATGTAGTTTCCGATAGGCATTTCAAAAATAGGTTCCGATAGGCATTTCAGATATAGGTGCCGATAGGCATTTCAGATATACTTACCGATTGGCATTTTAAAAATAGGTGCCGATAGGCATTTTAGATGTAGTTTCCGATAGGCATTTCAAAAATAGGTGCCAATAGGCATTTCAGATATAGGTGCCGATAGGCATATCAGATATATTTGCCGATAGGCATTTAAAATATATGTGCCGATAGGCATTTCAAATATAGGTGTCGACCGGCATTTCAGATATAAATGCCGAAAGGCATTTCGGATATAGGTGCCGATAGGCATTTCTGATGTGGTTGCCGATAGGCATTTCAAATATAGGTGCTGATAGGCATTTCAGATGTAGTTTCCGATAGGCATTTCAAAAATAAGTACCGATAGGCATTTCAGATATAGGTGCCGATAGGCATTTCAGATATAGTTGCCGATTGGCATTTTAAAAATAGGTGCCGATAGGCATTTCAGATATAGAAGCCGATAGGTATTTCAAATATAGGTGTGGATAGGCATTTCAGATATGGTTGCCGATAGGCATTTCAAATATAGGTGCTGATAGTCATTTCAGATGTAGTTTCCGATAGGCATTTCTAAAATAGGTTCCGATAGGCATTTCAGATATAGGTGCCGATAGGCATTTCAGATATACTTACCAATTGGCATTTTAAAAATAGGTGCCGATAGGCATTTTAGATGTAGTTTCCGATAGGCATTTCAAAAATAGGTGCCGATAGGCATTTCAGATATAGGTGCCGATAGGCATATCAGATATAGTTGCCGATAGACATTTAAAATATATGTGCCGATAGGCATTTCAAATATAGGTGTCGACCGGCATTTCAGATATAAATGCCGAAAGGCATTTCAGATATAGGTGCCGATAGGCATTTCTGATGTGGTTGCCGATAGGCATTTCAAATATAGGTGCTGATAGTCATTTCAGATGTAGTTTCCGATAGGCATTTCAAAAATAGGTACCGATAGGTATTTCAGATATAGGTGCCGATAGGCATTTCAGATATAGTTGCCGATTGGCATTTTAAAAATAGGTGCCGATAGGCATTTCAGATATAGAAGCCGATAGGTATTTCAAATATAGGTGTGGATAGGCATTTCAGATATGGTTGCCGATAGGCATTTCAAATATAGGTGCTGATAGTCATTTCAGATGTAGTTTCCGATAGGCATTTCAAAAATAGGTTCCGATAGGCATTTCAGATATAGGTGCCGATAGGCATTTCAGATATACTTACCGATTGGCATTTTAAAAATAGGTGCCGATAGGCATTTTAGATGTAGTTTCCGATAGGCATTTCAAAAATAGGTAACGATAGGCATTTCAGATATAGGTGCCGATAGGCATATCAAATATAGTTGCCGATAGGCATTTAAAATATATGTGACGATAGGCATTTCAAATATAGGTGTCGACCGGCATTTCAGATATAAATACCGAAAGGCATTTCAGATATAGGTGCCGATAGGCATTTCTGATGTGATTGCCGATAGGCATTTCTGATGTGGTTGCCGATAGGCATTTCAAATATAGGTGCTGATAGGCATTTCAGATGTAGTTTCCGATAGACATTTCAAAAATAGGTACCGATTGGCATTTCAGATATAAGTGCCGATAGGCATTTCAGATATAGTTGCCGATTGGCATTTTAAAAATAGGTGCCGATAGGCATTTCAGATATAGAAGCCGATAGGTATTTCAAATATAGGTGTGGATAGGCATTTCAGATATGGTTGCCGATAGGCATTTCAAATATAGGTGCTGATAGTCATTTCAGATGTAGTTTCCGATAGGCATTTCAAAAATAGGTTCTGATAGGCATTTCAGAGATAGGTGCCGATAGGCATTTCAGATATACTTACCGATTGGCATTTTAAAAATAGGTGCCGATAGGCATTTTAGATGTAGTTTCCGATAGGCATTTCAAAAATAGGTGCCGATAGGCATTACAGATATAGGTGCCGATAGGCATATCAGATATAGTTGCCGATAAGCATTTAAAATATATGTGCCGATAGGCATTTCAAATATAGGTGTCGACCGGCATTTCAGATATAGGTGCCGATAGGCATTTCTGATGTGGTTGCCGATAGGCATTTCAAATATAGGTGCTGATAGGCATTTCAGATGTTGTTTCCGATAGGCATTTCAAAAATAGGTACCGATAGGCATTTCAGATATAGGTGCCGATAGGCATTTCAGATATAGTTGCCGATTGGCATTTTAAAAATAGGTGCCAATAGGCATTTCAGATATAGAAGCCGATAGGTATTTCAAATATAGGTGTGGATAGGCATTTCAGATATGGTTGCCGATAGGCATTTCAAATATAGGTGCTGATAGGCATTTCAGATGTAGTTTCCGATTGGCATTTCAAAAATAGGTTCCGATAGGCATTTCAGATATAGGTGCCGATAGGCATTTCAGATATACTTACCGATTGGCATTTTAAAAATAGGTGCCGATAGGCATTTTAGATGTAGTTTCCGATAGGCATTTCAAAAATAGGTGCCGATAGGCATTTCAGATATAGGTGCCGATAGGCATATCAGATATAGTTGCCGATAGGCATTTAAAATATATGTGCCGATAGGCATTTCAAATATAGGTGTCGACCGCCATTTGAGATATAAATGCCGAAAGGCATTTCAGATATAGGTGCCGATAGGCATTTCTGATGTGGTTGCCGATAGGCATTTCAAATATAGGTGCTGATAGGCATTTCAGATGTAGTTTCCGATAGGCATTTCAAAAATAGGTACCGATAGGCATTTCAGATATAGGTGCCGATAGGCATTTCAGATATAGTTGCCGATTGGCATTTTAAAAATAGGTGCCGATAGGCATTTCAGATATAGAAGCCGATAGGTATTTCAAATATAGGTGTGGATAGGCATTTCAGATATGGTTGCCGATAGGCATTTCAAATATAGGTGCTGATAGTCATTTCAGATGTAGTTTCCGATAGGCATTTCAAAAATAGGTTCCGATAGGCATTTCAGATATAGGTGCCGATAGGCATATCAGATATAGTTGCCGATAGGCATTTAAAATATATGTGCCGATAGGCACTTCAAATATAGGTGTCGACCGGCATTTCAGATATAAATGCCGAAAGGCATTTCAGATATAGGTGCCGATAGGCATTTCTGATGTGGTTGCCGATAGGCATTTCAAATATAGGTGCTGATAGGCATTTCAGATGTAGTTTCCGATAGGCATTTCAAAAATAGGTACCGATAGGCATTTCAGATATTGGTGCCGATAGGCATTTCAGATATAGTTGCCGATTGGCATTTTAAAAATAGGTGCCGATAGGCATTTTTAGATATAGAAGCCGATAGGTATTTCAAATATAGGTGTGGATAGGCATTTCAGATATGGTTGCCGATAGGCATTTCAAATATAGGTGCTGATAGTCATTTCAGATGTAGTTTCCGATAGGCATTTCAAAAATAGGTTCCGATAGGCATTTCAGATATAGGTGCCGATAGGCATTTTAGATGTAGTTTTCGATAGGCATTTAAAAAATAGGTGCCGATAGGCATTTTAGATGTAGTTTTCGATAGGCATTTAAAAAATAGGTGCCGATAGGCATTTCAGATATAGGTGCTGATAGGCATATCAGATATATTTGCCGATAGGCATTTAAAATATATGTGCCGATAGGCATTTCAAATATAGGTGTCGACCGGCATTTCAGATATAAATGCCGAAAGGCATTTCAGATATAGGTGCCGATAGGCATTTCTGATGTGGTTGCCGATAGGCATTTCAAATATAGGTGCTGATAGGCATTTCAGATGTAGTTTCCGATAGGCATTTCAAAAATAGGTACCGATAGGCATTTCAGATATAGGTGTCGACCGGCATTTCAGATATAAATGCCGAAAGGCATTTCAGATATAGGTGCCGATAGGCATTTCTGATGTGGTTGCCGATAGGCATTTCAAATATAGGTGCTGATAGGCATTTCAGATGTAGTTTCCGATAGGCATTTCAAAAATAGGTGCCGATAGGCATTTCAGATATAGGTGCCGATAGGCATATCAGATATAGTTGCCGATAGGCATTTAAAATATATGTGCCGATAGGCATTTCAAATATAGGTGTCAACCGGCATTTCAGATATAAATGCCGAAAGGCATTTCAGATATAGGTGCCGATAGGCATTTCTGATGTGGTTGCCGATAGGCATTTCAAATATAGGTGCTGATAGGCATTTCAGATGTAGTTTCCGATAGGCATTTCAAAAATAGGTACCGATAGGCATTTCAGATATAGGTGCCGATAGGCATTTCAGATATAGTTGCCGATTGGCATTTTAAAAATAGGTGCCGATAGGCATTTCAGATATAGAAGCCGATAGGTATTTCAAATATAGGTGTGGATAGGCATTTCAGATATGTTTGCCGATAGGCATTTCAAATATAGGTGCTGATAGTCATTTCAGATGTAGTTTCCGATAGGCATTTCAAAAATAGGTTCCGATAGGCATTTCAGATATAGGTGCCGATAGGCATTTCAGATATACTTACCGATTGGCATTTTAAAAATAGGTGCCGATAGGCATTTTAGATGTAGTTTCCGATAGGCATTTCAAAAATGGGTGCCGATAGGCATTTCAGATATAGGTGCCGATAGGCATATCAGATATAGTTGCCGATAGGCATTTAAAATATATGTGCCGATAGGCATTTCAAATATAGGTGTCGACCGGCATTTCAGATATAAATGCCGAAAGGCATTTCAGATATAGGTGCCGATAGGCATTTCTGATGTGGTTGCCGATAGGCATTTCAAATATAGGTGCTGATAGTCATTTCAGATGTAGTTTCCGATAGGCATTTCAAAAATAGGTACCGATAGGCATTTCAGATATAGGTGCCGATAGGTATTTCAGATATAGTTGCCGATTGGCATTTTAAAAATAGGTGCCGATAGGCATTTCAGATATAGAGGCCGATAGGTATTTCAAATATAGGTGTAGATAGGCATTTCAGATATGGTTGCCGATAGGCATTTCAAATATAGGTGCTGATAGTCATTTCAGATGTAGTTTCCGATAGGCATTTCAAAAATAGGTTCCGATAGGCATTTCAGATATAGGTGCCGATAGGCATTTCAGATATACTTACCGATTGGCATTTTAAAAATAGGTGCCGATAGGCATTTTAGATGTAGTTTCCGATAGGCATTTCAAAAATGGGTGCCGATAGGCATTTCAGATATAGGTGCCGATAGGCATATCAGATATAGTTGCCGATAGGCATTTAAAATATATGTGCCGATAGGCATTTCAAATATAGGTGTCGACCGGCATTTCAGATATAAATGCCGAAAGGCATTTCAGATATAGGTGCCGATAGGCATTTCTGATGTGGTTGCCGGTAGGCATTTCAAATATAGGTGCTGATAGTCATTTCAGATGTAGTTTCCGATAGGCATTTCAAAAATAGGTACCGATAGGCATTTCAGATATAGGTGCCGATAGGCATTTCAGATATACTCACCGATTGGCATTTTAAAAATAGGTGCCGATAGGCATTTTAGATGTAGTTTTCGATAGGCATTTAAAAAATAGGTGCCGATAGGCATTTCAGATATAGGTGCTGATAGGCATATCAGATATATTTGCCGATAGGCATTTAAAATATATGTGCCGATAGGCATTTCAAATATAGGTGTCGACCGGCATTTCAGATATAAATGCCGAAAGGCATTTCAGATATAGGTGCCGATAGGCATTTCTGATGTGGTTGCCGATAGGCATTTCAAATATAGGTGCTGATAGGCATTTCAGATGTAGTTTCCGATAGGCATTTCAAAAATAGGTACCGATAGGCATTTCAGATATAGGTGTCGACCGGCATTTCAGATATAAATGCCGAAAGGCATTTCAGATATAGGTGCCGATAGGCATTTCTGATGTGGTTGCCGATAGGCATTTCAAATATAGGTGCTGATAGGCATTTCAGATGTAGTTTCCGATAGGCATTTCAAAAATAGGTGCCGATAGGCATTTCAGATATAGGTGCCGATAGGCATATCAGATATAGTTGCCGATAGGCATTTAAAATATATGTGCCGATAGGCATTTCAAATATAGGTGTCGACCGGCATTTCAGATATAAATGCCGAAAGGCATTTCAGATATAGGTGCCGATAGGCATTTCTGATGTGGTTGCCGATAGGCATTTCAAATATAGGTGCTGATAGGCATTTCAGATGTAGTTTCCGATAGGCATTTCAAAAATAGGTACCGATAGGCATTTCAGATATAGGTGCCGATAGGCATTTCAGATATAGTTGCCGATTGGCATTTTAAAAATAGGTGCCGATAGGCATTTCAGATGTAGTTTCCGATAGGCATTTCAAAAATAGGTGCCGATAGGCATTTCAGATATAGGTGCCGATAGGCATATCAGATATAGTTGCCGATAGGCATTTAAAATATATGTGCCGATAGGCATTTCAAATATAGGTGTCGACCGGCATTTCAGATATAAATGCCGAAAGGCATTTCAGATATAGGTGCCGATAGGCATCTGATGTGGTTGCCGATAGGCATTTCAAATATAGGTGCTGATAGGCATTTCAGATGTAGTTTCCGATAGGCATTTCAAAAATAGGTACCGATAGGCATTTCAGATATAGGTGCCGATAGGCATTTCAGATATAGTTGCCGATTGGCATTTTAAAAATAGGTGCCGATAGGCATTTCAGATATAGAAGCCGATAGGTATTTCAAATATAGGTGTGGATAGGCATTTCAGGTATGGTTGCCGATAGGCATTTCAAATATAGGTGCTGATAGTCATTTCAGATGTAGTTTCCGATAGGCATTTCAAAAATAGGTTCCGATAGGCATTTCAGATATAGGTGCCGATAGGCATTTCAGATATACTTACCGATTGGCATTTTAAAAATAGGTGCCGATAGGCATTTTAGATGTAGTTTCCGATAGGCATTTCAAAAATAGGTGCCGATAGGCATTTCAGATATAGGTGCCGATAGGCATATCAGATATATTTGCCGATAGGCATTTAAAATATATGTGCCGATAGGCATTTCAAATATAGGTGTCGACCGGCATTTCAGATATAAATGCCGAAAGGCATTTCAGATATAGGTGTCGATAGGCATTTCTGATGTGGTTGCCGATAGGCATTTCAAATATAGGTGCTGATAGGCATTTCAGATGTAGTTTCCGATAGGCATTTCAAAAATAAGTACCGATAGGCATTTCAGATATAGGTGCCGATAGGCATTTCAGATATAGTTGCCGATTAGCATTTTAAAAATAGGTGCCGATAGGCATTTCAGATATAGAAGCCGATAGGTATTTCAAATATAGGTGTGGATAGGCATTTCAGATATGGTTGCCGATAGGCATTTCAAATTATAGGTGCATATAGTCATTTCAGATGTAGTTTCCGATAGGCATTTCAAAAATAGGTTCCGATAGGCATTTCAGATATAGGTGCCGATAGGCATTTCAGATATAGTTGCCGATTGGCATTTTAAAAATAGGTGCCGATAGGCATTTCAGATATAGAAGCCGATAGGTATTTCAAATATAGGTGTGGATAGGCATTTCAGATATGGTTGCCGATAGGCATTTTAAATATAGGTGCTGATAGTCATTTCAGATGTAGTTTCCGATAGGCATTTCAAAAATAGGTTCCGATAGGCATTTCAGATATAGGTGCCGATAGGCATTTCAGATATACTTACCGATTGGCATTTTAAAAATAGGTGCCGATAGGCATTTTAGATGTAGTTTCCGATAGGCATTTCAAAAATAGGTGCCGATAGGCATTTCAGATATAGGTGCCGATAGGCATATCAGATATAGTTGCCGATAGGCATTTAAAATATATGTGCCGATAGGCATTTCAAATATAGGTGTCGACCGGCATTTCAGATATAAATGCCGAAAGGCATTTCAGATATAGGTGCCGGTAGGCATCTGATGTGGTTGCCGATAGGCATTTCAAATATAGGTGCTGATAGGCATATTAGATGTAGTTTCCGATAGGCATTTCAAAAATAGGTACCGATAGGCATTTCAGATATAGGTGCCGATAGGCATTTCAGATATAGTTGCCGATTGGCATTTTAAAAATAGGTGCCGATAGGCATTTCAGATATAGAAGCCGATAGGTATTTCAAATATAGGTGTGGATAGGCATTTCAGGTATGGTTGCCGATAGGCATTTCAAATATAGGTGCTGATAGTCATTTCAGATGTAGTTTCCGATAGGCATTTCAAAAATAGGTTCCGATAGGCATTTCAGATATAGGTGCCGATAGGCATTTCAGATATACTTACCGATTGGCATTTTAAAAATAGGTGCCGATAGGCATTTTAGATGTAGTTTCCGATAGGCATTTCAAAAATAGGTGCCGATAGGCATTTCAGATATAGGTGCCGATAGGCATATCAGATATATTGCCGATAGGCATTTAAAATATATGTGCCGATAGGCATTTCAAATATAGGTGTCGACCGGCATTTCAGATATAAATGCCGAAAGGCATTTCAGATAAAGGTGCCGATAGGCATTTCTGATGTGGTTGCCGATAGGCATTTCAAATATAGGTGCTGATAGGCATTTCAGATGTAGTTTCCGATAGGCATTTCAAAAATAAGTACCGATAGGCATTTCAGATATAGGTGCCGATAGGCATTTCAGATATAGTTGCCGATTGGCATTTTAAAAATAGGTGCCGATAGGCATTTCAGATATAGAAGCCGATAGGTATTTCAAATATAGGTGTGGATAGGCATTTCAGATATGGTTGCCGATAGGCATTTCAAATATAGGTGCTGATAGTCATTTCAGATGTAGTTTCCGATAGGCATTTCAAAAATAGGTTCCGATAGGCATTTCAGATATAGGTGCCGATAGGCATTTCAGATATACTTACCGATTGGCATTTTAAAAATAGGTGCCGATAGGCATTTTAGATGTAGTTTCCGATAGGCATTTCAAAAATGGGTGCCGATAGGCATTTCAGATATAGGTGCCGATAGGCATATCAGATATAGTTGCCGATAGGCATTTAAAATATATGTGCCGATAGGCATTTCAAATATAGGTGTCGACCGGCATTTCAGATATAAATGCCGAAAGGCATTTCAGATATAGGTGCCGATAGGCATTTCTGATGTGGTTGCCGATAGGCATTTCAAATATAGGTGCTGATAGTCATTTCAGATGTAGTTTCCGATAGGCATTTCAAAAATAGGTACCGATAGGCATTTCAGATATAGGTGCCGATAGGTATTTCAGATATAGTTGCCGATTGGCATTTTAAAAATAGGTGCCGATAGGCATTTCAGATATAGAGGCCGATAGGTATTTCAAATATAGGTGTAGATAGGCATTTCAGATATGGTTGCCGATAGGCATTTCAAATATAGGTGCTGATAGTCATTTCAGATGTAGTTTCCGATAGGCATTTCAAAAATAGGTTCCGATAGGCATTTCAGATATAGGTGCCGATAGGCATTTCAGATATACTTACCGATTGGCATTTTAAAAATAGGTGCCGATAGGCATTTTAGATGTAGTTTCCGATAGGCATTTCAAAAATGGGTGCCGATAGGCATTTCAGATATAGGTGCCGATAGGCATATCAGATATAGTTGCCGATAGGCATTTAAAATATATGTGCCGATAGGCATTTCAAATATAGGTGTCGACCGGCATTTCAGATATAAATGCCGAAAGGCATTTCAGATATAGGTGCCGATAGGCATTTCTGATGTGGTTGCCGGTAGGCATTTCAAATATAGGTGCTGATAGTCATTTCAGATGTAGTTTCCGATAGGCATTTCAAAAATAGGTACCGATAGGCATTTCAGATATAGGTGCCGATAGGCATTTCAGATATACTCACCGATTGGCATTTTAAAAATAGGTGCCGATAGGCATTTTAGATGTAGTTTTCGATAGGCATTTAAAAAATAGGTGCCGCTAGGCATTTCAGATATAGGTGCTGATAGGCATATCAGATATATTTGCCGATAGGCATTTAAAATATATGTGCCGATAGGCATTTCAAATATAGGTGTCGACCGGCATTTCAGATATAAATGCCGAAAGGCATTTCAGATATAGGTGCCGATAGGCATTTCTGATGTGGTTGCCGATAGGCATTTCAAATATAGGTGCTGATAGGCATTTCAGATGTAGTTTCCGATAGGCATTTCAAAAATAGGTACCGATAGGCATTTCAGATATAGGTGTCGACCGGCATTTCAGATATAAATGCCGAAAGGCATTTCAGATATAGGTGCCGATAGGCATTTCTGATGTGGTTGCCGATAGGCATTTCAAATATAGGTGCTGATAGGCATTTCAGATGTAGTTTCCGATAGGCATTTCAAAAATAGGTGCCGATAGGCATTTCAGATATAGGTGCCGATAGGCATATCAGATATAGTTGCCGATAGGCATTTAAAATATATGTGCCGATAGGCATTTCAAATATAGGTGTCGACCGGCATTTCAGATATAAATGCCGAAAGGCATTTCAGATATAGGTGCCGATAGGCATTTCTGATGTGGTTGCCGATAGGCATTTCAAATATAGGTGCTGATAGGCATTTCAGATGTAGTTTCCGATAGGCATTTCAAAAATAGGTACCGATAGGCATTTCAGATATAGGTGCCGATAGGCATTTCAGATATAGTTGCCGATTGGCATTTTAAAAATAGGTGCCGATAGGCATTTCAGATGTAGTTTCCGATAGGCATTTCAAAAATAGGTGCCGATAGGCATTTCAGATATAGGTGCCGATAGGCATATCAGATATAGTTGCCGATAGGCATTTAAAATATATGTGCCGATAGGCATTTCAAATATAGGTGTCGACCGGCATTTCAGATATAAATGCCGAAAGGCATTTCAGATATAGGTGCCGATAGGCATCTGATGTGGTTGCCGATAGGCATTTCAAATATAGGTGCTGATAGGCATTTCAGATGTAGTTTCCGATAGGCATTTCAAAAATAGGTACCGATAGGCATTTCAGATATAGGTGCCGATAGGCATTTCAGATATAGTTGCCGATTGGCATTTTAAAAATAGGTGCCGATAGGCATTTCAGATATAGAAGCCGATAGGTATTTCAAATATAGGTGTGGATAGGCATTTCAGGTATGGTTGCCGATAGGCATTTCAAATATAGGTGCTGATAGTCATTTCAGATGTAGTTTCCGATAGGCATTTCAAAAATAGGTTCCGATAGGCATTTCAGATATAGGTGCCGATAGGCATTTCAGATATACTTACCGATTGGCATTTTAAAAATAGGTGCCGATAGGCATTTTAGATGTAGTTTCCGATAGGCATTTCAAAAATAGGTGCCGATAGGCATTTCAGATATAGGTGCCGATAGGCATATCAGATATATTTGCCGATAGGCATTTAAAATATATGTGCCGATAGGCATTTCAAATATAGGTGTCGACCGGCATTTCAGATATAAATGCCGAAAGGCATTTCAGATATAGGTGTCGATAGGCATTTCTGATGTGGTTGCCGATAGGCATTTCAAATATAGGTGCTGATAGGCATTTCAGATGTAGTTTCCGATAGGCATTTCAAAAATAAGTACCGATAGGCATTTCAGATATAGGTGCCGATAGGCATTTCAGATATAGTTGCCGATTAGCATTTTAAAAATAGGTGCCGATAGGCATTTCAGATATAGAAGCCGATAGGTATTTCAAATATAGGTGTGGATAGGCATTTCAGATATGGTTGCCGATAGGCATTTCAAATTATAGGTGCATATAGTCATTTCAGATGTAGTTTCCGATAGGCATTTCAAAAATAGGTTCCGATAGGCATTTCAGATATAGGTGCCGATAGGCATTTCAGATATAGTTGCCGATTGGCATTTTAAAAATAGGTGCCGATAGGCATTTCAGATATAGAAGCCGATAGGTATTTCAAATATAGGTGTGGATAGGCATTTCAGATATGGTTGCCGATAGGCATTTTAAATATAGGTGCTGATAGTCATTTCAGATGTAGTTTCCGATAGGCATTTCAAAAATAGGTTCCGATAGGCATTTCAGATATAGGTGCCGATAGGCATTTCAGATATACTTACCGATTGGCATTTTAAAAATAGGTGCCGATAGGCATTTTAGATGTAGTTTCCGATAGGCATTTCAAAAATAGGTGCCGATAGGCATTTCAGATATAGGTGCCGATAGGCATATCAGATATAGTTGCCGATAGGCATTTAAAATATATGTGCCGATAGGCATTTCAAATATAGGTGTCGACCGGCATTTCAGATATAAATGCCGAAAGGCATTTCAGATATAGGTGCCGGTAGGCATCTGATGTGGTTGCCGATAGGCATTTCAAATATAGGTGCTGATAGGCATATTAGATGTAGTTTCCGATAGGCATTTCAAAAATAGGTACCGATAGGCATTTCAGATATAGGTGCCGATAGGCATTTCAGATATAGTTGCCGATTGGCATTTTAAAAATAGGTGCCGATAGGCATTTCAGATATAGAAGCCGATAGGTATTTCAAATATAGGTGTGGATAGGCATTTCAGGTATGGTTGCCGATAGGCATTTCAAATATAGGTGCTGATAGTCATTTCAGATGTAGTTTCCGATAGGCATTTCAAAAATAGGTTCCGATAGGCATTTCAGATATAGGTGCCGATAGGCATTTCAGATATACTTACCGATTGGCATTTTAAAAATAGGTGCCGATAGGCATTTTAGATGTAGTTTCCGATAGGCATTTCAAAAATAGGTGCCGATAGGCATTTCAGATATAGGTGCCGATAGGCATATCAGATATATTGCCGATAGGCATTTAAAATATATGTGCCGATAGGCATTTCAAATATAGGTGTCGACCGGCATTTCAGATATAAATGCCGAAAGGCATTTCAGATAAAGGTGCCGATAGGCATTTCTGATGTGGTTGCCGATAGGCATTTCAAATATAGGTGCTGATAGGCATTTCAGATGTAGTTTCCGATAGGCATTTCAAAAATAAGTACCGATAGGCATTTCAGATATAGGTGCCGATAGGCATTTCAGATATAGTTGCCGATTGGCATTTTAAAAATAGGTGCCGATAGGCATTTCAGATATAGAAGCCGATAGGTATTTCAAATATAGGTGTGGATAGGCATTTCAGATATGGTTGCCGATAGGCATTTCAAATATAGGTGCTGATAGTCATTTCAGATGTAGTTTCCGATAGGCATTTCAAAAATAGGTTCCGATAGGCATTTCAGATATAGGTGCCGATAGGCATTTCAGATATACTTACCGATTGGCATTTTAAAAATAGGTGCCGATAGGCATTTTAGATGTAGTTTCCGATAGGCATTTCAAAAATGGATGCCGATAGGCATTTCAGATATAGGTGCCGATAGGCATATCAGATATAGTTGCCGATAGGCATTTAAAATATATGTGCCGATAGGCATTTCAAATATAGGTGTCGACCGGCATTTCAGATATAAATGCCGGAAGGCATTTCAGATATAGGTGCCGATAGGCATTTCTGATGTGGTTGCCGATAGGCATTTCAAATATAGGTGCTGATAGTCATTTCAGATGTAGTTTCCGATAGGCATTTCAAAAATAGGTACCGATAGGCATTTCAGATATAGGTGCCGATAGGTATTTCAGATATAGTTGCCGTTTGGCATTTTAAAAATAGGTGCCGATAGGTATTTCAGATATAGAAGCCGATAGGTATTTCAAATATAGGTGTGGATAGGCATTTCAGATATGGTTGCCGATAGGCATTTCAAATATAGGTGCTGATAGTCATTTCAGATGTAGTTTCCGATAGGCATTTCAAAAATAGGTTCCGATAGGCATTTCAGATATAGGTGCCGATAGGCACTTCAGATATACTTACCGATTGGCATTTTAAAAATAGGTGCCGATAGGCATTTTAGATGTAGTTTCCGATAGGCATTTCAAAAATAGGTAACGATAGGCATTTCAGATATAGGTGCCGATAGGCATATCAAATATAGTTGCCGATAGGCATTTAAAATATATGTGCCGATAGGCATTTCAAATATAGGTGTCGACCGGCATTTCAGATATAAATACCGAAAGGCATTTCAGATATAGGTGCCGATAGGCATTTCTGATGTGGTTGCCGATAGGCATTTCTGATGTGGTTGCCGATAGGCATTTCAAATATAGGTGCTGATAGGCATTTCAGATGTAGTTTCCGATAGGCATTTCAAAAATAGGTACCGATAGGCATTTCAGATATAGGTGCCGATAGGCATTTCAGATATAGTTGCCGATTGGCATTTTAAAAATAGGTGCCGATAGGCATTTCAGATATAGAAGCCGATAGGTATTTCAAATATAGGTGTGGATAGGCATTTCAGATATGGTTGCCGATAGGCATTTCAAATATAGGTGCTGATAGGCATTTCAGATGTAGTTTCCGATAGGCATTTCAAAAATAGGTTCCGATAGGCATTTCAGATATAGGTGCCGATAAGCATTTCAGATATACTTACCGATTGGCATTTTAAAAATAGGTGCCGATAGGCATTTTAGATGTAGTTTCCGATAGGCATTTCAAAAATAGGTGCCGATAGGCATTTCAGATATAGGTGCCGATAGGCATATCAGATATAGTTGCCGATAGGTATTTAAAATATATGTGCCGATAGGCATTTCAAATATAGGTGTCGACCGGCATTTGAGATATAAATGCCGAAAGGCATTTCAGATATAGGTGCCGATAGGCATTTCTGATGTGGTTGCCGATAGGCATTTCAAATATAGGTGCTGATAGGCATTTCAGATGTAGTTTCCGATAGGCATTTCAAAAATAGGTGCCGATAGGCATTTCAGATATAGGTGCCGATAGGCATTTCAGATATATTTGCCGATTGGCATTTTAAAAATAGGTGCCGATAGGCATTTCAGATATAGAAGCCGATAGGTATTTCAAATATAGGTGTGGATAGGCATTTCAGATATGGTTGCCGATAGGCATTTCAAATATAGGTGCTGATAGTTATTTCAGATGTAGTTTCCGATAGGCATTTCAAAAATAGGTTCCGATAGGCATTTCAGATATAGGTGCCGATAGGCATTTCAGATATACTTACCGATTGGCATTTTAAAAATAGGTGCCGATAGGCATTTTAGATGTAGTTTCCGATAGGCATTTCAAAAATAGGTGCCGATAGGCATTTCAGATATAGGTGCCGATAGGCATATCAGATATAGTTGCCGATAGGCATTTAAAATATATGTGCCGATAGGCATTTCAAATATAGGTGTCGACCGGCATTTCAGATATAAATGCCGAAAGGCATTTCAGATATAGGTGCCGATAGGAATTTCTGATGTGGTTGCCGATAGGCATTTCAAATATAGGTGCTGATAGGCATTTTAGATGTAGTTTCCGATAGGCATTTCAAAAATAGGTACCGATAGGCATTTCAGATATAGGTGCCGCTAGGCATTTCAGATATAGTTGCCGATTGGCATTTTAAAAATAGGTGCCGATAGGCATTTCAGATATAGAAGCCGATAGGTATTTCAAATATATGTGTGGATAGGCATTTCAGATATGGTTGCCGATGGGCATTTCAAATATAGGTGCTGATAGTCATTTCAGATGTAGTTTCCGATAGGCATTTCAAAAATAGGTTCCGATAGGCATTTCAGATATAGGTGCCGATAGGCATTTCAGATATACTTACCGATTGGCATTTTAAAAATAGATGCCGATAGGCATTTTAGATGTAGTTTCCGGTAGGCATTTCAAAAATAGGTGCCGATAGGCATTTCAGATATAGGTGCCGATAGGAATTTCAGATATACTTACCGATTGGCATTTTAAAAATAGATGCCGATAGGCATTTTAGATGTAGTTTCCGGTAGGCATTTCAAAAATAGGTGCCGATAGGCATTTCAGATATAGGTGCCGATAGGCATATCAGATATAGTTGCCGATAGGCATTTAAAATATATGTGCCGATAGGCATTTCAAATATAGGTGTCGACCGGCATTTCAGATATAAATGCCGAAAGGCATTTCAGATATAGGTGCCGATAGGCATTTCTGATGTGGTTGCCGATAGGCATTTCAAATATAGGTGCTGATAGGCATTTCAGATGTAGTTTCCGATAGGCATTTCAAAAATAGGTACCGATAGGCATTTCAGATATAGGTGCCGATAGGAATTTCAGATATAGTTGCCGATTGGCATTTTAAAAATAGGTGCCGATAGGCATTTCAGATATAGAAGCCGATAGGTATTTCAAATATAGGTGTGGATAGGCATTTCAGATATGGTTGCCGATAGGCATTTCAAATATAGGTGCTGATAGTCATTTCAGATGTAGTTTCCGATAGGCATTTCAAAAATAGGTTCCGATAGGCATTTCAGATATAGGTGCCGATAGGCATTTCAGATATATTTACCGATTGGCATTTTAAAAATAGGTGAAGATAGGCATTTTAGATGTAGTTTCCGATAGGCATTTCAAAAATAGGTGCCGATAGGCATTTCAGATATAGGTGCCGATAGGCATATCAGATATAGTTGCTGATAGGCATTTAAAATATATGTGCCGATAGGAACTTCAAATATAGGTGTCGACCGGCATTTCAGATATAAATGCCGAAAGGCATTTCAGATATAGGTGCCGATAGGCATTTCTGATGTGGTTGCCGATAGGCATTTCAAATATAGGTGCTGATAGGCATTTCAGATGTAGTTTCCGATAGGCATTTCAAAAATAGGTACCGATAGGCATTTCAGATATAGGTGCCGATAGGCATTTCAGATATAGTTGCCGATTGGCATTTTAAAAATAGGTGCCGATAGGCATTTTTAGATATAGAAGCCGATAGGTATTTCAAATATAGGTGTGGATAGGCATTTCAGATATGGTTGCCGATAGGCATTTCAAATATAGGTGCTGATAGTCATTTCAGATGTAGTTTCCGATAGGCATTTCAAAAATAGGTTCCGATAGGCATTTCAGATATAGGTGCCGATAGGCATTTCAGATATACTTACCGATTGGCATTTTAAAAATAGGTGCCGATAGGCATTTTAGATGTAGTTTTCGATAGGCATTTCAAAAATAGGTGCCGATAGGCATTTCAGATATAGGTGCCGATAGGCATATCAAATATAGTTGCCGATAGGCATTTAAAATATATGTGCCGATAGGCGTTTCAAATATAGGTGTCGACCGGCATTTCAGATATAAATACCGAAAGGCATTTCAGATATAGGTGCCGATAGGCATTTCTGATGTGGTTGCCGATAGGCATTTCTGATGTGGTTGCCGATAGGCATTTCAAATATAGGTGCTGATAGGCATTTCAGATGTAGTTTCCGATAGGCATTTCAAAAATAGGTACCGATAGGCATTTCAGATATAGGTGCCGATAGGCATTTCAGATATAGTTGCCGATTGGCATTTTAAAAATAGGTGCCGATAGGCATTTCAGATATAGAAGCCGATAGGTATTTCAAATATAGGTGTGGATAGGCATTTCAGATATGGTTGCCGATAGGCATTTCAAATATAGGTGCTGATAGTCATTTCAGATGTAGTTTCCGATAGGCATTTCAAAAATAGGTTCTGATAGGCATTTCAGATATAGGTGCCGATAGGCATTTCAGATATACTTACCGATTGGCATTTTAAAAATAGGTGCCGATAGGCATTTTAGATGTAGTTTCCGAAAGGCATTTCAAAAATAGGTGCCGATAGGCATTTCAGATATAGGTGCCGATAGGCATATCAGATATAGGTGCCGATATTCATTTAAAATATATGTGCCGATAGGCATTTCAAATATAGGTGTCGACCGGCATTTCAGATATAAATGCCGAAAGGCATTTCAGATATAGGTGCCGATAGGCATTTCTGATGTGGTTGCCGATAGGCATTTCAAATATAGGTGCTGATAGGCATTTCAGATGTAGTTTCCGATAGGCGTTTCAAAAATAGGTACCGATAGGCATTTCAGATATAGGTGCCGATAGGCATTTCGGATATACTTGCCGATTGGCATTATAAAAATAGGTGCCGATAGGCATTTCAGATATAGAAGCCGATAGGTATTTCAAATATAGGTGTGAAGAGGCATTTCAGATATGGTTGCCGTTAGGCATTTCAAATATAGGTGCTGATAGTCATTTCAGATGTAGTTTCCGATAGGCATTTCAAAAATAGGTTCCGATAGGCATTTCAGATATAGGTGCCGATAGGCATTTCAGATATACTTACCGATTGGCATTTTAAAAATAGGTGCCGATAGGCATTTTAGATGTAGTTTCCGATAGGCATTTCAAAAATAGGTGCCGATAGGCATTTCAGATATAGGTGCCGATAGGCATATCAGATATAGTTGCCGATAGGCATTTAAAATATATGTGCCGATAGGCATTTCAAATATAGGTGTCGACCGGCATTTCAGATATAAATGCCGAAAGGCATTTCAGATATAGGTGCCGATAGGAATTTCTGATGTGGTTGCCGATAGGCATTTCAAATATAGGTGCTGATAGGCATTTTAGATGTAGTTTCCGATAGGCATTTCAAAAATAGGTACCGATAGGCATTTCAGATATAGGTGCCGCTAGGCATTTCAGATATAGTTGCCGATTGGCATTTTAAAAATAGGTGCCGATAGGCATTTCAGATATAGGTGCCGATAGGCATATCAGATATAGTTGCCGATAGGCATTTAAAATATATGTGCCGATAGGCATTTCAAATATAGGTGTCGACCGGCATTTCAGATATAAATGCCGAAAGGCATTTCAGATATAGGTGCCGATAGGCATTTCTGATGTGGTTGCCGATAGGCATTTCAAATATAGGTGCTGATAGGCATTTCAGATGTAGTTTCCGATAGGCATTTCAAAAATAGGTACCGATAGGCATTTCAGATATTGGTGCCGATAGGCATTTCGGATATACTTGCCGATTGGCATTTTAAAAATAGGTGCCGATAGGCATTTCAGATATAGAAGCCGATAGGTATTTCAAATATAGGTGTGAATAGGCATTTCAGATATGGTTGCCGATAGGAATTTCAAATATAGGTGCTGATAGTCATTTCAGATGTAGTTTCCGATAGGCATTTCAAAAATAGGTTCCGATAGGCATTTCAGATATAGGTGCCGATAGGCATTTCAGATATACTTACCGATTGGCATTTTAAAAATAGGTGCCGATAGGCATTTTAGATGTAGTTTCCGATAGGCATTTCAAAAATAGGTGCCGATAGGCATTTCAGATATAGGTGCCGATAGGAATTTCAGATATAGTTGCCGATTGGCATTTTAAAAATAGGTGCCGATAGGCATTTCAGATATAGAAGCCGATAGGTATTTGAAATATAGGTGTGGATAGGCATTTCAGATATGGTTGCCGATAGGCATTTCAAATATAGGTGCTGATAGGCATTTCAGATGTAGTTTCCGATAGGCATTTCAAAAATAGGTTCCGATAGGCATTTCAGATATAGGTGCCGATAAGCATTTCAGATATACTTACCGATTGGCATTTTAAAAATAGGTGCCGATAGGCATTTTAGATGTAGTTTCCGATAGGCATTTCAAAAATAGGTGCCGATAGGCATTTCAGATATAGGTGCCGATAGGCATATCAGATATAGTTGCCGATAGGTATTTAAAATATATGTGCCGATAGGCATTTCAAATATAGGTGTCGACCGGCATTTGAGATATAAATGCCGAAAGGCATTTCAGATATAGGTGCCGATAGGCATTTCTGATGTGGTTGCCGATAGGCATTTCAAATATAGGTGCTGATAGGCATTTCAGATGTAGTTTCCGATAGGCATTTCAAAAATAGGTACCGATAGGCATTTCAGATATAGGTGCCGATAGGCATTTCAGATATATTTGCCGATTGGCATTTTAAAAATAGGTGCCGATAGGCATTTCAGATATAGAAGCCGATAGGTATTTCAAATATAGGTGTGGATAGGCATTTCAGATATGGTTGCCGATAGGCATTTCAAATATAGGTGCTGATAGTTATTTCAGATGTAGTTTCCGATAGGCATTTCAAAAATAGGTTCCGATAGGCATTTCAGATATAGGTGCCGATAGGCATTTCAGATATACTTACCGATTGGCATTTTAAAAATAGGTGCCGATAGGCATTTTAGATGTAGTTTCCGATAGGCATTTCAAAAATAGGTGCCGATAGGCATTTCAGATATAGGTGCCGATAGGCATATCAGATATAGTTGCCGATAGGCATTTAAAATATATGTGCCGATAGGCATTTCAAATATAGGTGTCGACCGGCATTTCAGATATAAATGCCGAAAGGCATTTCAGATATAGGTGCCGATAGGAATTTCTGATGTGGTTGCCGATAGGCATTTCAAATATAGGTGCTGATAGGCATTTTAGATGTAGTTTCCGATAGGCATTTCAAAAATAGGTACCGATAGGCATTTCAGATATAGGTGCCGCTAGGCATTTCAGATATAGTTGCCGATTGGCATTTTAAAAATAGGTGCCGATAGGCATTTCAGATATAGAAGCCGATAGGTATTTCAAATATATGTGTGGATAGGCATTTCAGATATGGTTGCCGATGGGCATTTCAAATATAGGTGCTGATAGTCATTTCAGATGTAGTTTCCGATAGGCATTTCAAAAATAGGTTCCGATAGGCATTTCAGATATAGGTGCCGATAGGCATTTCAGATATATTTACCGATTGGCATTTTAAAAATAGGTGAAGATAGGCATTTTAGATGTAGTTTCCGATAGGCATTTCAAAAATAGGTTCCGATAGGCATTTCAGATATAGGTGCCGATAGGCATTTCAGATATACTTACCGATTGGAATTTTAAAAATAGATGCCGATAGGCATTTTAGATGTAGTTTCCGGTAGGCATTTCAAAAATAGGTGCCGATAGGCATTTCAGATATAGGTGCCGATAGGCATTTCAGATATAGAAGCCGATAGGTATTTCAAATATATGTGTGGATAGGCATTTCAGATATGGTTGCCGATGGGCATTTCAAATATAGGTGCTGATAGTCATTTCAGATGTAGTTTCCGATAGGCTTTTCAAAAATAGGTTCCGATAGGCATTTCAGATATAGGTGCCGATAGGCATTTCAGATATACTTACCGATTGGCATTTTAAAAATAGATGCCGATAGGCATTTTAGATGTAGTTTCCGGTAGGCATTTCAAAAATAGGTGCCGATAGGCATTTCAGATATAGGTGCCGATAGGCATTTCAGATATACTTACCGATTGGCATTTTAAAAATAGATGCCGATAGGCATTTTAGATGTAGTTTCCGGTAGGCATTTCAAAAATAGGTGCCGATAGGCATTTCAGATATAGGTGCCGATAGGCATATCAGATATAGTTGCCGATAGGCATTTAAAATATATGTGCCGATAGGCATTTCAAATATAGGTGTCGACCGGCATTTCAGATATAAATGCCGAAAGGCATTTCAGATATAGGTGCCGATAGGCATTTCTGATGTGGTTGCCGATAGGCATTTCAAATATAGGTGCTGATAGGCATTTCAGATGTAGTTTCCGATAGGCATTTCAAAAATAGGTACCGATAGGCATTTCAGATATAGGTGCCGATAGGAATTTCAGATATAGTTGCCGATTGGCATTTTAAAAATAGGTGCCGATAGGCATTTCAGATATAGAAGCCGATAGGTATTTCAAATATAGGTGTGGATAGGCATTTCAGATATGGTTGCCGATAGGCATTTCAAATATAGGTGCTGATAGTCATTTCAGATGTAGTTTCCGATAGGCATTTCAAAAATAGGTTCCGATAGGCATTTCAGATATAGGTGCCGATAGGCATTTCAGATATATTTACCGATTGGCATTTTAAAAATAGGTGAAGATAGGCATTTTAGATGTAGTTTCCGATAGGCATTTCAAAAATAGGTGCCGATAGGCATTTCAGATATAGGTGCCGATAGGCATATCAGATATAGTTGCTGATAGGCATTTAAAATATATGTGCCGATAGGCACTTCAAATATAGGTGTCGACCGGCATTTCAGATATAAATGCCGAAAGGCATTTCAGATATAGGTGCCGATAGGCATTTCTGATGTGGTTGCCGATAGGCATTTCAAATATAGGTGCTGATAGGCATTTCAGATGTAGTTTCCGATAGGCATTTCAAAAATAGGTACCGATAGGCATTTCAGATATAGGTGCCGATAGGCATTTCAGATATAGTTGCCGATTGGCATTTTAAAAATAGGTGCCGATAGGCATTTTTAGATATAGAAGCCGATAGGTATTTCAAATATAGGTGTGGATAGGCATTTCAGATATGGTTGCCGATAGGCATTTCAAATATAGGTGCTGATAGTCATTTCAGATGTAGTTTCCGATAGGCATTTCAAAAATAGGTTCCGATAGGCATTTCAGATATAGGTGCCGTTAGGCATTTCAGATATACTTACCGATTGGCATTTTAAAAATAGGTGCCGATAGGCATTTTAGATGTAGTTTTCGATAGGCATTTCAAAAATAGGTGCCGATAGGCATTTCAGATATAGGTGCCGATAGGCATATCAAATATAGTTGCCGATAGGCATTTAAAATATATGTGCCGATAGGCGTTTCAAATATAGGTGTCGACCGGCATTTCAGATATAAATACCGAAAGGCATTTCAGATATAGGTGCCGATAGGCATTTCTGATGTGGTTGCCGATAGGCATTTCTGATGTGGTTGCCGATAGGCATTTCAAATATAGGTGCTGATAGGCATTTCAGATGTAGTTTCCGATAGGCATTTCAAAAATAGGTACCGATAGGCATTTCAGATATAGGTGCCGATAGGCATTTCAGATATAGTTGCCGATTGGCATTTTAAAAATAGGTGCCGATAGGCATTTCAGATATAGAAGCCGATAGGTATTTCAAATATAGGTGTGGATAGGCATTTCAGATATGGTTGCCGATAGGCATTTCAAATATAGGTGCTGATAGTCATTTCAGATGTAGTTTCCGATAGGCATTTCAAAAATAGGTTCTGATAGGCATTTCAGATATAGGTGCCGATAGGCATTTCAGATATACTTACCGATTGGCATTTTAAAAATAGGTGCCGATAGGCATTTTAGATGTAGTTTCCGAAAGGCATTTCAAAAATAGGTGCCGATAGGCATTTCAGATATAGGTGCCGATAGGCATATCAGATATAGGTGCCGATATTCATTTAAAATATATGTGCCGATAGGCATTTCAAATATAGGTGTCGACCGGCATTTCAGATATAAATGCCGAAAGGCATTTCAGATATAGGTGCCGATAGGCATTTCTGATGTGGTTGCCGATAGGCATTTCAAATATAGGTGCTGATAGGCATTTCAGATGTAGTTTCCGATAGGCGTTTCAAAAATAGGTACCGATAGGCATTTCAGATATAGGTGCCGATAGGCATTTCGGATATACTTGCCGATTGGCATTTTAAAAATAGGTGCCGATAGGCATTTCAGATATAGAAGCCGATAGGTATTTCAAATATAGGTGTGAATAGGCATTTCAGATATGGTTGCCGTTAGGCATTTCAAATATAGGTGCTGATAGTCATTTCAGATGTAGTTTCCGATAGGCATTTCAAAAATAGGTTCCGATAGGCATTTCAGATATAGGTGCCGATAGGCATTTCAGATATACTTACCGATTGGCATTTCAAAAATAGGTGCCGATAGGCATTTTAGATGTAGTTTCCGATAGGCATTTCAAAAATAGGTGCCGATAGGCATTTCAGATATAGGTGCCGATAGGCATATCAGATATAGTTGCCGATAGGCATTTAAAATATATGTGCCGATAGGCATTTCAAATATAGGTGTCGACCGGCATTTCAGATATAAATGCCGAAAGGCATTTCAGATATAGGTGCCGATAGGAATTTCTGATGTGGTTGCCGATAGGCATTTCAAATATAGGTGCTGATAGGCATTTTAGATGTAGTTTCCGATAGGCATTTCAAAAATAGGTACCGATAGGCATTTCAGATATAGGTGCCGCTAGGCATTTCAGATATAGTTGCCGATTGGCATTTTAAAAATAGGTGCCGATAGGCATTTCAGATATAGGTGCCGATAGGCATATCAGATATAGTTGCCGATAGGCATTTAAAATATATGTGCCGATAGGCATTTCAAATATAGGTGTCGACCGGCATTTCAGATATAAATGCCGAAAGGCATTTCAGATATAGGTGCCGATAGGCATTTCTGATGTGGTTGCCGATAGGCATTTCAAATATAGGTGCTGATAGGCATTTCAGATGTAGTTTCCGATAGGCATTTCAAAAATAGGTACCGATAGGCATTTCAGATATTGGTGCCGATAGGCATTTCGGATATACTTGCCGATTGGCATTTTAAAAATAGGTGCCGATAGGCATTTCAGATATAGAAGCCGATAGGTATTTCAAATATAGGTGTGAATAGGCATTTCAGATATGGTTGCCGATAGGAATTTCAAATATAGGTGCTGATAGTCATTTCAGATGTAGTTTCCGATAGGCATTTCAAAAATAGGTTCCGATAGGCATTTCAGATATAGGTGCCGATAGGCATTTCAGATATACTTACCGATTGGCATTTTAAAAATAGGTGCCGATAGGCATTTTAGATGTAGTTTCCGATAGGCATTTCAAAAATAGGTGCCGATAGGCATTTCAGATATAGGTGCCGATAGGAATTTCAGATATAGTTGCCGATTGGCATTTTAAAAATAGGTGCCGATAGGCATTTCAGATATAGAAGCCGATAGGTATTTGAAATATAGGTGTGGATAGGCATTTCAGATATGGTTGCCGATAGGCATTTCAAATATAGGTGCTGATAGGCATTTCAGATGTAGTTTCCGATAGGCATTTCAAAAATAGGTTCCGATAGGCATTTCAGATATAGGTGCCGATAAGCATTTCAGATATACTTACCGATTGGCATTTTAAAAATAGGTGCCGATAGGCATTTTAGATGTAGTTTCCGATAGGCATTTCAAAAATAGGTGCCGATAGGCATTTCAGATATAGGTGCCGATAGGCATATCAGATATAGTTGCCGATAGGTATTTAAAATATATGTGCCGATAGGCATTTCAAATATAGGTGTCGACCGGCATTTGAGATATAAATGCCGAAAGGCATTTCAGATATAGGTGCCGATAGGCATTTCTGATGTGGTTGCCGATAGGCATTTCAAATATAGGTGCTGATAGGCATTTCAGATGTAGTTTCCGATAGGCATTTCAAAAATAGGTACCGATAGGCATTTCAGATATAGGTGCCGATAGGCATTTCAGATATATTTGCCGATTGGCATTTTAAAAATAGGTGCCGATAGGCATTTCAGATATAGAAGCCGATAGGTATTTCAAATATAGGTGTGGATAGGCATTTCAGATATGGTTGCCGATAGGCATTTCAAATATAGGTGCTGATAGTTATTTCAGATGTAGTTTCCGATAGGCATTTCAAAAATAGGTTCCGATAGGCATTTCAGATATAGGTGCCGATAGGCATTTCAGATATACTTACCGATTGGCATTTTAAAAATAGGTGCCGATAGGCATTTTAGATGTAGTTTCCGATAGGCATTTCAAAAATAGGTGCCGATAGGCATTTCAGATATAGGTGCCGATAGGCATATCAGATATAGTTGCCGATAGGCATTTAAAATATATGTGCCGATAGGCATTTCAAATATAGGTGTCGACCGGCATTTCAGATATAAATGCCGAAAGGCATTTCAGATATAGGTGCCGATAGGAATTTCTGATGTGGTTGCCGATAGGCATTTCAAATATAGGTGCTGATAGGCATTTTAGATGTAGTTTCCGATAGGCATTTCAAAAATAGGTACCGATAGGCATTTCAGATATAGGTGCCGCTAGGCATTTCAGATATAGTTGCCGATTGGCATTTTAAAAATAGGTGCCGATAGGCATTTCAGATATAGAAGCCGATAGGTATTTCAAATATATGTGTGGATAGGCATTTCAGATATGGTTGCCGATGGGCATTTCAAATATAGGTGCTGATAGTCATTTCAGATGTAGTTTCCGATAGGCATTTCAAAAATAGGTTCCGATAGGCATTTCAGATATAGGTGCCGATAGGCATTTCAGATATATTTACCGATTGGCATTTTAAAAATAGGTGAAGATAGGCATTTTAGATGTAGTTTCCGATAGGCATTTCAAAAATAGGTTCCGATAGGCATTTCAGATATAGGTGCCGATAGGCATTTCAGATATACTTACCGATTGGAATTTTAAAAATAGATGCCGATAGGCATTTTAGATGTAGTTTCCGGTAGGCATTTCAAAAATAGGTGCCGATAGGCATTTCAGATATAGGTGCCGATAGGCATTTCAGATATACTTACCGATTGGCATTTTAAAAATAGATGCCGATAGGCATTTTAGATGTAGTTTCCGGTAGGCATTTCAAAAATAGGTGCCGATAGGCATTTCAGATATAGGTGCCGATAGGCATATCAGATATAGTTGCCGATAGGCATTTAAAATATATGTGCCGATAGGCATTTCAAATATAGGTGTCGACCGGCATTTCAGATATAAATGCCGAAAGGCATTTCAGATATAGGTGCCGATAGGCATTTCTGATGTGGTTGCCGATAGGCATTTCAAATATAGGTGCTGATAGGCATTTCAGATGTAGTTTCCGATAGGCATTTCAAAAATAGGTACCGATAGGCATTTCAGATATAGGTGCCGATAGGAATTTCAGATATAGTTGCCGATTGGCATTTCAAAAATAGGTGCCGATAGGCATTTCAGATATAGAAGCCGATAGGTATTTCAAATATAGGTGTGGATAGGCATTTCAGATATGGTTGCCGATAGGCATTTCAAATATAGGTGCTGATAGTCATTTCAGATGTAGTTTCCGATAGGCATTTCAAAAATAGGTTCCGATAGGCATTTCAGATATAGGTGCCGATAGGCATTTCAGATATATTTACCGATTGGCATTTTAAAAATAGGTGAAGATAGGCATTTTAGATGTAGTTTCCGATAGGCATTTCAAAAATAGGTGCCGATAGGCATTTCAGATATAGGTGCCGATAGGCATATCAGATATAGTTGCTGATAGGCATTTAAAATATATGTGCCGATAGGCACTTCAAATATAGGTGTCGACCGGCATTTCAGATATAAATGCCGAAAGGCATTTCAGATATAGGTGCCGATAGGCATTTCTGATGTGGTTGCCGATAGGCATTTCAAATATAGGTGCTGATAGGCATTTCAGATGTAGTTTCCGATAGGCATTTCAAAAATAGGTACCGATAGGCATTTCAGATATAGGTGCCGATAGGCATTTCAGATATAGTTGCCGATTGGCATTTTAAAAATAGGTGCCGATAGGCATTTTTAGATATAGAAGCCGATAGGTATTTCAAATATAGGTGTGGATAGGCATTTCAGATATGGTTGCCGATAGGCATTTCAAATATAGGTGCTGATAGTCATTTCAGATGTAGTTTCCGATAGGCATTTCAAAAATAGGTTCCGATAGGCATTTCAGATATAGGTGCCGATAGGCATTTCAGATATACTTACCGATTGGCATTTTAAAAATAGGTGCCGATAGGCATTTTAGATGTAGTTTTCGATAGGCATTTCAAAAATAGGTGCCGATAGGCATTTCAGATATAGGTGCCGATAGGCATATCAAATATAGTTGCCGATAGGCATTTAAAATATATGTGCCGATAGGCGTTTCAAATATAGGTGTCGACCGGCATTTCAGATATAAATACCGAAAGGCATTTCAGATATAGGTGCCGATAGGCATTTCTGATGTGGTTGCCGATAGGCATTTCTGATGTGGTTGCCGATAGGCATTTCAAATATAGGTGCTGATAGGCATTTCAGATGTAGTTTCCGATAGGCATTTCAAAAATAGGTACCGATAGGCATTTCAGATATAGGTGCCGATAGGCATTTCAGATATAGTTGCCGATTGGCATTTTAAAAATAGGTGCCGATAGGCATTTCAGATATAGAAGCCGATAGGTATTTCAAATATAGGTGTGGATAGGCATTTCAGATATGGTTGCCGATAGGCATTTCAAATATAGGTGCTGATAGTCATTTCAGATGTAGTTTCCGATAGGCATTTCAAAAATAGGTTCTGATAGGCATTTCAGATATAGGTGCCGATAGGCATTTCAGATATACTTACCGATTGGCATTTTAAAAATAGGTGCCGATAGGCATTTTAGATGTAGTTTCCGAAAGGCATTTCAAAAATAGGTGCCGATAGGCATTTCAGATATAGGTGCCGATAGGCATATCAGATATAGGTGCCGATATTCATTTAAAATATATGTGCCGATAGGCATTTCAAATATAGGTGTCGACCGGCATTTCAGATATAAATGCCGAAAGGCATTTCAGATATAGGTGCCGATAGGCATTTCTGATGTGGTTGCCGATAGGCATTTCAAATATAGGTGCTGATAGGCATTTCAGATGTAGTTTCCGATAGGCGTTTCAAAAATAGGTACCGATAGGCATTTCAGATATAGGTGCCGATAGGCATTTCGGATATACTTGCCGATTGGCATTTTAAAAATAGGTGCCGATAGGCATTTCAGATATAGAAGCCGATAGGTATTTCAAATATAGGTGTGAATAGGCATTTCAGATATGGTTGCCGTTAGGCATTTCAAATATAGGTGCTGATAGTCATTTCAGATGTAGTTTCCGATAGGCATTTCAAAAATAGATTCCGATAGGCATTTCAGATATAGGTGCCGATAGGCATTTCAGATATAATTACCGATTGGCATTTTAAAAATAGGTGCCGATAGGCATTTTAGATGTAGTTTCCGATAGGCATTTCAAAAATAGGTGCCGATAGGCATTTCAGATATAGGTGCCGATAGGCATATCAGATATAGTTGCCGATAGGCATTTAAAATATATGTGCCGATAGGCATTTCAAATATAGGTGTCGACCGGCATTTCAGATATAAATGCCGAAAGGCATTTCAGATATAGGTGCCGATAGGCATTTCTGATGTGGTTGCCGATAGGCATTTCAAATATAGGTGCTGATAGGCATTTCAGATGTAGTTTCCGATAGGCATTACAAAAATAGGTACCGATAGGCATTTCAGATATTGGTGCCGATAGGCATTTCGGATATACTTGCCGATTGGCATTTTAAAAATAGGTGCCGATAGGCATTTCAGATATAGAAGCCGATAGGTATTTCAAATATAGGTGTGAATAGGCATTTCAGATATGGTTGCCGATAGGAATTTCAAATATAGGTGCTGATAGTCATTTCAGATGTAGTTTCCGATAGGCATTTCAAAAATAGGTTCCGATAGGCATTTCAGATATAGGTGCCGATAGGCATTTCAGATATACTTACCGATTGGCATTTTAAAAATAGGTGCCGATAGGCATTTTAGATGTAGTTTCCGATAGGCATTTCAAAAATAGGTGCCGATAGGCATTTCAGATATAGGTGCCGATAGGCATATCAGATATAGTTGCCGATAGGCATTTAAAATATATGTGCCGATAGGCATTTCAAATATAGGTGTCGACCGGCATTTCAGATATAAATGCCGAAAGGCATTTCAGATATAGGTGCCGATAGGCATTTCTGATGTGGTTGCCGATAGGCATTTCAAATATAGGTGCTGATAGGCATTTCTAATGTGGTTGCCGATAGGCATTTCAAATATAGGTGCTGATAGGCATTTCAGATGTAGTTTCCGATAGGCATTTCAAAAATAGGTACCGATTGGCATTTCAGATATAGGTGCCGATAGGCATTTCAGATATAGTTGCCGATTGGCATTTTAAAAATAGGTGCCGATAGGCATTTCAGATATAGAAGCCGATAGGTATTTCAAATATAGGTGTGGATAGGCATTTCAGATATGGTTGCCGATAGGCATTTCAAATATAGGTGCCGATAGTCATTTCAGATGTAGTTTCCGATAGGCATTTCAAAAATAGGTTCCGATAGGCATTTCAGATATAGGTGCCGATAGGCATTTCAGATATACTTACCGATTGGTATTTTAAAAATAGGTGGCGATAGGCATTTTAGATGTAGTTTCCGAAAGGCATTTCAAAAATAGGTGCCGATAGGCATTTCAGATATAGGTGCCGATAGGCATATCAGATATAGTTGCCGATAGGCATTTAAAATATATGTGCCGATAGGCATTTCAAATATAGGTGTCGACCGGCATTTCAGATATAAATGCCGAAAGGCATTTCAGATATAGGTGCCGATAGGCATTTCTGATGTGGTTGCCGATAGGCATTTCAAATATAGGTGCTGATAGGCATTTCAGATGTAGTTTCCGATAGGCATTTCAAAAATAGGTACCGATAGGCATTTCAGATATAGTTGCCGATAGGCATTTCAGATATAGTTGCCGATTGGCATTTTAAAAATAGGTGCCGATAGGCATTTCAGATATAGAAGCCGATAGGTATTTCAAATATAGGTGTTGATAGGCATTTCAGATATGGTTGCCGATAGGCATTTCAAATATAGGTGCTGACAGTCATTTCAGATATAGTTTCCGATAGGCATTTCAAAAATAGGTTCCGATAGGCATTTCAGATATAGGTGCCGATAGGCATTTCAGATATACTTACCGATTGGCATTTTAAAAATAGGTGCCGATAGGCATTTTAGATGTAGTTTCCGATAGGCATTTCAAAAATAGGTGCCGATAGGCATTTCAAATATAGGTGCCGATAGGCATATCAGATATAGTTGCCGATAGGCATTTAAAATATATGTGCCGATAGGCATTTCAAATATAGGTGTCGACCGGCATTTCAGATATAAATGCCGAAAGGCATTTCAGATATAGGTGCCGATAGGCATTTCTGATGTGGTTGCCGATAGGCATTTCAAATATAGGTGCTGATAGGCATTTCAGATGTAGTTTCCGATAGGCATTTCAAAAATAGGTACCGATAGGCATTTCAGATATAGGTGCCGATAGGCATTTTAGATATAGTTGCCGATTGGCATTTTTAAAATAGGTGCCGATAGGCATTTCAAATATAGAAGCCGATAGGTATTTCAAATATAGGTGTGGATAGGCATTTCAGATATGGTTGCCGATAGGCATTTCAAATATAGGTGCTGATAGTCATTTCAGATGTAGTTTCCGATAGGCATTTCAAAAAGATGTTCCGATAGGCATTTCAGATATAGGTGCCGATAGGCATTTCAGATATACTTACCGATTGGCATTTTAAAAATAGGTGCCGATAGGCATTTTAGATGTAGTTTCCGATAGGCATTTCAAAAATAGGTGCCGATAGGCATTTCAGATATAGGTGCCGATAGGCATATCAGATATAGTTGCCGATAGGCATTTAAAATATATGTGCCGATAGGCATTTCAAATATAGGTGTCGACCGGCATTTCAGATATAAATGCCGAAAGGCAATTAAGATATAGGTGCCGATAGGCATTTCTGATGTGGTTGCCGATAGGCATTTCAAATATAGGTGCTGATAGGCATTTCAGATGTAGTTTCCGATAGGCATTTAAAAAATAGGTACCGATAGGCATTTCAGATATAGGTGCCGATAGGCATTTCAGATATAGTTGCCGATTAGCATTTTAAAAATAGGTGCCGATAGGCATTTCAGATATAGAAGCCGATAGGTATTTCAAATATTGGTGTGGATAGGCATTTCAGATATGGTTGCCGATAGGCATTTCAAATATAGGTGCTGATAGCCATTTCAGATGTAGTTTACGATAGGCATTTCAAAAATAGGTTCCGATAGGCATTTCAGATATAGGTGCCGATAGGCATTTCAGATATACTCTCCGATTGGCATTTTAAAAATAGGTGCCGATAGGCATTTTAGATGTAGTTTCCGATAGGCATTTCAAAAATAGGTGCCGATAGGCATTTCAGATATAGGTGCCGATAGGCATTTCAGATATAGGTGCCGATAGGCATATCAGATATAGTTGCCGATAGGCATTTAAAATATATGTGCCGATAGGCATTTCAAATATAGGTGTCGACCGGCATTTCAGATATAAATGCCGAAAGGCATTTCAGATATAGGTTCCGATAGGCATTTCTGATGTGGTTGCCGATAGGCATTTCAAATATAGGTGCTGATAGGCATTTCAGATGTAGTTTCCGATAGGCATTTCAAAAAAAGGTACCGATAGGCATTTCAGATATAGGTGCCGATAGGCATTTCAGATATAGTTGCCGATTGGCATTTTAAAAATAGGTGCCGATAGGCATTTCAGATATAGAAGCCGATAGGTATTTCAAATATAGGTGTGGATAGGCATTTCAGATATGGTTGCCGATAGGCATTTTAAATATAGGTGCTGATAGTCATTTCAGATGTAGTTTCCGATAGGCTTTTCAAAAATAGGTTTCGATAGGCATTTCAGATATAGGTGCCGATAGGCATTTCAGATATACTTACCGATTGGCATTTTAAAAATAGTTGCCGATAGGCATTTTAGATGTAGTTTCCGATAGGCATTTCAAAAATAGGTGCCGATAGGCATTTCAGATATAGCTGCCGATAGGCATATCAGATATAGTTGCCGATAGGCATTTAAAATATATGTGCCGATAGGCATTTCAAATATAGGTGTCGACCGGCATTTCAGATATAAATGCCGAAAGGCATTTCAGATATAGGTGCCGATAGGCATTTCTGATGTGGTTGCCGATAGGCATTTCAAATATAGGTGCTGATAGGCATTTCAGATGTAGTTTCCGATAGGCATTTCAAAAATAGGTACCGATAGGCATTTCAGATATAGGTGCCGATAGGCATTTCAGATATAGTTGCCGATTGGCATTTTAAAAATAGGTGCCGATAGGCATTTCAGATATAGAAGCCGATAGGTATTTCAAATATAGGTGTGGATAGGCATTTCAGATATGGTTGCCGATAGGCATTTCAAATATAGGTGCTGATAGTCATTTCAGATGTAGTTTCCGATAGGCATTTCAAAAATAGGTTCCGATAGGCATTTCAGATATAGGTGCCGATAGGCATTTCAGATATACTTACCGATTGGCATTTTAAAAAAAGGTGCCGATAGGCATTTTAGTTGTAGTTTCCGATAGGCATTTCAAAAATAGGTGCCGATAGGCATTTCAGATATAGTTGCCGATAGGCATTTAAAATATATGTGCCGATAGGCATTTCAAATATAGGTGTCGACCGGCATTTCAGATATAAATGCCGAAAGGCATTTCAGATATAGGTGCCGATAGGCATTTCTGATGTGGTTGCCGATAGGCATTTCAAATAGAGGTGCTGATAGGCATTTCAGATGTAGTTTCCGATAGGCATTTCAAAAATAGGTACCGATAGGCATTTCAGATATAGGTGCCGATAGGCATTTCAGATATAGTTGCCGATTGGCATTTTAAAAATAGGTGCCGATAGGCATTTCAGATATAGAAGCCGATAGGTATTTCAAATATAGGTGTTGATAGGCATTTCAGATATGGTTGCCGATAGGCATTTCAAATATAGGTGCTGACAGTCATTTCAGATATAGTTTCCGATAGGCATTTCAAAAATAGGTTCCGATAGGCATTTCAGATATAGGTGCCGATAGGCATTTCAGATATACTTACCGATTGGCATTTTAAAAATAGGTGCCGATAGGCATTTTAGATGTAGTTTCCGATAGGCATTTCAAAAATAGGTGCCGATAGGCATTTCAGATATAGGTGCCGATAGGCATATCAGATATAGTTGCCGATAGGCATTTAAAATATATGTGCCGATAGGCATTTCAAATATAGGTGTCGACCGGCATTTCAGATATAAATGCCGAAAGGCATTTCAGATATAGGTGCCGATAGGCATTTCTGATGTGGTTGCCGATAGACATTTCAAATATAGGTGCTGATAGGCATTTCAGATGTAGTTTCCGATAGGCATTTCAAAAATAGGTACCGATAGGCATTTCAGATATAGGTGCTGATAGGCATTTTAGATATAGTTGCCGATTGGCATTTTTAAAATAGGTGCCGATAGGCATTTCAGATATAGAAGCCGATAGGTGTTTCAAATATAGGTGTGGATAGGCATTTCAGATATGGTTGCCGATAGGCATTTCAAATATAGGTGCTGATAGTCATTTCAGATGTAGTTTCCGATAGGCATTTCAAAAAGATGTTCCGAAAGGCATTTCAGATATAGGTGCCGATAGGCATTTCAGATATACTTACCGATTGGCATTTTAAAAATAGGTGCCGATAGGCATTTTAGATGTAGTTTCCGATAGGCATTTCAAAAATAGGTGCCGATAGGCATTTCAGATATAGGTGCCGATAGGCATATCAGATATAGTTGCCGATAGGCATTTAAAATATATGTGCCGATAGGCATTTCAAATATAGGTGTCGACCGGCATTTCAGATATAAATGCCGAAAGGCATTTCAGATATAGGTGCCGATAGGCATTTCTGATGTGGTTGCCGATAGGCATTTCAAATATAGGTGCTGATAGGCATTTCAGATGTAGTTTCCGATAGGCATTTAAAAAATAGGTACCGATAGGCATTTCAGGTATAGGTGCCGATAGGCATTTCAGATATAGTTGCCGATTGGCATTTTAAAAATAGGTGCCGATAGGCATTTCAGATATAGAAGCCGATAGGTATTTCAAATATAGGTGTGGATAGGCATTTCAGATATGGTTGCCGATAGGCATTTCAAATATAGGTGCTGATAGCCATTTCAGATGTAGTTTACGATAGGCATTTCAAAAATAGGTTCCGATAGGCATTTCAGATATAGGTGCCGATAGGCATTTCAGATATACTCTCCGATTGGCATTTTAAAAATAGGTGCCGATAGGCATTTTAGATGTAGTTTCCGATAGGCATTTCAAAAATAGGTGCCGATAGGCATTTCAGATATAGGTGCCGATAGGCATTTCAGATATAGGTGCCGATAGGCATATCAGATATAGTTGCTGATAGGCATTTAAAATATATGTGCCGATAGGCATTTCAAATATAGGTGTCGACCGGCATTTCAGATATAAATGCCGAAAGGCATTTCAGATATAGGTGCCGATAGGCATTTCTGATGTGGTTGCCGATAGGCATTTCAAATATAGGTGCTGATAGGCATTTCAGATGTAGTTTCCGATAGGCATTTCAAAAAAAGGTACCGATAGGCATTTCAGATATAGGTGCCGATAGGCATTTCAGATATAGTTGCCGATTGGCATTTTAAAAATAGGTGCCGATAGGCATTTCAGATATAGAAGCCGATAGGTATTTCAAATATAGGTGTGGATAGGCATTTCAGATATGGTTGCCGATAGGCATTTCAAATATAGGTGCTGATAGTCATTTCAGATGTAGTTTCCGATAGGCATTTCAAAAATAGGTTCCGATAGGCATTTCAGATATAGGTGCCGATAGGCATTTCAGATATACTTACCGATTGGCATTTTAAAAATAGGTGCCGATAGGCATTTTAGATGTAGTTTCCGATAGGCATTTCAAAAATAGGTGCCGATAGGCATTTCAGATATAGCTGCCGATAGGCATATCAGATATAGTTGCCGATAGGCATTTAAAATATATGTGCCGATAGGCATTTCAAATATAGGTGTCGACCGGCATTTCAGATATAAATGCCGAAAGGCATTTCAGATATAGGTGCCGATAGGCATTTCTGATGTGGTTGCCGATAGGCATTTCAAATATAGGTGCTGATAGGCATTTCAGATGTAGTTTCCGATAGGCATTTCAAAAATAGGTACCGATAGGCATTTCAGATATAGGTGCCGATAGGCATTTCAGATATAGTTGCCGATTAGCATTTTAAAAATAGGTGCCGATAGGCATTTCAGATATAGAAGCCGATAGGTATTTCAAATATAGGTGTGGATAGGCATTTCAGATATGGTTGCCGATAGGCATTTCAAATATAGGTGCTGATAGTCATTTCAGATGTAGTTTCCGATAGGCATTTCAAAAATAGGTTCCGATAGGCATTTCAGATATAGGTGCCGATAGGCATTTCAGATATACTTACCGATTGGCATTTTAAAAATAGGTGCCGATAGGCATTTTAGATGTAGTTTCCGATAGGCATTTCAAAAATAGGTGCCGATAGGCATTTCAGATATAAGTGCCGATAGGCATATCAGATATAGTTGCCGATAGGCATTTAAAATATATGTGCCGATAGGCATTTCAAATATAGGTGTCGACCGGCATTTCAGATATAAATGCCGAAAGGCATTTCAGATATAGGTGCCGATAGGCATTTCTGATGTGGTTGCCGATAGGCATTTCAAATATAGGTGCTGATAGGCATTTCAGATGTAGTTTCCGATAGGCATTTCAAAAATAGGTACCGATAGGCATTTCAGATATAGGTGCCGATAGGCATTTCAGATATAGTTGCCGATTGGCATTTTAAAAATAGGTGCCGATAGGCATTTCAGATATAGAAGCCGATAGGTATTTCAAATATAGGTGTGGATAGGCATTTCAGATATGGTTGCCGATAGGCATTTCAAATATAGGCGCTGATAGTCATTTCAGATGTAGTTTCCGATAGGCATTTCAAAAATAGGTTCCGATAGGCATTTCAGATAAAGGTGCCGATAGGCATTTCGGATATACTTACCGATTGGCATTTTAAAAATAGGTGCCGATAGGCATTTTAGATGTAGTTTCCGATAGGCATTTCAAAAATAGGTGCCGATAGGCATTTCAGATATAGGTGCCGATAGGCATATCAGATATAGTTGCCGATAGGCATTTAAAATATATGTCGTGATAGGCATTTCAAATATAGGTGTCGACCGGCATTTCAGATATAAATGCCGAAAGGCATTTCAGATATAGGTGCCGATAGGCATTTCTGATGTGGTTGCCGATAGGCATTTCAAATATAGGTGCTGATAGGCATTTCAGATGTAGTTTCCGATAGGCATTTCAAAAATAGGTACCGATAGGCATTTCAGATATAGGTGCCGATAGGCATTTCAGATATAGTTGCCGATTGGCATTTTAAAAATAGGTGCCGATAGGCATTTCAGATATAGAAGCCGATAGGTATTTCAAATATAGGTGTGGATAGGCATTTCAGATATGGTTGCCGATAGGCATTTCAAATATAGGTGCTGATAGTCATTTCAGATGTAGTTTCCGATAGGCATTTCAAAAATAGGTTCCGATAGGCATTTCAGATATAGGTGCCGATAGGCATTTCAGATATACTTACCGATTGGCATTTTAAAAATAGGTGCCAATAGGCATTTTAGATGTAGTTTCCGATAGGCATTTCAAAAATAGGTGCCGATAGGCATTTTAGATATAGGTGCCGATAGGCATATCAGATATAGTTGCCGATAGGCATTTAAAATATATGTGCCGATAGGCATTTCAAATATAGGTGTCGACCGGCATTTCAGATATAAATGCCGAAAGGCATTTCAGATATAGGTGCCGATAGGCATTTCTGATGTGGTTGCCGATAGGCATTTCAAATATAGGTGCTGATAGGCATTTCAGATGTAGTTTCCGATAGGCATTTCAAAAATAGGTACCGATAGGCATTTCAGATATAGGTGCCGATAGGCATTTCAGATATAGTTGCCGATTGGCATTTTAAAAATAGGTGCCGATAGGCATTTTAGATGTAGTTTCCGATAGGCATTTCAAAAATAGGTGCCGATAGGCATTTCAGATATAGGTGCCGATAGGCATAACAGATATAGTTGCCGATAGGCATTTAAAATATATGTGCCGATAGGCATTTCAAATATAGGTGTCGACCGGCATTTCAGATATAAATGCCGAAAGGCATTTCAGATATAGGTGCCGATAGGCATTTCTGATGTGGTTGCCGATAGGCATTTCAAATATAGGTGCTGATAGGCATTTCAGATGTAGTTTCCGATAGGCATTTCAAAAATAGGTACCGATAGGCATTTCAGATATAGGTGCCGATAGGCATTTCAGATATACTTTCCGATTGGCATTTTAAAAATAGGTGCCGATAGGCATTTCAGATATAGAAGCCGATAGGTATTTCAAATATAGGTGTGGATAGGCATTTCAGATATGTTTGCCGATAGGCATTTCAAATATAGGTGCTGATAGTCATTTCAGATGTAGTTTCCGATAGGCATTTCAAAAATAGGTTCCGATAGGCAGTTCAGATATAGGTGCCGATAGGCATTTCAGATATACTTTCCGATTGGCATTTTAAAAATAGGTGCCGATAGGCATTTTAGATGTAGTTTCCGATAGGCATTTCAAAAATAGGTGCCGATAGGCATTTCAGATATAGGTGCCGATAGGCATATCAGATATAGTTGCCGATAGGCATTTAAAATATATGTGCCGATAGGCATTTCAAATATAGGTGTCGACCGGCATTTCAGATATAAATGCCGAAAGGCATTTCAGATATAGGTGCCGATAGGCATTTCTGATGTGGACGCCGATAGGCATTTCAAATATAGGTGCTGATAGGCATTTCAGATGTAGTTTCCGATAGGCATTTCAAAAATAGGTACCGATAGGCATTTCAGATATAGGTGCCGATAGGCATTTCAGATATAGTTGCCGATTGGCATTTTAAAAATAGGTGCCGATAGGCATTTCAGATATAGAAGCCGATAGGTATTTCAAATATAGGTGTGGATAGGCATTTCAGATATGGTTGCCGATAGGCATTTCAAATATAGGTGCTGATAGTCATTTCAGATGTAGTTTCCGATAGGCATTTCAAAAATAGGTTCCGATAGGCATTTCAGATATAGGTGCCGATAGGCATTTCAGATATACTTACCGATTGGCATTTTAAAAATAGGTGCCGATAGGCATTTTAGATGTAGTTTCCGATAGGCATTTCAAAAATAGGTGCCGATAGGCATTTCAGATATAGGTGCCGATAGGCATATCAGATATAGTTGCCGATAGGCATTTAAAATATATGTGCCGATAGGCATTTCAAATATAGGTGTCGACCGGCATTTCAGATATAAATGCCGAAAGGCATTTCAGATATAGGTGCCGATAGGCATTTCTGATGTGGTTGCCGATAGGCATTTCAAATATAGGTGCTGATAGGCATTTCAGATGTAGTTTCCGATAGGCATTTCAAAAATAGGTACCGATAGGCATTTCAGATATAGGTGCCGATAGGCATTTCAGATATAGTTGCCGATTGGCATTTTAAAAATAGGTGCTGATAGGCATTTCAGATATAGAAGCCGATAGGTATTTCAAATATAGGTGTAGATAGGCATTTCAGATATGGTTGCCGATAGGCATTTCAAATATAGGTGCTGATAGTCATTTCAGATGTAGTTTCCGATAGGCATTTCAAAAATAGGTTCCGATAGGCATTTCAGATATAGGTGCCGATAGGCATTTCAGATATACTTACCGATTGGCATTTTAAAAATAGGTGCCGATAGGCATTTTAGATGTAGTTTCCGATAGGCATTTCAAAAATAGGTGCCGATAGGCATTTCAGATATAGGTGCCGATAGGCATATCAGATATAGTTGCCGATAGGCATTTAAAATATATGTGCCGATAGGCATTTCAAATATAGGTGCTGATAGGCATTTCAGATGTAGTTTCCGATAGGCATTTCAAAAATAGGTACCGATAGGCATTTCAGATATAGGTGCCGATAGGCATTTCAGATATAGTTGCCGATTGGCATTTTAAAAATAGGTGCCGATAGGCATTTCAGATATAGAAGCCGATAGGTATTTCAAATATAGGTGTGGATAGGCATTTCAGATATGGTTGCCGATAGGCATTTCAAATATAGGTGCTGATAGTCATTTCAGATGTAGTTTCCGATAGGCATTTCAAAAATAGGTTCCGATAGGCATTTCAGATATAGGTGCCGATAGGCATTTCAGATATACTTACCGATTGGCATTTTAAAAATAGGTGCCGATAGGCATTTTAGATGTAGTTTCCGATAGGCATTTCAAAAATAGGTGCCGATAGGCATTTCAGATATAGGTGCCGATAGGCATATCAGATATAGTTGCCGATAGGCATTTAAAATATATGTGCCGATAGGCATTTCAAATATAGGTGTCGACCGGCATTTCAGATATAAATGCCGAAAGGCATTTCAGATATAGGTGCCGATAGGCATTTCTGATGTGGTTGCCGATAGGCATTTCAAATATAGGTGCTGATAGGCATTTCAGATGTAGTTTCCGATAGGCATTTCAAAAATAGGTACCGATAGGCATTTCAGATATAGGTGCCGATAGGCATTTCAGATATAGTTGCCGATTGGCATTTTAAAAATAGGTGCTGATAGGCATTTCAGATATAGAAGCCGATAGGTATTTCAAATATAGGTGTAGATAGGCATTTCAGATATGGTTGCCGATAGGCATTTCAAATATAGGTGCTGATAGTCATTTCAGATGTAGTTTCCGATAGGCATTTCAAAAATAGGTTCCGATAGGCATTTCAGATATAGGTGCCGATAGGCATTTCAGATATACTTACCGATTGGCATTTTAAAAATAGGTGCCGATAGGCATTTTAGATGTAGTTTCCGATAGGCATTTCAAAAATAGGTGCCGATAGGCATTTCAGATATAGGTGCCGATAGGCATTTCTGATGTGGTTGCCGATAGGCATTTCAAATATAGGTGCTGATAGGCATTTCAGATGTAGTTTCCGATAGGCATTTCAAAAATAGGTACCGATAGGCATTTCAGATATAGGTGCCGATAGGCATTTCAGATATAGTTGCCGATTGGCATTTTAAAAATAGGTGCCGATAGGCATTTCAGATATAGAAGCCGATAGGTATTTCAAATATAGGTGTGGAAAGGCATTTCAGATATGGTTGCCGATAGGCATTTCAAATATAGGTGCTGATAGTCATTTCAGATGTAGTTTCCGATAGGCATTTCAAAAATAGGTTCCGATAGGCATTTCAGATATAGGTGCCGATAGGCATTTCAGATATACTTACCGATTGGCATTTTAAAAATAGGTGCCGATAGGCATTTTAGATAAAGTTTCTGATAGGCATTTCAAAAATAGGTGCCGATAGGCATTTCAGATATAGGTGCCGATAGGTATATCAGATATAGTTGCCGATAGGCATTTAAAATATATGTGCCGATAGGCATTTCAAATATAGGTGTCGACCGGCATTTCAGATATAAATGCCGAAAGGCATTTCAGATATAGGTGCCGATAGGCATTTCTGATGTGGTTGCCTATAGGCATTTCAAATATAGGTGCTGATAGGCATTTCAGATGTAGTTTCCGATAGGCATTTCAAAAATAGGTACCGATAGGCATTTCAGATATAGGTGCCGATAGGCATTTCAGATATAGTTGCCGATTGGCATTTTAAAAATAGGTGCCGATAGGCATTTCAGATATAGAAGCCGATAGGTATTTCAAATATAGGTGTGGATAGGCATTTCAGATATGGTTGCCGATAGGCATTTCAAATATAGGTGCTGATAGTCATTTCAGATGTGGTTTCCGATAGGCATTTCAAAAATAGGTTCCGATAGGCATTTCAGATTTAGGTGCCGATAGGCATTTCAGATATACTTACCGATTGGCATTTTAAAAATAGGTGCCGATAGGCATTTTAGATGTAGTTTCCGATAGGCATTTCAAAAATAGGTGCCGATAGGCATTTCAGATATAGGTGCCGATAGGCATATCAGATATAGTTGCCGATAGGCATTTTAAATATATGTGCCGATAGGCATTTCAAATATAGGTGTCGACCGGCATTTCAGATATAAATGCCGAAAGGCATTTCAGATATAGGTGCCGATAGGCATTTTCTGATGTGGTTGCCGATAGGCATTTCAAATATAGGTGCTGATAGGCATTTCAGATGTAGTTTCCGATAGGCATTTCAAAAATAGGTACCGATAGGCATTTCAGATATAGGTGCCGATAGGCATTTCAGATATAGTTGCCGATTGGCATTTTAAAAATAGGTGCCGATAGGCATTTCAGATATAGAAGCCGATAGGTATTTCAAATATAGGTGTGGATAGGCATTTCAGATATGGTTGCCGATAAGCATTTCAAATATATGTGCTGATAGTCATTTCAGATGTAGTTTCCGATAGGCATTTCAAAAATAGGTTCCGATAGGCATTTCAGATATAGGTGCCGATAGGCATTTCAGATATACTTACCGATTGGCATTTTAAAAATAGGTGCCGATAGGCATTTTAGATGTAGTTTCCGATAGGCATTTCAAAAATAGGTACCGATAGGCATTTCAGATATAGGTGCCGATAGGCATTTCAGATATAGTTGCCGATTGGCATTTTAAAAATAGGTGCCGATAGGCATTTCAGATATAGAAGCCGATAGGTATTTCAAATATAGGTGTGGATAGGCATTTCAGATATGGTTGCCGATAGGCATTTCAAATATAGGTGCTGATAGTCATTTCAGATGTAGTTTCCGATAGGCATTTCAGATATAGGTGCCGATAGGCATATCAGATATAGTTGCCGATAGGCATTTAAAATATATGTGCCGATAGGCATTTCAAATATATGTGTCGACCGGCATTTCAGATATAGGTGCCGATAGGCATTTCTGATGTGGTTGCCGATAGGCATTTCAAATATAGGTGCTGATAGGCATTTCAGATGTAGTTTTCGATAGGCATTTCAAAAATAGGTACCGATAGGCATTTCAGATATAGGTGCCGATAGGCATTTCAGATATAGTTGCCGATTGGCATTTTAAAAATAGGTGCCGATAGGCATTTCAGATATAGAAGCCGATAGGTATTTCAAATATAAGTGTGGATAGGCATTTCAGATATGGTTGCCGATAGGCATTTCAAATATAGGTGCTGATAGTCATTTCAGATGTAGTTTCCGATAGGCATTTCAAAAATAGGTTCCGATAGGCATTTCAGATATAGGTGCCGATAGGCATTTCAGATATACTTACCGATTGGCATTTTAAAAATAGGTGCCGATAGGCATTTTAGATGTAGTTTCCGATAGGCATTTCAAAAATAGGTGCCGATAGGCATTTCAGATATAGGTGCCGATAGGCATATCAGATATAGTTGCCGATAGGCATTTAAAATATATGTGCCGATAGGCATTTCAAATATAGGTGTCGACCGGCATTTCAGATATAAATGCCGAAAGGCATTTCAGATATAGGTGCCGATAGGCATTTCTGATGTGGTTGCCGATAGGCATTTCAAATATAGGTGCTGATAGGCATTTCAGATGTAGTTTCCGATAGGCATTTCAAAAATAGGTACCGATAGGCATTTCAGATATAGGTGCCGATAGGCATTTCAGATATAGAAGCCGATAGGTATTTCAAATATAGGTGTGGAAAGGCATTTCAGATATGGTTGCCGATAGGCATTTCAAATATAGGTGCTGATAGTCATTTCAGATGTAGTTTCCGATAGGCATTTCAAAAATAGGTTCCGATAGGCATTTCAGATATAGGTGCCGATAGGCATTTTAGATATACTTACCGATTGGCATTTTAAAAATAGGTGCCGATAGGCATTTTAGATGTAGTTTCCGATAGGCATTTCAAAAATAGGTGCCGATAGGCATTTCAGATATAGGTGCCGATAGGCATATCAGATATAGTTGCCGATAGGCATTTAAAATATATGTGCCGATAGGCATTTCAAATATAGGTGTCGACCGGCATTTCAGATATAAATGCCGAAAGGCATTTCAGATATAGGTGCCGATACGCATTTCTGATGTGGTTGCCGATAGGCATTTCAAATATAGGTGCTGATAGGCATTTCAGATGTAGTTTCCGATAGGCATTTCAAAAATAGTTACCGATAGGCATTTCAGATATAGGTGCCGATAGGCATTTCAGATATAGTTGCCGATTGGCATTTTAAAAATAGGTGCCGATAGGCATTTCAGATATAGAAGCCGATAGGTATTTCAAATATAGGTGTGGATAGGCATTTCAGATATGGTTGCCGATAGGCATTTCAAATATAGGTGCTGTTAGTCATTTCAGATGTAGTTTCCGATAGGCATTTCAAAAATAGGTTCCGATAGGCATTTTAGATATAGGTGCCGATAGGCATTTCAGATATACTTACCGATTGGCATTTTAAAATAGGTGCCGATAGGCATTTTAGATGTAGTTTCCGATAGGCATTTCAAAAATAGTTGCCGATAGGCACTTCAGATATAGGTGCCGATAGGCATATCAGATATAGTTGCCGATAGGCATTTAAAATATATGTGCCGATAGGCATTTCAAATATAGGTGTCGACCGGCATTTCAGATATAAATGCCGAAAGGCATTTCAGATATAGGTGCCGATAGGCATTTCTGATGTGGTTGCCGATAGGCATTTCAAATATAGGTGCTGATAGGCATTTCAGATGTAGTTTCCGATAGGCATTTCAAAAATAGGTACCGATAGGCATTTCAGATATAGGTGCCGATAGGCATTTCAGATATAGTTGCCGATTGGCATTTTAAAAATAGGTGCCGATAGGCATTTCAGATAGAGAAGCCGATAGGTATTTCAAATATAGGTGTGGATAGGCATTTCAGATATGGTTGCCGATAAGCATTTCAAATATATGTGCTGATAGTCATTTCAGATGTAGTTTCCGATAGGCATTTCAAAAATAGGTTCCGATAGGCATTTCAGATATAGGTGCCGATAGGCATTTCAGATATACTTACCGATTGGCATTTTAAAAATAGGTGCCGATAGGCATTTTAGATGTAGTTTCCGATAGGCATTTCAAAAATAGGTGCCGATAGTCATTTCAGATATAGGTGCCGATAGGCATATCAGATATAGTGACCGATAGGCATTTAAAATATATGTGCCGATAGGCATTTCAAATATAGGTGTCGACCGGCATTTCAGATATAAATGCCGAAAGGCATTTCAGATATAGGTGCCGATAGGCATTTCTGATGTGGTTGCCGATAGGCATTTTAAATATAGGTGCTGATAGGCATTTCAGATGTAGTTTCCGATAGGCATTTCAAAAATAGGTACCGATAGGCATTTCAGATATAGGTGCCGATAGGCATTTCAGATATAGTTGCCGATTGGCATTTTAAAAATAGGTGCCGATAGGCATTTCAGATATAGAAGCCGATAGGTATTTCAAATATAGGTGTGGATAGGCATTTCAGATATGGTTGCCGATAGGCATTTCAAATATAGGTGCTGATAGTCATTTCAGATGTAGTTTCCGATAGGCATTTCAGATATAGGTGCCGATAGGCATATCAGATATAGTTGCCGATAGGCATTTAAAATATATGTGCCGATAGGCATTTCAAATATAGGTGTCGACCGGCATTTCAGATATAAATGCCGAAAGGCATTTCAGATATAGGTGCCGATACGCATTTCTGATGTGGTTGCCGATAGGCATTTCAAATATAGGTGCTGATAGGCATTTCAGATGTAGTTTCCGATAGGCATTTCAAAAATAGGTACCGATAGGCATTTCAGATATAGGTGCCGATAGGCATTTCAGATATAGTTGCCGATTGGCATTTTAAAAATAGGTGCCGATAGGCATTTCAGATATAGAAGCCGATAGGTATTTCAAATATAAGTGTGGATAGGCATTTTAGATATGGTTGCCGATAGGCATTTCAAATATAGGTGCTGATAGTCATTTCAGATGTAGTTTCCGATAGGCATTTCAAAAATAGGTTCCGATAGGCATTTCAAATATAGGTGCCGATAGGCATTTCAGATATACTTACCGATTGGCATTTTAAAAATAGGTGCCGATAGGCATTTTAGATGTAGTTTCCGATAGGCATTTCAAAAATAGGTGCCGATAGGCATTTCAGATATAGGTGCCGATAGGCATATCAGATATAGTTGCCGATAGGCATTTAAAATATATGTGCCGATAGGCATTTCAAATATAGGTGTCGACCGGCATTTCAGATATAAATGCCGAAAGGCATTTCAGATATAGGTGCCGATAGGCATTTCTGATGTGGTTGCCGATAGGCATTTCAAATATAGGTGCTGATAGGCATTTCAGATGTAGTTTCCGATAGGCATTTCAAAAATAGGTACCGATAGGCATTTCAGATATAGGTGCCGATAGGCATTTCAGATATAGTTGCCGATTGGCATTTTAAAAATAGGTGCCGATAGGCATTTCAGATATAGAAGCCGATTGGTATTTCAAATATAGGTGTGGATAGGCATTTCAGATATGGTTGCCGATAGGCATTTCAAATATAGGTGCTGATAGTCATTTCAGATGTAGTTTCCGATAGGCATTTCAAAAATAGGTTCCGATAGGCATTTCAGATATAGGTACCGATAGGCATTTCAGATATACTTACCGATTGGCATTTTAAAAATAGGTCCCGATAGGCATTTTAGATGTAGTTTCCGATAGGCATTTCAAAAATAGGTGCCGATAGGCATTTCAGATATAGGTGCCGATAGGCATATCAGTTATAGTCTCCGATAGGCATTTAAAATATATGTACCGATAGGCATTTCAAATATAGGTGTCGACCGGCATTTCAGATATAAATGCCGAAAGGCATTTCAGATATAGGTGCCGATAGGCATTTCTGATGTGGTTGCCGATAGGCATTTCAAATATAGGTGCTGATGGGCATTTCAGATGTAGTTTCCGATAGGCATTTCAAAAATAGGTACCGATAGGCATTTCAGATATAGGTGCCGATAGGCATTTCAGATATAGTTGCCGATTGGCATTTTAAAAATAGGTGCCGATAGGCATTTCAGATATAGAAGCCGATAGGTATTTCAAATATAGGTGTGGATAGGCATTTCAGATATGGTTGCCGATAGGCATTTCAAATATAGGTGCTGATAGTCATTTCAGATGTAGTTTCCGATAGGCATTTCAAAAATAGGTTCCGATAGGCATTTCAGATATAGGTGCCGATAGGCATTTCAGATATACTTACCGATTGGCATTTTAAAAATAGGTGCCGATAGGCATTTTAGATGTAGTTTCCGATAGGCATTTCAAAAATAGGTGCCGATAGGCATTTCAGATATAGGTGCCGATAGGCATATCAGATATAGTTGCCGATAGGCATTTAAAATATATGTGCCGATAGGCATTTCAAATATAGGTGTCGACTGGCATTTCAGATATAAATGCCGAAAGGCATTTCAGATATAGGTGCCGATAGGCATTTCTGATGTGGTTGCCGATAGGCATTTCAAATATAGGTGCTGATAGGCATTTCAGATGTAGTTTCCGATAGGCATTTCAAAAATAGGTACCGATAGGCATTTCAGATATAGGTGCCGATAGGCATTTCAGATATAGTTGCCGATTGGCATTTTAAAAATAGGTGCCGATAGGCATTTCAGATAGAGAAGCCGATAGGTATTTCAAATATAGGTGTGGATAGGCTTTTCAGATATGGTTGCCGATAGGCATTTCAAATATAGGTGCTGATAGTCATTTCAGATGTAGTTTCCGATAGGCATTTCAAAAATAGGTTCCGATAGGCATTTCAGATATAGGTGCCGATAGGCATTTCAGATATACTTACCGATTGGCATTTTAAAAATAGGTGCCCATAGGCATTTTAGATGTAGTTTCCGATAGGCATCTCAAAAATAGGTGCCGATAGGCATTTCAGATATAGGTGCCGATAGGCATATCAGATATAGTTGCCGATAGGCATTTAAAATATATGTGCCGATAGGCATTTCAAATATAGGTGTCGATTGGCATTTCAGATATAAATGCCGAAAGGCATTTCAGATATAGGTGCCGATAGGCCTTTCTGATGTGGTTGCCGATAGGCATTGCAAATATAGGTGCTGATAGGCATTTCAGATGTAGTTTCCGATAGGCATTACAAAAATAGGTTCCGATAGGCATTTCAGATATAGGTGCCGATAGGCATTTCAGATATACTTACCGATTGGCATTTTAAAAATAGGTGCCGATAGGCATTTTAAATGTAGTTTCCGATAGGCATTTCAAAAATAGGTGCCGATAGGCATTTCAGATATAGGTGCCGATAGGCATATCAGATATAGTTGCCGATTGGCATTTTAAAAATAGGTGCCGATAGGCATTTCAGATATAGAAGCCGATAGGTATTTCAAATATAGGTGTGGATAGGCATTTCAGATATGGTTGCCGTTAGGCGTTTCAAATATAGGTGCTGATAGTCATTTCAGATGTAGTTTCCGATAGGCATTTCAAAAATAGGTTCCGATAGGCATTTCAGATATAGGTGCCGATAGGCATTTCAGATATACTTTCCGATTGGCATTTTAAAAATAGGTGCCGATAGGCATTTAAAAAATAGGTGCCGATAGGCATTTCAGATATAGGTGCCGATAGGCATATCAGATATAGTTGCCGATAGGCATTTAAAATATGTGTGCCGATAGGCATTTCAAATATAGGTGTCGACCGGCATTTCAGATATAAATGCCGAAAGGCATTTCAGATATAGGTGCCGATAGGCATTTCTGATGTGGTTGCCGATAGGCATTTCAAATATAGGTGCTGATAGGCATTTCAGATGTAGTTTCCGATAGGCATTTTAAAAATAGGTTCCGATAGGCATTTCAGATATAGGTGCCGATAGGCATTTCAGATATACTTACCGATTGGCATTTTAAAAATAGGTGCCGATAGGCATTTTAGATGTAGTTTCCGATAGGCATTTCAAAAATAGGTGCCGATAGGCATTTCAGATATAGGTGCCGATAGGCATATCAGATATAGTTGCCGATAGGCATTTAAAATATATGTGCCGATAGGCATTTCAAATATAGGTGTCGACCGGCATTTCAGATATAAATGCCGAAAGGCATTTCAGATATAGGTGCCGATAGGCCTTTCTGATGTGGTTGCTGATAGGCATTTCAAATATAGGTGCTGATAGGCATTTCAGATGTAATTTCCGATAGGCATTTCAAAAATAGGGACCGATAGGCATTTCAGATATAGGTGCCGATAGGCATTTCTGATGTGGTTGCCGATAGGCATTTCAAATATAGGTGCTGATAGGCATTTCAGATGTAGTTTCCGATAGGCATTACAAAAATAGGTTCCGATAGGCATTTCAGATATAGTTGCCGATAGGCATTTCAGATATACTTACCGATTGGCATTTTAAAAATAGGTGCCAATAGGCATTTTAGATGTAGTTTCCGATAGGCATTTCAAAAATAGGTGCCGATAGGCATTTCAGATATAGGTGCCGATAGGCATATCAGATATAGTTGCCGATAGGCATTTAAAATATATGTGCCGATAGGCATTTCAAATATAGGTGTCGACCGGCATTTCAGATATAAATGCCGAAAGGCATTTCAGATATAGGTGCCGATAGGCATTTCAGATATAGGTGCCGATAGGCATTTCTGATGTGGTTGCCGATAGGTATTTCAAATATAGGTGCTGATAGGCATTTCAGATGTAATTTCCGATAGGCATTTCAAAAATAGGTACCGATAGGCATTTCAGATATAGGTGCCGATAGGCATTTCAGATATAGTTGCCGATTGGCATTTTAAAAATACGTGCCGATAGGCATTTCAGATATAGAAGCCGATAGGTATTTCAAATATAGGTGTGGATAGGCATTTCAGATATGGTTGCCGATAGGCATTTCAAATATAGGTGCTGATAGTCATTTCAGATGTAGTTTCCGATAGGCATTTCAAAAATAGGTTCCGATAGGCATTTCAGATATAGGTGCCGATAGGCATTTCAGATATACTTACCGATTGGCATTTTAAAAATAGGTGCCGATAGGCATTTCAGATATAGGTGCTGATAGGCATATCAGATATAGTTGCCGATAGGCATTTAAAATATATGTGCCGATAGGCATTTCAAATATAGGTGTCGACCGGCATTTCAGATATAAATGCCGAAAGGCATTTCAGATATAGGTGCCGATAGGCATTTCTGAGTGGTTGCCGATAGGCATTTCAAATATAGGTGCTGATAGGCATTTCAGATGTAGTTTCCGATAGGCATTTCAAAAATAGGTACCGATAGGCATTTCAGATATAGGTGCCGATAGGGATTTCAGGTATAGTTGCCGATTGGCATTTTAAAAATAGGTGCCGATAGGCATTTCAGATATAGAAGCCGATAGGTATTTCAAATATAGGTGTGGATAGGCATTTCAGATATGGTTGCCGATAGGCATTTCAAATATAGGTGCTAATAGTCATTTCAGATGTAGTTTCCGATAGGCATTTCAAAAATAGGTTCCGATAGGCATATCAGATATAGGTGCCGATAGGCATTTCAGATATACTTACCGATTGGCATTTTAAAAATAGGTGCCGATAGGCATTTTAGATGTAGTTTCCGATAGGCATTTCAAAAATAGGTGCCGATAGGCATTTCAGATATTGGTGCCGATAGGCATATCAGATATAGTTGCCGATAGGCATTTAAAATATATGTGCCGATAGGCATTTCAAATATAGGTGTCGACCGGCATTTCAGATATAAATGCCGAAAGGCATTTCAGATATAGGTGCCGATAGGCATTTCTGATGTGGTTGCCGATAGGCATTTCAAATATAGGTACTGATAGGCATTTCAGATGTAGTTTCCGATAGGCATTTCAAAAATAGGTACCGATAGGCATTTCAGATATAGGTGCCGATAGGCATTTCAGATATAGTTGCCGATTGGCATTTTAAAAATAGGTGCCGATAGGCATTTTAGATATAGATGCCGATAGGTATTTCAAATATAGGTGTGGATAGGCATTTCAGATATGGTTGCCGATAGGCATTTCAAATATAGGTGCTGATAGTCATTTCGGATGTAGTTTCCGATAGGCATTTCAAAAATAGGTTCCGATAGGCATTTCAGATATAGGTGCCGATAGGCATTTTAGATATACTTACCGATTGGCATTTTAAAATAGGTGCCGATAGGCATTTTAGATGTAGTTTCCGATAGGCATTTCAAAAATAGGTGCCGATAGGCATTTCAGATATAGGTGCCGATAGGCATATCAGATATAGTTGCCGATAGGCATTTAATATATATGTGCCGATAGGCATTTCAAATATAGGTGTCGACCGGCATTTCAGATATAAATGCCGAAAGGCATTTCAGAAATAGGTTCCGATAGGCATTTCAGATATACTTACCGATTGGCATTTTAAAAATAGGTGCCGATAGGCATTTTAGATGTAGTTTCCGATAGGCATTTCAAAAATAGGTGCCGATAGGCATTTCAGATATAGGTGCCGATAGGCATATCAGATATAGTTGCCGATAGGCATTTAAAATATATGTGCCGATAGGCATTTTAAATATAGGTGTCGACCGGCATTTCAGATATAAATGCCGAAAGGCATTTCAGATATAGGTGCCGATAGGCCTTTCTGATGTGGTTGCCGATAGGCATTTCAAATATAGGTGCTGATAGGCATTTCAGATGTAGTTTCCGATAGGCATTACAAAAATAGGTTCCGATAGGCATTTCAGATATAGGTGCCGATAGGCATTTCAGATATACTTACCGATTGGCATTTTAAAAATAGGTGCCAATAGGCATTTTAGATGTAGTTTCCGATAGGCATTTCAAAAATAGGTGCCGATAGGCATTTCAGATATAGGTGCCGATAGGCATATCAGATATAGTTGCCGATAGGCATTTAAAATATATGTGCCGATAGGCATTTCAAATATAGGTGTCGACCGGCATTTCAGATATAAATGCCGAAAGGCATTTCAGATATAGGTGCCGATAGGCATTTCTGATGTGGTTGCCGATAGGTATTTCAAATATAGGTGCTGATAGGCATTTCAGATGTAATTTCCGATAGGCATTTCAAAAATAGGTACTGATAGGCATTTCAGATATAGGTGCCGATAGGCATTTCAGATATAGTTGCCGATTGGCATTTTTAAAATACGTGCCGATAGGCATTTCAGATATAGAAGCCGATAGGTATTTCAAATATAGGTGTGGATAGGCATTTCAGATATGGTTGCCGATAGGCATTTCAAATATAGGTGCTGATAGTCATTTCAGATGTAGTTTCCGATAGGCATTTCAAAAATAGGTTCCGATAGGCATTTCAGATATAGGTGCCGATAGGCATTTCAGATATACTTACCGATTGGCATTTTAAAAATAGTTGCCGATAGGCATTTCAGATATAGGTGCCGAAAGGCATATCAGATATAGTTGCCGATAGGCATTTAAAATATATGTGCCGATAGGCATTTCAAATATAGGTGTCGACCGGCATTTCAGATATAAATGCCGAAAGGCATTTCAGATATAGGTGCCGATAGGCATTTCTGAGTGGTTGCCGATAGGCATTTCAAATATAGGTGCTGATAGGCATTTCAGATGTAGTTTCCGATAGGCATTTCAAAAATAGGTACCGATAGGCATTTCAGATATAGGTGCCGATAGGGATTTCAGGTATAGTTGCCGATTGGCATTTTAAAAATAGGTGCCGATAGGCATTTCAGATATAGAAGCCGATAGGTATTTCAAATATAGGTGTGGATAGGCATTTCAGATATGGTTGCCGATAGGCATTTCAAATATAGGTGCTAATAGTCATTTCAGATGTAGTTTCCGATAGGCATTTCAAAAATAGGTTCCGATAGGCATTTCAGATATAGGTGCCGATAGGCATTTCAGATATACTTACCGATTGGCATTTTAAAAATAGGTGCCGATAGGCATTTTAGATGTAGTTTCCGATAGGCATTTCAAAAATAGGTGCCGATAGGCATTTTAGATATTGGTGCCGATAGGCATATCAGATATAGTTGCCGATAGGCATTTAAAATATATGTGCCGATAGGCATTTCAAATATAGGTGTCGACCGGCATTTCAGATATAAATGCCGAAAGGCATTTCAGATATAGGTGCCGATAGGCATTTCTGATGTGGTTGCCGATAGGCATTTCAAATATAGGTACTGATAGGCATTTCAGATGTAGTTTCCGATAGGCATTTCAAAAATAGGTACCGATAGGCATTTCAGATATAGGTGCCGATAGGCATTTCAGATATAGTTGCCGATTGGCATTTTAAAAATAGGTGCCGATAGGCATTTTAGATATAGATGCCGATAGGTATTTCAAATATAGGTGTGGATAGGCATTTCAGATATGGTTGCCGATAGGCATTTCAAATATAGGTGCTGATAGTCATTTCGAATGTAGTTTCCGATAGGCATTTCAAAAATAGGTCCCGATAGGCATTTCAGATATAGGTGCCGATAGGCATTTCAGATATACTTACCGATTGGCATTTTAAAATAGGTGCCGATAGGCATTTTAGATGTAGTTTCCGATAGGCATTTCAAAAATAGTTGCCGATAGGCATTTCAGATATAGGTGCCGATAGGCATATCAGATATAGTTGCCGATAGGCATTTAAAATATATGTGCCGATAGGCATTTCAAATATAGGTGTCGACCGGCATTTCAGATATAAATGCCGAAAGGCATTTCAGATATAGGTTCCGATAGGCATTTCTGATGTGGTTGCCGATAGGCATTTCAAATATAGGTGCTGATAGGCATTTCAGATGTAGTTTCCGATAGGCATTTCAAAAATAGGTACCGATAGGCATTTCAGATATAGGTGCCGATAGGCATTTCAGATATAGTTGCCGATTGGCATTTTAAAAATAGGTGCCGATAGGCATTTCAGATATAGAAGCCGATAGGTATTTCAAATATAGGTGTGGATAGGCATTTCAGATATGGTTGCCAATAGGCATTTCAAATATAGGTGCTGATAGTCATTTCAGATGTAGTTTCCGATAGGCATTTCAAAAATAGGTTCCGATAGGCATTTCAGATATAGGTGCCGATAGGCATTTCAGATATACTTACCGATTGGCATTTTAAAAATAGGTGCCGATAGGCATTTCAGATATAGAAGCCGATAGGTATTTCAAATATAGGTGTGGATAGGCATTTCAGATATGGTTGCCGATAGGCATTTCAAATATAGGTGCTGATAGTCATTTCAGATGTAGTTTCCGATAGGCATTTCAAAAATAGGTTCCGATAGGCATTTCAGATATAGGTGCCGATAGGCAATTCAGATATACTTACCGATTGGCATTTTAAAAATAGGTGCCGATAGGCATTTTAGATGTAGTTTCCGATAGGCATTTCAAAAATAGGTGCCGATAGGCATTTCAGATGTAGGTGCCGATAGGCATATCAGATATATTTGCCGATAGGCATTTAAAATATATGTGCCGATAGGCATTTCAAATATAGGTGTCGACCGGCATTTCAGATATAAATGCCGAAAGGCATTTCAGATATAGGTGCCGATAGGCATTTCTAATGTGGTTGCCGATAGGCATTCCAAATATAGGTGCTGATAGGCATTTCAGATGTAGTTTCCGATAGGCATTTCAAAAATAGGTACCGATAGGCATTTCAGATATAGGTGCCGATAGGCATTTCAGATATAGTTGCCGATTGGCATTTTAAAAATAGGTGCCGATAGGCATTTCAGATATAGAAGCCGATAGGTATTTCAAATATAGGTGTGGATACGCATTTCAGATATGGTTGCCGATAGGCATTTCAAATATAGGTGCTGATAGTCATTTCAGATGTAGTTTTCGATAGGCATTTCAAAAATAGGTTCCGATAGGCATTTCAGATATAGATGCCGTTAGGCATTTCAGATATACTTACCGATTGGCATTTTAAAAATAGGTGCCGATAGGCATTTTAGATGTAGTTTCCGATAGGCATTTCAAAAATAGGTGCCGATAGGCATTTCAGATATAGGTGCCGATAGGCATATCAGATATAGTTGCCGATAGGCATTTAAAATACACGTGCCGATAGGCATTTCAAATATAGGTGTCGACCGGCATTTCAGATATAGGTGGCGATAGGCGTTTCTGATGTGGTTGCCGATAGGCATTTCAAATATAGTTGCTGATAGGCATTTCAGATGTAGTTTCCGATAGGCATTTCAAAAATAGGTACCGATAGGCATTTCAGATATAGGTGCCGATAGGCATTTCAGATATAGTTGCCGATTGGCATTTTAAAAATAGGTGCCGATAGGCATTTCAGATATAGAAGTCGATAGGTATTTCAAATATAGGTGTGGATAGGCATTTCAGATATGGTTGCAGATAGGCATTTCAAATATAGGTGCTGATAGTCATTTCAGATGTAGTTTCCGATAGGCATTTCAAAAATAGGTTCCGATAGGCATTTCAGATATAGGTGCCGATAGGCATTTCAGATATACTTACCGATTGGCATTTTAAAAATAGGTGCCGATAGGCATTTTAGATGTAGTTTCCGATAGGCATTTCAAAAATAGGTGCCGATACACATTTCAGATATAGGTGCCGATAGGCATATCAGATATAGTTGCCGATAGGCATTGAAATATATGTGCCGACAGGCATTTCAAATATAGGTGTCGACCGGCATTTCAGATATAAATGCCGAAAGGCATTTCAGATATAGGTGCCGATAGGCATTTCTGATGTGGTTGCCGATAGGCATTTCAAATATAGGTGCTGATAGGCATTTCAGATGTAGTTTCCGATAGGCATTTCAAAAATAGGTACCGATAGGCATTTCAGATATAGGTGCCGATAGGCATTTCAGATATAGTTGCCGATTGGCATTTTAAAAATAGGTGCCGATAGGCATTTCAGATATAGAAGCCGATAGGTATTTCAAATATAGGTGTGGATAGGCATTTCAGATATGGTTGCCGATAGGCATTTCAAATATAGGTGCTGATAGTCATTTCAGATGTAGTTTCCGATAGGCATTTCAAAAATAGGTTCCGATAGGCATTTCAGATATAGGTGCCGATAGGCATTTCAGATATACTTACCGATTGGCATTTTAAAAATAGGTGCCGATAGGCATTTTAGATGTAGTTTCCGATAGGCATTTCAAAAATAGGTGCCGATAGGCATTTCAGATATAGGTGCCGATAGGCATATCAGATATAGTTGCCGAGAGGCATTTAAAATATATGTGCCGATAGGCATTTCAAATATAGGTGTCGACCGGCATTACAGATATAAATTCCCAAAGGCATTTCAGATATAGGTGCCGATAGGCATTTCAAATATAGGTGCCGATAGGCATTTCTGATGTGGTTGCCGATAGGCATTTCAAATATACATGCTGATAGGCATTTCAGATGTAGTTTCGGATAGGCATTTCAAAAATAGGTACCGATAGGCATTTCAGATATAGGTGCCGATAGGCATTTCAGATATAGTTGCCGATTGGCATTTTAAAAATAGGTGCCGATAGGCATTTCAGATATAGAAGCCGATAGGTATTTCAAATATAGGTGTGGATAGGCATTTCAGATATGGTTGCCGATAGGTATTTCAAATATAGGGGCTGATAGTCATTTCAGATGTAGTTTCCGATAGGCATTTCAAAAATAGGTTCCGATAGGCATTTAGGATATAGGTGCCGATAGGCATTTCAGATATACTTACCGATTGGCATTTTAAAAATATGTGCCGATAGGCATTTAAAATATATGTGCCGATAGGCATTTCAAATATAGGTGTCGACCGGCATTTCAGATATAAATGCCGAAAGGCATTTCAGATATAGGTGCCGATAGGCATTTCTGATGTGGTTGCCGATAGGCATTTCAAATATAGGTGCTGATAGGCATTTCAAATGTAGTTTCCGATAGGCTTTTCAAAAATAGGTACCGATAGGCATTTCGGATATAGGTGCCGATAGGCATTTCAGATATAGTTGCTGATTGGCATTTTAAAAATAGGTGCCGATAGGCATTTCAGATATAGAAGCCGATAGGTATTTCAAATATAGGTGTGGATAGGCATTTCAGATATGGTTGCCGATAGGCATTTCAAATATAGGTGCTGATAGTCATTTCAGATGTAGTTTCCGATAGGCATTTCAAAAATAGGTTCCGATAGGCATTTCAGATATAGGTGCCGATAGGCATATCTGATGTGGTTGCCGATAGGCATTTCAAATATAGGTGCTGATAGGCATTTCAGATGTAGTTTCCGATAGGCATTTCAAAAATAGGTACCGATAGGCATTTCAGATATAGGTGCCGATAGGCATTTCAGATATAGTTGCCGATTGGCATTTTAAAAATAGGTGCCGTTAGGCATTTCAGATATAGAAGCCGATAGGTATTTCAAATATAGGTGTGGATAGGCATTTCAGATATGCTTGCCGATAAACATTTCAAATATAGGTGCTGATAGTCATTTAAGATGTAGTTTCCCATAGGCATTTCAAAAATAGGTTCCGATAGGCATTTCACATATAGGTGCCGATAGGCATTTCAGATATACTTACCGATTGGCATTTTAAAAATAGGTGCCGATAGGCATTTTAGATGTAGTTTCCGATAGGCATTTCAAAAATAGGTGCCGATAGGCATTTCAGATATAGGTGCCGATAGGCATATCAGATATAGTTGCCGATAGGCATTTAAAATATATGTGCCGATAGGCATTTCAAATATAGGTGTCGACCGGCATTTCAGATATAAATGCCGAAAGGCATTTCAGATATAGGTGCCGATAGGCATTTCTGATGTGGTTGCCGATAGGCATTTCAAATATAGGTGCTGATAGGCATTTCAGATGTAGTTTCCGATAGGCATTTCAAAAATAGGTACCGATAGGCATTTCAGATATAGGTGCCGATAGGCATTTCAGATATAGTTGCCGATTGGCATTTTAAAAATAGGTGCCGATAGGCATTTCAGATATAGAAGCCGATAGGTATTTCAAATATAGGTGTGGATAGGCATTTCAGATATGGTTGCCGATAGGCATTTCAAATATAGGTGCTGATAGACATTTCAGATGTAGTTTCCGATAGGCATTTCAAAAATAGGTTCCGATAGGCATTTCAGATATAGGTGCCGATAGGCATTTCAGATATACTTACCGATTGGCATTTTGAAAATAGATGCCGATAGGCATTTTAGATGTAGTTTCCGATAGGCATTTCAAAAATAGGTGCCGATAGGCATTTCAGATATAGGTGCCGATAGGCATATCAGATATAGTTGCCGATAGGCATTTAAAATATATGTGCCGATAGGCATTTCAAATATAGGTGTCAACCGGCATTTCAGATATAAATGCCGAAAGGCATTTCAGATATAGGTGCCGATAGGCATTTCTGATGTGGTTGCCGATAGGCATTTCAAATATAGGTGCTGATAGGCATTTCAGATGTAGTTTCCGATAGGCATTTCAAAAATAGGTACCGATAGGCATTTCAGATATAGGTGCCGATAGGCATTTCAGATATAGTTGCCGATTGGCATTTTAAAAATAGGTGCCGATAGGCATTTCAGATATAGAAGCCGATAGGTATTTCAAATATAGGTGTGGATAGGCATTTCAGATATGGTTGCCGATAGGCATTTCAAATATAGGTGCTGATAGTCATTTCAGATGTAGTTTCCGATAGGCATTTCAAAAATAGGTTCCGATAGGCATTTCAGATATAGGTGCCGATAGGCATTTCAGATATACTTACCGATTGGCATTTTAAAAATAGGTGCCGATAGGCATTTTAGATGTAGTTTCCGATAGGCATTTCAAAAATAGGTGCCGATAGGCATTTCAGATATAGGTGCCGATAGGCATATCAGATATAGTTGCCGATAGGCATTTAAAATATATGTGCCGATAGGCATTTCAAATATAGGTGTCGACCGGCATTTCAGATATAAATGCTGAAAGGCATTTCAGATATAGGTGCCGATAGGCATTTCTGATGTGGTTGCCGATAGGCATTTCAAATATAGGTGCTGATAGGCATTTCAGATGTAGTTTCCGATAGGCATTTCAAAAATAGGTACCGATAGGCATTTCAGATATAGGTGCCGATAGGCATTTCAGATATAGTTGCCGATTGGCATTTTAAAAATAAGTGCCGATAGGCATTTCAGATATAGAAGCCGATAGGTATTTCAAATATAGGTGTGGATAGGCATTTCAGATATGGTTGCCGATAGGCATTTCAAATATAGGTGCTGATAGTCATTTCAGATGTAGTTTCCGATAGGCATTTCAAAAATAGGTTCCGATAGGCATTTCAGATATAGGTGCCGATAGGCATTTCAGATATACTTACCGATTGGCATTTTAAAAATAGGTGCCGATAGGCATTTTAGATGTAGTTTCCGATAGGCATTTCAAAAATAGGTGCCGATAGGCATTTAAGATATAGGTGCCGATAGGCATATCAGATATAGTTGCCGATAGGCATTTAAAATATATGTGCCGATAGGCATTTCAAATATAGGTGTCGACCGGCATTTCAGATATAAATGCTGAAAGGCATTTCAGATATAGGTGCCGATAGGCATTTCTGATGTGGTTGCCGATAGGCATTTCAAATATAGGTGCTGATAGGCATTTCAGATGTAGTTTCCGATAGGCATTTCAAAAATAGGTACCGATAGGCATTTCAGATATAGGTGCCGATAGGCATTTCAGATATAGTTGCCGATTGGCATTTTAAAAATAAGTGCCGATAGGCATTTCAGATATAGAAGCCGATAGGTATTTCAAATATAGGTGTGGATAGGCATTTCAGATATGGTTGCCGATAGGCATTTCAAATATAGGTGCTGATAGTCATTTCAGATGTAGTTTCCGATAGGCATTTCAAAAATAGGTTCCGATAGGCATTTCAGATATAGGTGCCGATAGGCATTTCAGATATACTTACCGATTGGCATTTTAAAAATAGGTGCCGATAGGCATTTTAGATGTAGTTTCCGATAGGCATTTCAAAAATAGGTGCCGATAGGCATTTCAGATATAGGTGCCGATAGGCATATCAGATATAGTTGCCGATAGGCATTTAAAATATATGTGCCGATAGGCATTTCAAATATAGGTGTCGACCGGCATTTCAGATATATAAATGCCGAAAGGCATTTCAGATATAGGTGCCGATAGGCATTTCTGATGTGGTTGCCGATAGGCATTTCAAATATAGGTGCTGATAGGCATTTCAGATGTAGTTTCGGATAGGCATTTCAAAAATAGGTACCGATAGGCATTTCAGATATAGGTGCCGATAGGCATTTCAGATATAGTTGCCGATTGGCATTTTAAAAATAGGTGCCGATAGGCATTTCAGATATAGAAGCCGATAGGTATTTCAAATATAGGTGTGGATAGGCATTTCAGATATGGTTGCCGATAGGCATTTCATATATATAGGTGCTGATAGTCATTTCAGATGTAGTTTCCGATAGGCATTTCAAAAATAGGTTCCGATAGGCATTTCAGATATAGGTGCCGATAGGCATTTCAGATATACTTACCGATTGGCAATTTAAAAATAGGTGCCGATAGGCATTTTAGATGTAGTTTCCGATAGGCATTTCAAAAATAGGTGCCGATAGGCATTTCAGATATAGGTGCCGATAGGCATATCAGATATAGTTGCCGATACGCATTTAAAATATATGTGCCGATAGGCATTTCAAATATAGGTGTCGACCGGCATTTCAGATATAAATGCCGAAAGGCATTTCAGATATAGGTGCCGATAGGCATTTCTGATGTGGTTGCCGATAGGCATTTCAAATGTAGGTGCTGATAGTCATTTCAGATGTAGTTTCCGATAGGCATTTCAAAGATAGGTTCCGATAGGCATTTCAGATATAGGTGCCGATAGGCATTTCAGATATACTTACCGATTGGCATTTTAAAAATAGGTGCCGATAGGCATTTTAGATGTAGTTTCCGATAGGCATTTCAAAAATAGGTGCCGATAGGCATTTCAGATATAGGTGCCGATAGGCATATCAGATATAGTTGCCGATAGGCATTTAAAATATATGTGCCGATAGGCATTTCAAATATAGGTGTCGACCGGCATTTCAGATATAAATGCCGAAAGGCATTTCAGATATAGGTGCCGATAGGCATTTCTGATGTGGTTGCCGATAGGCATTTCAAATATAGGTGCTGATAGGCATTTCAGATGTAGTTTCCGATAGGCATTTCAAAAATAGGTACCGATAGGCATTTCAGATATAGGTGCCGATAGGCATTTCAGATATAGTTGCCGATAGGCATTTAAAATATATGTGCCGATAGGCATTTCAAATATAGGTGTCGATCGGCATTTCAGATATAAATGCCGAAAGGCATTTCAGATATAGGTGCCGATAGGCATTTCTGATGTGGTTGCCGATAGGCATTTCAAATATAGGTGCTGATAGGCATTTCAGATGTAGTTTCCGATAGACATTTCAAAAATAGGTACCGATAGGCATTTCAGATATAGGTGCCGATGGGCATTTTAGATATAGTTGCCGATTGGCATTTTAAAAATAGGTGCCGATAGGCATTTCAGATATAGAAGCCGATAGGTATTTCAAATATAGGTGTGGATAGGCATTTCAGATATGGTTGCCGATAGGCATTTCAAATATAGGTGCTGATAGTCATTTCAGATGTAGTTTCCGATAGGCATTTCAAAAATAGGTTCCGATAGGCATTTCAGATATAGGTGCCGATAGGCATTTCTGATGAGGTTGCCGATAGGCATTTCAAATATAGGTGCTGATAGGCATTTCAGATGTAGTTTCCGATAGGCATTTCAAAAATAGGTACCGATAGGCATTTCAGATATAGGTGCCGATAGGCATTTCAGATATAGTTGCCGATTGGCATTTTAAAAATAGGTGCCGATAGGCATTTCAGATATAGAAGCCGATAGGTATTTCAAATATAGGTGTGGATAGGCATTTCAGATATAGGTGCCGATAGGCATTTCTAATGTGGTTGCCGATAGGCATTTCAAATATAGGTGCCGATAGGCATATCAGATATAGTTGCCGATAGGCATTTAAAATATTTGTGCCGATAGGCATTTCAAATATAGGTGTCGACCGGCATTTCAGATATAAATGCCGAAAGGCATTTCAGATATAGGTGCCGATAGGCATTTCTGATGTGGTTGCCGATAGGCATTTCAAATATAGGTGCTGATAGGCATTTCAGATGTAGTTTCCGATAGGCATTTCAAAAATAGGTACCGATAGGCATTTCAGATATAGGTGCCGATAGGCATTTCAGATATAGTTGCCGATTGGCATTTTAAAAATATGTACCGATAGGCATTTTAGATATAGAAGCCGATAGGTATTTCAAATATAGGTGTGGATAGGCATTTCAGATATGGTTGCCGATAGGCATTTTAAATATAGATGCTGATAGTCATTTCAGATGTAGTTTCCGATAAGCATCTCAAAAATGGGTTCCGATAGGCATTTCAGATATAGGTGCCGATAGGCATTTCAGATATACTTACCGATTGGCATTTTAAAAATAGGTGCCGATAGGCATTTTAGATGTAGTTTCCGATAGGCATTTCAAAAATAGGTGCCGATAGGCATTTCAGATATAGGTGCCGATAGGCATGTCAGATATAGTTGCCGATAGGCATTTAAAATATATGTGCTGATAGGCATTTCAAATATAGGTGTCGACCGGCATTTCAGATATAAATGCCGAAAGGCATTTCAGATATAGGTGCCGATAGGCATTTCTGATGTGGTTGCCGATAGGCATTTCAAATATAGGTGCTGATAGGCATTTCAGATGTAGTTTCCGATAGGCATTTCAAAAATAGGTACCGATAGGCATTTCAGATATAGGTGCCGATAGGCATTTCAGATATAGTTGCCGAGTGGCATTTTAAAAATAGGTGCCGATAGGCATTTCAGATATAGAAGCCGATAGGTATTTCAAATATAGGTGTGGATAGGCATTTCAGATATGGTTGCCGATAGGCATTTCAAATATAGGTGCTGATAGTCATTTCAGATGTAGTTTCCGATAGGCATTTCAAAAATAGGTTCCGATAGGCATTTCAGATATAGGTGCCGATAGGCATTTCAGATATACTTACCGATTGGCATTTTAAAAATAGGTGCCGATAGGCATTTTAGATGTAGTTTCCGATAGGCATTTCAAAAATAGGTGCCGATAGGCATTTCAGATATAGGTGCCGATAGGCATATCAGATATAGTTGCCGATAGGCATTTAAAATATATGTGCCGATAGGCATTTCAAATATAGGTGTCGACCGGCATTTCAGATATAAATGCCGAAAGGCGTTTCAGATATAGGTGCCGATAGGCATTTCTGATGTGGTTGCCGATAGGCATTTCAAATATAGGCGCTGATAGGCATTTCAGATGTAGTTTCCGATAGGCATTTCAAAAATAGGTACCGATAGGCATTTTAGATACAGGTGCCGATAGGCATTTCAGATATAGTTGCCGATTGGCATTTTAAAAATAGGTGCCGATAGGCATTTCAGATATAGAAGCCGATAGGTATTTCAAATATAGGTGTGGATAGGCATTTCAGATATGGTTGCCGATAGGCATTTCAAATATAGGTGCTGATAGTCATTTCAGATATAGTTTCCGATCGGCATTTCAAAAATAGGTTCCGATAGGCATTTCAGATATAGGTGCCGATAGGCATTTCAGATATACTTACCGATTGGCATTTTAAAAATAGGTGCCGATAGGCATTTTAGATGTAGTTTCCGATAGGCATTTCAAAAATAGGTGCCGATAGGCATTTCAGATATAGGTGCCGATAGGCATATCAGATATAGTTGCCGATAGGCATTTAAAATATATGTGCCGATAGGCATTTCAAATATAGGTGTCGACCGGCATTTCAGATATAAATGCCGAAAGGCATTTCAGATATAGGTGCCGATAGGCATTTCTGATGTGGTTGCCGATAGGCATTTCAAATATAGGTGCTGATAGGCATTTCAGATGTAGTTTCCGATAGGCATTTCAAAAATAGGTACCGATAGGCATTTCAGATATAGGTGCCGATAGGCATTTCAGATATAGTTGCCGATTGGCATTTTAAAAATAGGTGCCGATAGGCATTTCAGATATAGAAGCCGATAGGTATTTCAAATATAGGTGTGGATAGGCATTTCAGATATGGTTGCCGATAGGCATTTCAAATATAGGTGCTGATAGTCATTTCAGATGTAGTTTCCGATAGGCATTTCAAAAATAGGTTCCGATAGGCATTTCAGATATAGGTGCCGATAGGCATTTCAGATATACTTACCGATTGGCATTCTAAAAATAGGTGCCGATAGACATTTTAGATGTAGTTTCCGATAGGCATTTCAAAAATAGGTGCCGATAGGCATTTCTGAGGTGGTTGCCGATGGGCATTTCAAATATAGGTGCTGATAGGCATTTCAGATGTAGTTTCCGATAGGCATTTCAAAAATAGGTACCGATAGGCATTTCAGATATAGGTGCCAATAGGCATTTCAGATATAGTTGCCGATTGGCATTTTAAAAATAGGTGCCGATAGGCATTTCAGATATAGAAGCCGATAGGTATTTCAAATGTAGGTGTGGATAGGCATTTCAGATATGGTTGCCGATAGGCATTTCAAATATAGGTGCTGATAGTCATTTCAGATGTAGTTTCCGATAGGCATTTCAAAAATAGGTTCCGATAGGCATATCAGATATAGGTGCTGATAGGCATTTCAGATATACTTACCGATTGGCATTTTAAAAATAGGTGCCGATAGGCATTTTAGATGTAGTTTCCGATAGGCATTTCAAAAATAGGTGCCGATAGGCATTTCAGATATAGGTGCCGATAGGCATATCAGATATAGTTGCCGATAGGCATTTAAAATATATGTGCCGATAGGCATTTCAAATATAGGTGTCGACCGGCATTTCAGATATAAATGCCGAAAGGCATTTCAGATATAGGTGCCGATAGGCATTTCTGATGTGGTTGCCGATAAGCATTTCAAATATAGGTGCTGATAGGCATTTCAGATGTAGTTTCCGATAGGCATTTCAAAAATAGGTACCGATAGGCATTTCAGATATAGTTGCCGATAGGCATTTCAGATATAGTTGCCGATTGGCATTTTAAAAATAGGTGCCGATTGGCATTTCAGATATAGAAGCCGATAGGTATTTCAAATATAGGTGTGGATAGGCATTTCAGATATGGTTGCCGATAGGCATTTCAAATATAGGTGCTGATAGTCGTTTCAGATGTAGTTTCCGATAGGCATTTCAAAAATAGGTTCCGATAGGCATTTCAGATATAGGTGCCGATAGGCATTTCAGATATACTTACCGATTGGCATTTTAAAAATAGGTGCCGATAGGCATTTTAGATGTAGTTTCCGATAGGCATTTCAAAAATAGGTGCCGATAGGCATTTCAGATATAGGTGCCGATAGGCATATCAGATATATTTGCCGATAGGCATTTAAAATATATGTGCCGATAGGCATTTCAAATATAGGTGTCGACCGGCATTTCAGATATAAATGCCGAAAGGCATTTCAGATATAGGTGCCGATAGGCATTTCTGATGTGGTTGCCGATAGGCATTTCAAATATAGGTGCTGATAGGCATTTCAGATGTAGTTTCCGATAGGCATTTCAAAAATAGGTACCGATAGGCATTTCAGATATAGGTGCCGATAGGCATTTCAGATATAGTTGCCGATTGGCATTTTAAAAATATGTGCCGATAGGCATTTTAGATATAGAAGCCGATAGGTATTTCAAATATAGGTGTGGATAGGCATTTCAGATATGGTTGCCGATAGGCATTCTAAATATAGATGCTGATAGTCATTTCAGATGTAGTTTCCGATAAGCATCTCAAAAATGGGTTCCGATAGGCATTTCAGATATAGGTGCCGATAGGCATTTCAGATATACTTACCGATTGGCATTTTAAAAATAGGTGCCGATAGGCATTTTAGATGTAGTTTCCGATAGGCATTTCAAAAATAGGTGCCGATAGGCATTTCAGATATAGGTGCCGATAGGCATGTCAGATATAGTTGCCGATAGGCATATAAAATATATGTGCTGATAGGCATTTCAAATATAGGTGTCGACCGGCATTTCAGATATAAATGCCGAAAGGCATTTCAGATATAGGTGCCGATAGGCATTTCTGATGTGGTTGCCGATAGGCATTTCAAATATAGGTGCTGATAGGCATTTCAGATATAGGTGCCGATAGGCATTTCAGATATAGTTGCCGATTGGCATTTTAAAAATAGGTGCCGATAGGCATTTCAGATATAGAAGCCGATAGGTATTTCAAATATAGGTGTGGATAGGCATTTCAGATATGGTTGCCGATAGGCATTTCAAATATAGGTGCTGATAGTCATTTCAGATGTAGTTTCCGATAGGCATTTCAAAAATAGGTTCCGATAGGCATTTCAGATATAGGTGCCGATAGGCATTTCAGATATACTTACCGATTGGCATTTTAAAAATAGGTGCCGATAGGCATTTTAGATGTAGTTTCCGATAGGCATTTCAAAAATAGGTGCCGATAGGCATTTCAGATATAGGTGCCGATAGGCATATCAGATATAGTTGCCGATAGGCATTTAAAATATATGTGCCGATAGGCATTTCAAATATAGGTGTCGACCGGCATTTCAGATATAAATGCCGAAAGGCGTTTCAGATATAGGTGCCGATAGGCATTTCTGATGTGGTTGCCGATAGGCATTTCAAATATAGGCGCTGATAGGCATTTCAGATGTAGTTTCCGATAGGCATTTCAAAAATAGGTACCGATAGGCATTTTAGATACAGGTGCCGATAGGCATTTCAGATATAGTTGCCGATTGGCATTTTAAAAATAGGTGCCGATAGGCATTTCAGATATAGAAGCCGATAGGTATTTCAAATATAGGTGTGGATAGGCATTTCAGATATGGTTGCCGATAGGCATTTCAAATATAGGTGCTGATAGTCATTTCAGATATAGTTTCCGATCGGCATTTCAAAAATAGGTTCCGATAGGCATTTCAGATATAGGTGCCGATAGGCATTTCAGATATACTTACCGATTGGCATTTTAAAAATAGGTGCCGATAGGCATTTTAGATGTAGTTTCCGATAGGCATTTCAAAAATAGGTGCCGATAGGCATTTCAGATATAGGTGCCGATAGGCATATCAGATATAGTTGCCGATAGGCATTTAAAATATATGTGCCGATAGGCATTTCAAATATAGGTGTCGACCGGCATTTCAGATATAAATGCCGAAAGGCATTTCAGATATAGGTGCCGATAGGCATTTCTGATGTGGTTGCCGATAGGCATTTCAAATATAGGTGCTGATAGGCATTTCAGATGTAGTTTCCGATAGGCATTTCAAAAATAGGTACCGATAGGCATTTCAGATATAGGTGCCGATAGGCATTTCAGATATAGTTGCCGATTGGCATTTTAAAAATAGGTGCCGATAGGCATTTCAGATATAGAAGCCGATAGGTATTTCAAATATAGGTGTGGATAGGCATTTCAGATATGGTTGCCGATAGGCATTTCAAATATAGGTGCTGATAGTCATTTCAGATGTAGTTTCCGATAGGCATTTCAAAAATAGGTTCCGATAGGCATTTCAGATATAGGTGCCGATAGGCATTTCAGATATACTTACCGATTGGCATTCTAAAAATAGGTGCCGATAGACATTTTAGATGTAGTTTCCGATAGGCATTTCAAAAATAGGTGCCGATAGGCATTTCTGAGGTGGTTGCCGATGGGCATTTCAAATATAGGTGCTGATAGGCATTTCAGATGTAGTTTCCGATAGGCATTTCAAAAATAGGTACCGATAGGCATTTCAGATATAGGTGCCAATAGGCATTTCAGATATAGTTGCCGATTGGCATTTTAAAAATAGGTGCCGATAGGCATTTCAGATATAGAAGCCGATAGGTATTTCAAATGTAGGTGTGGATAGGCATTTCAGATATGGTTGCCGATAGGCATTTCAAATATAGGTGCTGATAGTCATTTCAGATGTAGTTTCCGATAGGCATTTCAAAAATAGGTTCCGATAGGCATATCAGATATAGGTGCCGATAGGCATTTCAGATATACTTACCGATTGGCATTTTGAAAATAGGTGCCGATAGGCATTTTAGATGTAGTTTCCGATAGGCATTTCAAAAATAGGTGCCGATAGGCATTTCAGATATAGGTGCCGATAGGCATATCAGATATAGTTGCCGATAGGCATTTAAAATATATGTGCCGATAGGCATTTCAAATATAGGTGTCGACCGGCATTTCAGATATAAATGCCGAAAGGCATTTCAGATATAGGTGCCGATAGGCATTTCTGATGTGGTTGCCGATAAGCATTTCAAATATAGGTGCTGATAGGCATTTCAGATGTAGTTTCCGATAGGCATTTCAAAAATAGGTACCGATAGGCATTTCAGATATAGTTGCCGATAGGCATTTCAGATATAGTTGCCGATTGGCATTTTAAAAATAGGTGCCGATAGGCATTTCAGATATAGAAGCCGATAGGTATTTCAAATATAGGTGTGGATAGGCATTTCAGATATGGTTGCCGATAGGCATTTCAAATATAGGTGCTGATAGTCGTTTCAGATGTAGTTTCCGATAGGCATTTCAAAAATAGGTTCCGATAGGCATTTCAGATATAGGTGCCGATAGGCATTTCAGATATACTTACCGATTGGCATTTTAAAAATAGGTGCCGATAGGCATTTTAGATGTAGTTTCCGATAGGCATTTCAAAAATAGGTGCCGATAGGCATTTCAGATATAGGTGCCGATAGGCATATCAGATATATTTGCCGATAGGCATTTAAAATATATGTGCCGATAGGCATTTCAAATATAGGTGTCTACCGGCATTTCAGATATAAATGCCGAAAGGCATTTAAGATATAGGTGCCGATAGGCATTTCTGATGTGGTTGCCGATAGGCATTTCAAATATATGTGCTGATAGGCATTTCAGATGTAGTTTCCGATAGGCATTTCAAAAATAGGTACCGATAGGCATTTCAGATATAGGTGCCGATAGGCATTTCAGATATAGTTGCCGATTGGCATTTTAAAAATATGTGCCGATAGGCATTTTAGATATAGAAGCCGATAGGTATTTCAAATATAGGTGTGGATAGGCATTTCAGATATGGTTGCCGATAGGCATTTTAAATATAGATGCTGATAGTCATTTCAGATGTAGTTTCCGATAAGCATCTCAAAAATGGGTTCCGATAGGCATTTCAGATATAGGTGCCGATAGGCATTTCAGATATACTTACCGATTGGCATTTTAAAAATAGGTGCCGATAGGCATTTTAGATGTAGTTTCCGATAGGCATTTCAAAAATAGGTGCCGATAGGCATTTCAGATATAGGTGCCGATAGGCATGTCAGATATAGTTGCCGATAGGCATATAAAATATATGTGCTGATAGGCATTTCAAATATAGGTGTCGACCGGCATTTCAGATATAAATGCCGAAAGGCATTTCAGATATAGGTGCCGATAGGCATTTCTGATGTGGTTGCCGATAGGCATTTCAAATATAGGTGCTGATAGGCATTTCAGATGTAGTTTCCGATAGGCATTTCAAAAATAGGTACCGATAGGCATTTCAGATACAGGTGCCGATAGGCATTTCAGATATAGTTGCCGATTGGCATTTTAAAAATAGGTGCCGATAGGCATTTCAGATATAGAAGCCGATAGGTATTTCAAATATAGGTGTGGATAGGCATTTCAGATATGGTTGCCGATAGGCATTTCAAATATAGGTGCTGATAGTCATTTCAGATGTAGTTTCCGATAGGCATTTCAAAAATAGGTTCCGATAGTCATTTTAGATATAGGTGCCGATAGGCATTTCAGATATACTTACCGATTGGCATTTTAAAAATAGGTGCCGATAGGCATTTTAGATGTAGTTTCCGATAGGCATTTCAAAAATAGGTGCCGATAGGCATTTCAGATATAGGTGCCGATAGGCATATCAGATATAGTTGCCGATAGGCATTTAAAATATATGTGCCGATAGGCATTTCAAATATAGGTGTCGACCGGCATTTCAGATATAAATGCCGAAAGGCATTTCAGATATAGGTGCCGATAGGCATTTCTGATGTGGTTGCCGATAGGCATTTCAAATATAGGTGCTGATAGGCATTTCAGATGTAGTTTCCGATAGGCATTTCAAAAATAGGTACCGATAGGCATTTCAGATATAGGTGCCGATAGGCATTTCAGATATAGTTGCCGATTGGCATTTTAAAAATAGGTGCCGATAGGCATTTCAGATATAGAAGCCGATAGGTATTTCAAATATAGGTGTGGATAGGCATTGTAGATATGGTTGCCGATAGGCATTTCAAATATAGGTGCTGATAGTTATTTCAGATGTTGTTTCCGATAGGCATTTCAAAAATAGGTTCCGATAGGCATTTCAGATATAGGTGCCGATAGGCATTTCAGATATACTTACCGATTGGCATTTTAAAAATAGGTGCCGATAGGCATTTTAGATGTAGTTTCCGATAGGCATTTCAAAAATAGGTGCCGATAGGTATTTCAGATATAGGTGCCGATAGGCATATCAGATATAGTTGCCGATAGGCATTTAAAATATATGTGCCGATAGGCATTTCAAATATAGGTGTCGACCGGCATTTCAGATATAAATGCCGAAAGGCATTTCAGATATAGGTGCCAATAGGCATTTCTGATGTGGATGCCGATAGGCATTTCAAATATAGGTGCTGATAGGCATTTCAGATGTAGTTTCCGATAGGCATTTCAAAAATAGGTACCGATAGGCATTTCAGATATAGGTGCCGATAGGCATTTCAGATATAGTTGCCGATTGGCATTTTAAAAATAGGTGCCGATAGGCATTTCAGATATAGAAGCCGATAGGTATTTCAAATATAGGTGTGGATAGGCATTTCAGATATGGTTGCCGATAGGCATTTCAAATATAGGTGCTGATAGTCATTTCAGATGTAGTTTCCGATAGGCATTTCAAAAATAGGTTCCGATAGGCATTTTAGATATAGGTGCCGGTAGGCATTTCAGATATACTTACCGATTGGCATTTTAAAAATAGGTGCCGATAGGCATTTTAGATGTAGTTTCCGATAGGCATTTCAAAAATAGGTGCCGATAGGCATTTCAGATATAGGTGCCGATAGGCATATCAGATATAGTTGCCGATAGGCATTTAAAATATATGTGCCGATAGGCATTTCAAATATAGGTGTCGACCGGCATTTCAGATATAAATGCCGAAAGGCATTTCAGATATAGGTGCCGATAGGCATTTCTGATGTGGTTGCCGATAGGCATTTCAAATATAGGTGCTGATAGGCATTTCAGATGTAGTTTCCGATAGGCATTTCAAAAATAGGTACCGATAGGCATTTCAGATATAGGTGACGATAGGCATTTCAGATATAGTTGCCGATTGGCATTTTAAAAATAGGTGCCGATAGGCATTTCAGATATAGAAGCCGTTAGGTATTTCAAATATAGGTGTGGATAGGCATTTCAGATATGGTTGCCGATAGGCATTTCAAATATAGGTGCTGATAGTCAATTCAGATGTAGTTTCCGATAGGCATTTCAAAAATAGGTTCCGATAGGCATTTCAGATATAGGTGCCGATAGGCATTTCAGATATACTTACCGATTGGCATTTTAAAAATAGGTGCTGATAGGCATTTTAGATGTAGTTTCCGATAGGCATTTCAAAAATAGGTGCCGATAGGCATTTCAGATATAGGTGCCGATAGCCATATCAGATATAGTTGCCGATAGGCATTTAAAATATATGTGCCGATAGGCATTTCAAATATAGGTGTCGACCGGCATTTTAGATATAAATGCCGAAAGGCATTTCAGATATAGGTGCCGATAGGCATTTCTGATGTGGTTGCCGATAGGCATTTCAAATATAGGTGCTGATAGGCATTTCAGATGTAGTTTCCGATAGGCATTTCAAAAATAGGTACCGATAGGCATTTCAGATATAGGTGCCGATAGGCATTTCAGATATAGTTGCCGATTGGCATTTTAAAAATAGGTGCCGATAGGCATTTCAGATATAGAAGCCGATAGGTATTTCAAATATAGGTGTGGATAGGCATTTCAGATATGGTTGCCGATAGGCATTTCAAATATAGGTGCTGATAGTCATTTCAGATGTAGTTTCCGATAGGCATTTCAAAAATAGGTTCCGATAGGCATTTTAGATATAGGTGCCGATAGGCATTTCAGATATACTTACCGATTGGCATTTTACAAATAGGTGCCGATAGGCATTTTAGATGTAGTTTCCGATAGGCATTTCAAAAATAGGTGCCGATAGGCATTTCAGATATAGGTGCCGATAGGCATATCAGATATAGTTGCCGATAGGCATTTAAAATATATGTGCTGATAGGCATTTCAAATATAGGTGTCGACCGGCATTTCAGATATAAATGCCGAAAGGCATTTCAGATATAGGTGCCGATAGGCATTTCTGATGTGGTTGCCGATAGGCATTTCAAATATAGGTGCTGATAGGCATTTCAGATGTAGTTTCCAATAGGCATTTCAAAAATAGGTACCGATAGGCATTTCAGATATAGGTGCCGATAGGCATTTCAGATATAGTTGCCGATTGGCATTTTAAAAATAGGTGCCGATAGGCATTTCAGATATAGAAGCCGATAGGTATTTCAAATATAGGTGTGGATAGGCATTTCAGATATGGTTGCCGATAGGCATTTCAAATATAGGTGCTGATAGTCATTTCAGATGTAGTTTCCGATAGGCATTTCAAAAATAGGTTCCGATAGGCATTTCAGGTATAGGTGCCGATAGGCATTTCAGATATACTTACCGATTGGCATTTTAAAAATAGGTGCCGATAGGCATTTTAGATGTAGTTTCCGATAGGCATTTCAAAAATAGGTGCCGATAGGCATTTCAGATATAGGTGCCGATAGGCATATCAGATATAGTTGCCGATAGGCATTTAAAATATATGTGCCGATAGGCATTTCAAATATAGGTGTCGACCGGCATTTCAGATATAAATGCCGAAAGGCATTTCAGATATAGGTGCCGATAGGTATTTCTGATGTGGTTGCCGATAGGCATTTCAAATATAGGTGCTGATAGGCATTTCAGATGTAGTTTCCGATAGGCATTTCAAAAATAGGTACCGATAGGCATTTCTGATATAGGTGCCGATAGGCATTTCAGATATAGTTGCCGATTGGCATTTTAAAAATAGGTGCCGATAGTCATTTCAGATATAGAAGCCGATAGGTATTTCAAATATAGGTGTGGATAGGCATTTCAGATATGGTTGCCGATAGGCATTTCAAATATAGGTGCTGATAGTCATTTCAGATGTAGTTTCCGTTAGGCATTTCAAAAATAGGTTCCGATAGGCATTTCAGATATAGGTGCCGATAGGCATTTCAGATATACTTACCGATTGGCATTTTAAAAATAGGTGCCGATAGGCATTTTAGATGTAGTTTCCGATAGGCATTTCAAAAATAGGTGCCGATAGGCATTTCAGATATAGGTGCCGATAGGCATATCAGATATAGTTGACGATAGGCATTTAAAATATATGTGCCGATAGGCATTTCATATATAGGTGTCGACCGGCATTTCAGATATAAATGCCGAAAGGCATTTCAGATATAGGTGCCGATAGGCATTTCAGATATAGTTGCCGATTGTTATTTTAAAAATAGGTGCCGATAGGCATTTCAGATATAGAAGCCGATAGGTATTTCAAATATAGGTGTGGATAGGCATTTCAGATATGGTTGCCGATAGGCATTTCAAATATAGGTGCTGATAGTCATTTCAGATGTAGTTTCCGATAGGCATTTCAAAAAAAGGTTCCGATAGGCATTTCAGATATAGGTGCCGATAGGCATTTAAAATATATGTGCCGATAGGCATTTCAAATATAGGTGTCGACCGGCATTTCAGATATAAATGCCGAAAGGCATTTCAGATATAGGTGCCGATAGGCATTTCAGATATAAGTGCCGATAGGCATTTCTGATGTGGTTGCCGATAGGCATTTCAAATATAGATGCTGATAGGCATTTCAGATGTAGTTTCCGATAGGCATTTCAAAAATAGGTACCGATAGGCATTTCAGATATAGGTGCCGATAGGCTTTTCAGATATAGTTGCCGATTGGCATTTTAAAAATAGGTGCCGATAGGCATTTCAGATATAGAAGCCGATAGGTATTTCAAATATAGGTGTGGATAGGCATTTCAGATATGGTTGCCGATAGGCATTTCAAATATAGGTGCTGATAGTCATTTCAGATGTAGTTTCCGATAGGCATTTCAAAAATAGGTTCCGATAGGCATTTCAGATATAGGTGCCGATAGGCATTTCAGATATACTTACCGATTGGCATTTTAAAAATAGGCGCCGATAGGCATTTTAGATGTAGTTTCCGATAGGCATTTCAAAAATAGGTGCCGATAGGCATTTCAGATATAGGGTCCGATAGGCAAATCAGATATAGTTGCCGATAGGCATTTAAAATATATGTGCCGATAGGCATTTCAAATATAGGTGTCGACCGGCATTTCAGATATAAATGCCGAAAGGCATTTCAGATATAGGTGCCGATAGGCATTTCTGATGTGGTTGCCGATAGGCATTTCAAATATAGGTGCTGATAGGCATTTCAGATGGAGTTTCCGATAGGCATTTCAAAAATAGGTACCGATAGGCATTTCAGATATAGGTGCCGATAGGCATTTCAGATATAGTTGCCGATTGGCATTTTAAAAATAGGTGCCGATAGGCATTTCAGATATAGAAGCCGATAGGTATTTCAAATATAGGTGTGAATAGGCATTTCAGATATGGTTGCCGATAGGCATTTCAAATATAGGTGCTGATAGTAATTTCAGATGTAGTTTCCGATAGGCATTTCAAAAATAGGTTCCGATAGGCATTTCAGATATAGGTGCCGATAGGCATTTCAGATATACTTACCGATTGGCATTTTAAAAATAGGTGCCGATAGGCATTTTAGATGTAGTTTCCGATAGGCATTTCAAAAATAGGTGCCGATAGGCATTTCAGATATAGGTGCCGATAGGCATATCAGATATAGTTGCCGATAGGCATTTAAAATATATGTGCCGATAGGCATTTCAAATATAGGTGTCGACCGGCATTTCAGATATAAATTCCTAAAGGCATTTCAGATATAGGTGCCGATAGGCATTTCTGATGTGGTTGCCGATAGGCATTTCAAATATAGGTGCTGATAGGCATTTCAGATGTAGTTTCCGATAGGCATTTCAAAAATAGGTACCGATAGGCATTTCAGATATAGGTGCCGATAGGCATTTCAGATATAGTTGCCGATTGGCATTTTAAAAATAGGTGCCGATAGGCATTTCAGATATAGAAGCCGATAGGTATTTCAAATATAGGTGTGGATAGGCATTTCAGATATGGTTGCCGATAGGCATTTCAAATATAGGTGCTGATAGTCATTTCAGATGTAGTTTCCGATAGGCATTTCAAAAATAGGTTCCGATAGGCATTTAAGATATAGGTGCCGATAGGCATTTCAGATATACTTACCGATTGGCATTTTAAAAATAGGTGCCGATAGGCATTTTAGATGTAGTTTCCGGTAGGCATTTCAAAAATAGGTGCCGATAGGCATTTCAGATATAGGGTCCGATAGGCATATCAGATATAGTTGCCGGTAGGCATTTAAAATATATGTGCCGATAGGCATTTCAAATATAGGTGTCGACCGGCATTTCAGATATAAATGCCGAAAGGCATTTCAGATATAGGTGCCGATAGGCATTTCTGATGTGGTTGCCGATAGGCATTTCAAATATAGGTGCTGATAGGCATTTCAGATGTAGTTTCCGATAGGCATTTTAAAAATAGGTACCGATAGGCATTTCAGATATAGGTGCCGATAGGCATTTCAGATATAGTTGCCGATTGGCATTTTAAAAATAGGTGCCGATAGGCATTTCAGATATAGAAGCCGATAGGTATTTCAAATATAGGTGTGGATAGGCATTTCAGATATGGTTGCCGATAGGCATTTCAAATATAGGTGCTGATAGTCATTTCAGATGTAGTTTCCGATAGGCATTTCAAAAATAGGTTCCGATAGGCATTTCAGATATAAGTGCCGATAGGCATTTCAGATATCCTTACCGATTGGCATTTTAAAAATAGGTGCCGATAGGCATTTTAGATGTAGTTTCCGATAGGCATTTCAAAAATAGGTGCCGATAGGCATTTCAGATATAGGTGCCGATAGGCATATCAGATATAGTTGCCGATAGGCATTTAAAATATATGTGCCGATAGGCATTTCAAATATAGGTGTCGACCGGCATTTCAGATATAAATGCCGAAAGGCATTTCAGATATAGGTGCCGATAGGCATTTCTGATGTGGTTGCCGATAGGCATTTCAAATATAGGTGCTGATAGGCATTTCAGATGTAGTTTCCGATAGGCATTTCAAAAATAGGTACCGATAGGCATTTCAGATATAGGTGCCGATAGGCATTTCAGATATAGTTGCCGATTGGCATTTTAAAAATAGGTGCCGATAGGCATTTCAGATATAGAAGCCGATAGGTATTTCAAATATAGGTGTGGATAGGCATTTTAGATATGGTTGCCGATAGGCATTTCAAATATAGGTGCTGATAGTCATTTCAGATGTAGTTTCCGATAGGCATTTCAAAAATAGGTTCCGATAGGCATTTCAGATATAGGTGCCGATAGGCATTTCAGATATACTTACCGATTGGCATTTTAAAAATAGGTGCCGATAAGCATTTTAGATGTAGTTTCCGATAGGCATTTCAAAAATAGGTGCCGATAGGCATTTCAGATATAGGTGCCGATAGGCATATCAGATATGGTTGCCGATAGGCATTTAAAATATATGTGCCGATAGGCATTTCAAATATAGGTGTCGACCGGCATTTCAGATATAAATGCCGAAAGGCATTTCAGATATAGGTGCCGATAGGCATTTCTGATGTGGTTGCCGATAGGCATTTCAAATATAGGTGCTGATAGGCATTTCAGATGTAGTTTCCGATAGGCATTTCAAAAATAGGTACCGATAGGCATTTCGGATATAGGTGCCGATAGGCATTCCAGATATAGTTGCCGATAGGCATTTAAAATATATGTGCCGATAGGCATTTCAAATATAGGTGTCGACCGGCATTTCAGATATAAATGCCGAAAGGCATTTCAGATATAGGTGCCGATAGGCATTTCTGATGTGGTTGCCGATAGGCATTTCAAATATAGGTGCTGATAGGCATTTCAGATGTAGTTTCCGATAGGCATTTCAAAAATAGGTACCGATAGGCATTTCAGATATAGGTGCCGATGGGCATTTTAGATATAGTTGCCGATTGGCATTTTAAAAATAGGTGCCGATAGGCATTTCAGATATAGAAGCCGATAGGTATTTCAAATATAGGTGTGGATAGGCATTTCAGATATGGTTGCCGATAGGCATTTCAAATATAGGTGCTGATAGTCATTTCAGATGTAGTTTCCGATAGGCATTTCAAAAATAGGTTCCGATAGGCATTTTAGATATAGGTGCCGATAGGCATTTCTGATGTGGTTGCCGATAGGCATTTCAAATATAGGTGCTGATAGGCATTTCAGATGTAGTTCAAGATAGGCATTTCAAAAATAGGTACCGATAGGCATTTCAGATATAGGTGCCGATAGGCATTTCAGATATAGTTGCCGATTGGCATTTTAAAAATAGGTGCCGATAGGCATTTCAGATATAGAAGCCGATAGGTATTTCAAATATAGGTGTGGATAGGCATTTCAGATATAGGTGCCGATAGGCATTTCTAATGTGGTTGCCGATAGGCATTTCAAATATAGGTGCTGATAGGCATTTCAGATGTAGTTTCCGATAGGCATTTCAAAAATAGGTACCGATAGGCATTTCAGATATAGGTGCCGATAGGCATTTCAGATATAGTTGCCGATTGGCATTTTAAAAATAGGTGCCGATAGGCATTTCAGATATAGAAGCCGATAGGTATTTCAAATATAGGTGTGGATAGGCATTTCAGATATGGTTGCCGATAGGCATTTCAAATATAGGTGCTGATAGTCATTTCAGATGTAGTTTCCGATAGGCATTTCAAAAATAGGTTCCGATGGGCATTTCAGATATAGGTGCCGATAGGCATTTCAGATATACTTACCGATTGGCATTTTAAAAATAGGTGCCGATAGGCATTTTAGATGTAGTTTCCGATAGGCATTTCAAAAATAGGTGCCGATAGGCATTTTAGATATAGGTGCCGATAGGCATATCAGATATAGTTGCCGATAGGCATTTAAAATATTTGTGCCGATAGGCATTTCAAATATAAGTGTCGACCGGCATTTCAGATATAAATGCCGAAGGGCATTTCAGATAGAGGTGCCGATAGGCATTTCTGATGTGGTTGCCGATAGGCATTTCAAATATAGGTGCTGATAGGCATTTCAGATGTAGTTTCCGATAGGCATTTCAAAAATAGGTACCGATAGGCATTTCAGATATAGGTGCCGATAGGCATTTCTGATGTGGTTGCCGATAGGCATTTCAAATATAGGTGCTGATAGGCATTTCAGATGTAGTTTCCGATAGGCATTTCAAAAATAGGTACCGATAGGCATTTCAGATATAGGTGCCGATAGGCATTTCAGATATAGTTGCCGATTGGCATTTTAAACATAGGTGCCGATAGGCATTTCAGATATAGAAGCTGATAGGTATTTCAAATATAGGTGTGGATAGGCATTTCAGATATGGTTGCCGGTAGGCATTTCAAATATAGGTGCTGATAGTCATTTCAGATGTAGTTTCCGATAGGCATTTCAAAAATAGGTTCCAATAGGCATTTCAGATATAGGTGCCGATAGGCATTTCAGATATACTTACCGATTGGCATTTTAAAAATAGGTGCCGATAGGCATTTTAGATGTAGTTTCCGATAGGCATTTCAAAAATAGGTGCCGATAGGCATTTCAGATTTAGGTGCCGATAGGCATATCAGATATAGTTGCCGATAGGCATTTAAAATATATGTGCCGATAGGCATTTCAAATATAGGTGTCGACCGGCATTTCAGTTATAAATGCCGAAAGGCATTTCAGATATAGGTGCCGATAGGCATTTTTGATGTGGTTGCCGATAGGCATTTCAAATATAGGTGCTGATAGGCATTTCAGATGTAGTTTCCGATAGGCATTTCAAAAATAGGTACCGATAGGCATTTCAGATATAGGTGCCGATAGGCATTTCAGATATAGTTGCCAATTGGCATTTTAAAAATAGGTGCCGATAGGCATTTCAAATATAGGTGCTGATAGTCATTTCAGATGTAGTTTCCGATAGGCATTTCAAAAATAGGTTCCGATAGGCATTTCAGATATAGGTGCCGTTAGGCATTTCAGATATACTTACCGATTGGCATTTTAAAAATAGGTGCCGATAGGCATTTTAGATGTAGTTTCCGATAGGCATTTCAAAAATAGGTGCCGATGGGCATTTCAGATATAGGTGCCGATAGGCATATCAGATATAGTTGCCGATAGGCATTTAAAATATATGTGCCGATAGGCATTTCAAATATAGGTGTCGACCGGCATTTCAGATATAAATGCCGAAAGGCATTTCAGATATAGGTGCCGATAGGCATTTCTGATGTGGTTGCCGATAGGCATTTCAAATATAGGTGCTGATAGGCATTTCAGATGTAGTTTCCGATAGGCATTTCAAAAATAGGTACCGATAGGCATTTCAGATATAGGTGCCGATAGGCATTTCAGATATAGTTGCCGATTGGCATTTTAAAAATAGGCGCCGATAGGCATTTCAGATATAGAAGCCGATAGGTATTTCAAATATATGTGTGGATAGGCATTTCAGATATGGTTGCCGATAGGCATTTCAAATATAGGTGCTGATAGTCATTTCAGATGTAGTTTCCGATAGGCATTTCAAAAATAGGTTCCGATAGGCATTTCAGATATAGGTGCCGATAGGCATTTCAGATATACTTACCGATTGGCATTTTAAAAATAGGTGCCGATAGGCATTTTAGATGTAGTTTCCGATAGGCATTTCAAAAATAGGTGCCGATAGGCATTTCAGATATAGGTGCCGATAGGCATATCAGATATAGTTGCCGATAGGCATTTAAAATATATGTGCCGATAGGCATTTCAAATATAGGTGTCGACCGGCATTTCAGATATAAATGCCGAAAGGCGTTTCAGATATAGGTGCCGATAGGCATTTCTGATGTGGTTGCCGATAGGCATTTCAAATATAGGTGCTGATAGGCATTTCAGATGTAGTTTCCGATAGGCATTTCAAAAATAGGTACCGATAGGCATTTCAGATACAGGTGCCGATAGGCATTTCAGATATAGTTGCCGATTGGCATTTTAAAAATAGGTGCCGATAGGCATTTCAGATATAGAAGCCGATAGGTATTTCAAATATAGGTGTGGATAGGCATTTCAGATATGGTTGCCGATAGGCATTTCAAATATAGGTGCTGATAGTCATTTCAGATGTAGTTTCCGATAGGCATTTCAAAAATAGGTTCCGATGGGCATTTCAGATATAGGTGCCGATAGGCATTTCAGATATACTTACCGATTGGCATTTTAAAAATAGGTGCCGATAGGCATTTTAGATGTAGTTTCCGATAGGCATTTCAAAAATAGGTGCCGATAGGCATTTTAGATATAGGTGCCGATAGGCATATCAGATATAGTTGCCGATAGGCATTTAAAATATTTGTGCCGATAGGCATTTCAAATATAAGTGTCGACCGGCATTTCAGATATAAATGCCGAAGGGCATTTCAGATATAGGTGCCGATAGGCATTTCTGATGTGGTTGCCGATAGGCATTTCAAATATAGGTGCTGATAGGCATTTCAGATGTAGTTTCCGATAGGCATTTCAAAAATAGGTACCGATAGGCATTTCAGATATAGGTGCCGATAGGCATTTCTGATGTGGTTGCCGATAGGCATTTCAAATATAGGTGCTGATAGGCATTTCAGATGTAGTTTCCGATAGGCATTTCAAAAATAGGTACCGATAGGCATTTCAGATATAGGTGCCGATAGGCATTTCAGATAGAGTTGCCGATTGGCATTTTAAACATAGGTGCCGATAGGCATTTCAGATATAGAAGCCGATAGGTATTTCAAATATAGGTGTGGATAGGCATTTCAGATATGGTTGCCGGTAGGCATTTCAAATATAGGTGCTGATAGTCATTTCAGATGTAGTTTCCGAAAGGCATTTCAAAAATAGGTTCCAATAGGCATTTCAGATATAGGTGCCGATAGGCATTTCAGATATACTTACCGATTGGCATTTTAAAAATAGGTGCCGATAGGCATTTTAGATGTAGTTTCCGATAGGCATTTCAAAAATAGGTGCCGATAGGCATTTCAGATTTAGGTGCCGATAGGCATATCAGATATAGTTGCCGATAGGCATTTAAAATATATGTGCCGATAGGCATTTCAAATATAGGTGTCGACCGGCATTTCAGTTATAAATGCCGAAAGGCATTTCAGATATAGGTGCCGATAGGCATTTCTGATGTGGTTGCCGATAGGCATTTCAAATATAGGTGCTGATAGGCATTTCAGATGTAGTTTCCGATAGGCATTTCAAAAATAGGTACCGATAGGCATTTCAGATATAGGTGCCGATAGGCATTTCAGATATAGTTGCCAATTGGCATTTTAAAAATAGGTGCCGATAGGCATTTCAGATATAGAAGCCGATAGGTATTTCAAATATAGGTGTGGATAGGCATTTCAGATATGGTTGCCGATAGGCATTTCAAATATAGGTGCTGATAGTCATTTCAGATGTAGTTTCCGATAGGCATTTCAAAAATAGTTTCCGATAGGCATTTCAGATATAGGTGCCGTTAGGCATTTCAGATATACTTACCGATTGGCATTTTAAAAATAGGTGCCGATAGGCATTTTAGATGTAGTTTCCGATAGGCATTTCAAAAATAGGTGCCGATAGGCATTTCAGATATAGGTGCCGATAGGCATATCAGATATAGTTGCCGATAGGCATTTAAAATATATGTGCCGATAGGCATTTCAAATATAGGTGTCGACCGGCATTTCAGATATAAATGCCGAAAGGCATTTCAGATATAGGTGCCGATAGGCATTTCTGATGTGGTTGCCGATAGGCATTTCAAATATAGGTGCTGATAGGCATTTAAGATGTAGTTTCCGATAGGCTTTTCAAAAATAGGTACCGATAGGCATTTCAGATATAGGTGCCGATAGGCATTTCAGATATAGTTGCCGATTGGCATTTTAAAAATAGGTGCCGATAGGCATATCAGATATAGAAGCCGATAGGTATTTCAAATATAGGTGTGGATAGGCATTTCAGATATGGTTGCCGATAGGCATTTCAAATATAGGTGCTGATAGTCATTTCAGATGTAGTTTCCGATAGGCATTTCAAAAATAGGTTCCGATAGGCATTTCAGATATAGGTGCCGATAGGCATTTCAGATATACTTACCGATTGGCATTTTAAAAATAGGTGCCGATAGGCATTTTAGATGTAGTTTCCGATAGGCATTTCAAAAATAGGTGCCGATAGGCATTTCAGATATAGGTGCCGATAGGCATATCAGATATAGTTGCCGATAGGCATTTGAAATATATGTGCCGATAGTAATTTCAAATATAGGTGTCGACCGGCATTTCAGATATAAATGCCGAAAGGCGTTTCAGATATAGGTGCCGATAGGCATTTCTGATGTGGTTGCCGATAGGCATTTCAAATATAGGTGCTGATAGGCATTTCAGATGTAGTTTCCGATAGGCATTTCAAAAATAGGTACCGATAGGCATTTCAGATACAGGTGCCGATAGGCATTTCAGATATAGTTGCCGATTGGCATTTTAAAAATAGGTGCCGATAGGCATTTCAGATATAGAAGCCGATAGGTATTTCAAATATAGGTGTGGATAGGCATTTCAGATATGGTTGCCGATAGGCATTTCAAATATAGGTGCTGATAGTCTTTTCAGATGTAGTTTCCGATAGGCATTTCAAAAATAGGTTCCGATAGGCATTTCAGATATAGGTGCCGATAGGCATTTCAGATATACTTACCGATTGGCATTTTAAAAATAGGTGCCGATAGGCATTTTAGATGTAGTTTCCGATAGGCATTTCAAAAATAGGTGCCGATAGGCATTTCAGATATAGGTGCCGATAGGCATATCAGATATAGTTGCCGATAGGCATTTAAAATATATGTGCCGATAGGCATTTCAAATATAGGTGTCGACCGGCATTTCAGATATAAATGATGAAAGGCATTTCAGATATAGGTGCCGATAGGCATTTCTGATGTGGTTGCCGATAGGCATTTCAAATATAGGTGCTGATAGGCATTTCAGATGTAGTTTCCGATAGGCATTTCAAAAATAGGTACCGATAGGCATTTCAGATACAGGTGCCGATAGGCATTTCAGATATAGTTGCCGATTGGCATTTTAAAAATAGGTGCCGATAGGCATTTCAGATATAGAAGCCGATAGGTATTTCAAATATAGGTGTGGATAGGCATTTCAGATATGGTTGCCGATAGGCATTTCAAATATAGGTGCTGATAGTCATTTCAGATGTAGTTTCCGATAGGCATTTCAAAAATAGGTTCCGATGGGCATTTCAGATATAGGTGCCGATAGGCATTTCAGATATACTTACCGATTGGCATTTTAAAAATAGGTGCCGATAGGCATTTTAGATGTAGTTTCCGATAGGCATTTCAAAAATAGGTGCCGATAGGCATTTTAGATATAGGTGCCGATAGGCATATCAGATATAGTTGCCGATAGGCATTTAAAATATTTGTGCCGATAGGCATTTCAAATATAAGTGTCGACCGGCATTTCAGATATAAATGCCGAAGGGCATTTCAGATATAGGTGCCGATAGGCATTTCTGATGTGGTTGCCGAGAGGCATTTCAAATATAGGTGCTGATAGGCATTTCAGATGTAGTTTCCGATAGGCATTTCAAAAATAGGTACCGATAGGCATTTCAGATATAGGTGCCGATAGGCATTTCTGATGTGGTTGCCGATAGGCATTTAAATATAGGTGCTGATAGGCATTTCAGATGTAGTTTCCGATAGGCATTTCAAAAATAGGTACCGATAGGCATTTCAGATATAGGTGCCGATAGGCATTTCAGATATAGTTGCCGATTGGCATTTTAAACATAGGTGCCGATAGGCATTTCAGATATAGAAGCCGATAGGTATTTCAAATATAGGTGCTGATAGTCATTTCAGATGTAGTTTCCGATAGGCATTTCAAAAATAGGTTCCAATAGGCATTTCAGATATAGGTGCCGATAGGCATTTCAGATATACTTACCGATTGGCATTTTAAAAATAGGTGCCGATAGGCATTTTAGATGTAGTTTCCGATAGGCATTTCAAAAATAGGTGCCGATAGGCATTTCAGATTTAGGTGCCGATAGGCATATCAGATATAGTTGCCGATAGGCATTTAAAATATATGTGCCGATAGGCATTTCAAATATAGGTGTCGACCGGCATTTCAGTTATAAATGCCGAAAGGCATTTCAGATATAGGTGCCGATAGGCATTTCTGATGTGGTTGCCGATAGGCATTTCAAATATAGGTGCTGATAGGCATTTCAGATGTAGTTTCCGATAGGCATTTCAAAAATAGGTACCGATAGGCATTTCAGATATAGGTGCCGATAGGCATTTCAGATATAGTTGCCAATTGGCATTTTAAAAATAGGTGCCGATAGGCATTTCAGATATAGAAGCCGATAGGTATTTCAAATATAGGTGTGGATAGGCATTTCAGATATGGTTGCCGATAGGCATTTCAAATATAGGTGCTGATAGTCATTCCAGATGTTGTTTCCGATAGGCATTTCAAAAATAGGTTCCGATAGGCATTTCAGATATAGGTGCCGTTAGGCATTTCAGATATACTTACCGATTGGCATTTTAAAAATAGGTGCCGATAGGCATTTTAGATGTAGTTTCCGATAGGCATTTCAAAAATAGGTGCCGATAGGCATTTCAGATATAGGTGCCGATAGGCATATCAGATATAGTTGCCGATAGGCATTTAAAATATATGTGCCGATAGGCATTTCAAATATAGGTGTCGACCGGCATTTCAGATATAAATGCCGAAAGGCATTTCAGATATAGGTGCCGATAGGCATTTCTGATGTGGTTGCCGATAGGCATTACAAATATAGGTGCTGATAGGCATTTCAGATGTAGTTTCCGATAGGCATTTCAAAAATAGGTACCGATAGGCATTTCAGATATAGGTGCCGATAGGCATTTCAGATATAGTTGCCGATTGGCATTTTAAAAATAGGTGCCGATAGGCATTTCAGATATAGAAGCCGATAGGTATTTCAAATATAGGTGTGGATAGGCATTTCAGATATGGTTGCCGATAGGCATTTCAAATATAGGTGCTGATAGTCATTTCAGATGTAGTTTCCGATAGGCATTTCAAAAATAGGTTCCGATAGGCATTTCAGATATAGGTGCCGATAGGCATTTCAGATATACTTACCGATTGGCATTTTAAAAATAGGTGCCGATAGGCATTTTAGATGTAGTTTCCGATAGGCATTTCAAAAATAGGTGCCGATAGGCATTTCAGATATAGGTGCCGATAGGCATATCAGATATAGTTGCCGATAGGCATTTAAAATATATGTGCCGATAGGCATTTCAAATATAGGTGTCGACCGGCATTTCAGATATAAATGCCGAAAGGTATTTCAGATATAGGTGCCGATAGGCATTTCTGATGTGGTTGCCGATAGGCATTTCAAATATAGGTGCTGATAGGCATTTCAGATGTAGTTTCCGATAGGCATTTCAAAAATAGGTACCGATAGGCATTTCAGATATAGGTGCCGATAGGCATTCCAGATATAGTTGCCGATTGGCATTTTAAAAATAGGTGCCGATAGGCATTTCAGATATATAGGCCGATAGGTATTTCAAATATAGGTGTGAATAGGCATTTCAGATATGGTTGCCGATAGGCATTTCAAATATATGTGCTGATAGTCATTTCAGATGTAGTTTCCGATAGGCATTTCAAAAATAGGTTCCGATAGGCATTTCAGATATAGGTGCCGATAGGCATTTCAGATATACTTACCGATTGGCATTTTAAAAATAGGTGCCGATAGGCATTTTAGATGTAGTTTCCGATAGGCATTTCAAAAATAGGTGCCGATAGGCATTTCAGATATAGGTGCCGATAGGCATATCAGATATAGTTGCCGATAGGCATTTAAAATATATGTGCCGATAGGCATTTCAAATATAGGTGTCGACCGGCATTTCAGATATAAATGCCGAAAGGCATTTCAGATATAGGTGCCGATAGGCATTTCTGATGTGGTTGCCGATAGGCATTTCAAATATAGGTGCTGATAGGCATTTCAGATGTAGTTTCCGATAGGCATTTCAAAAATAGGTACCGATAGGCATTTCAGATACAGGTGCCGATAGGCATTTCAGATATAGTTGCCGATTGGCATTTTAAAAATAGGTGCCGATAGGCATTTCAGATATAGAAGCCGATTGGTATTTCAAATATAGGTGTGGATAGGCAATTCAGATATGTTTGCCGATAGGCATTTTAAATATAGGTGCTGATAGTCATTTCAGATGTAGTTTCCGATAAGCATTTCAAAAATAGGTTTCGATAGGCATTTCAGATATAGGTGCCGATAAACATTTCAGATATACTTACCGATTGGCATTTTAAAAATTGGTGCCGATAGGCATTTTAGATGTAGTTTCCGATAGGCATTTCAAAAATAGGTGCCGATAGGCATTTTAGATATATGTGCCGATAGGCATATCAGATATAGTTGCCGATAGGCATTTAAAATATATGTGCCGATAGGCATTTCAAATATAGGTGTCGACCGGCATTTCAGATATAAATGCCGAAAGGCATTTCAGATATAGGTGCCGATAGGCATTTCTGATGTGGTTGCCGATAGGCATTGCAAATATAGGTGCTGATAGGCATTTCAGATGTAGTTTCCGATAGGCATTTCAAAAATAGGTACCGATAGGCATTTCAGATATAGGTGCCGATAGGCATTTCAGATATACTTACCGATTGGCATTTTAAAAATAGGTGCCGATAGGCATTTTAGATGTAGTTTCCGATAGGCATTTCAAAAATAGGTGCCGATAGGCATTTCAGATATAGGTGCCGATAGGCATATCAGATATAGTTGCCGATAGGCATTTAAAATATATGTGCCGATAGGCATTTCAAATATAGGTGTCGACCGGCATTTCAGATATAAATGCCGAAAGGCGTTTCAGATATAGGTGCCGATAGGCATTTCTGATGTGGTTGCCGATAGGCATTTCAAATATAGGTGCTGATAGGCATTTCAGATGTAGTTTCCGATAGGCATTTCAAAAATAGGTACCGATAGGCATTTCAGATACAGGTGCCGATAGGCATTTCAGATATAGTTGCCGATTGGCATTTTAAAAATAGGTGCCGATAGGCATTTCAGATATAGAAGCCGATAGGTATTTCAAATATAGGTGTGGATAGGCATTTCAGATATGGTTGCCGATAGGCATTTCAAATATAGGTGCTGATAGTCATTTCAGATGTAGTTTCCGATAGGCATTTCAAAAATAGGTTCCGATGGGCATTTCAGATATAGGTGCCGATAGGCATTTCAGATATACTTACCGATTGGCATTTTAAAAATAGGTGCCGATAGGCATTTTAGATGTAGTTTCCGATAGGCATTTCAAAAATAGGTGCCGATAGGCATTTTAGATATAGGTGCCGATAGGCATATCAGATATAGTTGCCGATAGGCATTTAAAATATTTGTGCCGATAGGCATTTCAAATATAAGTGTCGACCGGCATTTCAGATATAAATGCCGAAGGGCATTTCAGATATAGGTGCCGATAGGCATTTCTGATGTGGTTGCCGATAGGCATTTCAAATATAGGTGCTGATAGGCATTTCAGATGTAGTTTCCGATAGGCATTTCAAAAATAGGTACCGATAGGCATTTCAGATATAGGTGCCGATAGGCATTTCTGATGTGGTTGCCGATAGGCATTTCAAATATAGGTGCTGATAGGCATTTCAGATGTAGTTTCCGATAGGCATTTCAAAAATAGGTACCGATAGGCATTTCAGATATAGGTGCCGATAGGCATTTCAGATAGAGTTGCCGATTGGCATTTTAAACATAGGTGCCGATAGGCATTTCAGATATAGAAGCCGATAGGTATTTCAAATATAGGTGTGGATAGGCATTTCAGATATGGTTGCCGGTAGGCATTTCAAATATAGGTGCTGATAGTCATTTCAGATGTAGTTTCCGAAAGGCATTTCAAAAATAGGTTCCAATAGGCATTTCAGATATAGGTGCCGATAGGCATTTCAGATATACTTACCGATTGGCATTTTAAAAATAGGTGCCGATAGGCATTTTAGATGTAGTTTCCGATAGGCATTTCAAAAATAGGTGCCGATAGGCATTTCAGATTTAGGTGCCGATAGGCATATCAGATATAGTTGCCGATAGGCATTTAAAATATATGTGCCGATAGGCATTTCAAATATAGGTGTCGACCGGCATTTCAGTTATAAATGCCGAAAGGCATTTCAGATATAGGTGCCGATAGGCATTTCTGATGTGGTTGCCGATAGGCATTTCAAATATAGGTGCTGATAGGCATTTCAGATGTAGTTTCCGATAGGCATTTCAAAAATAGGTACCGATAGGCATTTCAGATATAGGTGCCGATAGGCATTTCAGATATAGTTGCCAATTGGCATTTTAAAAATAGGTGCCGATAGGCATTTCAGATATAGAAGCCGATAGGTATTTCAAATATAGGTGTGGATAGGCATTTCAGATATGGTTGCCGATAGGCATTTCAAATATAGGTGCTGATAGTCATTTCAGATGTAGTTTCCGATAGGCATTTCAAAAATAGTTTCCGATAGGCATTTCAGATATAGGTGCCGTTAGGCATTTCAGATATACTTACCGATTGGCATTTTAAAAATAGGTGCCGATAGGCATTTTAGATGTAGTTTCCGATAGGCATTTCAAAAATAGGTGCCGATAGGCATTTCAGATATAGGTGCCGATAGGCATATCAGATATAGTTGCCGATAGGCATTTAAAATATATGTGCCGATAGGCATTTCAAATATAGGTGTCGACCGGCATTTCAGATATAAATGCCGAAAGGCATTTCAGATATAGGTGCCGATAGGCATTTCTGATGTGGTTGCCGATAGGCATTTCAAATATAGGTGCTGATAGGCATTTAAGATGTAGTTTCCGATAGGCTTTTCAAAAATAGGTACCGATAGGCATTTCAGATATAGGTGCCGATAGGCATTTCAGATATAGTTGCCGATTGGCATTTTAAAAATAGGTGCCGATAGGCATATCAGATATAGAAGCCGATAGGTATTTCAAATATAGGTGTGGATAGGCATTTCAGATATGGTTGCCGATAGGCATTTCAAATATAGGTGCTGATAGTCATTTCAGATGTAGTTTCCGATAGGCATTTCAAAAATAGGTTCCGATAGGCATTTCAGATATAGGTGCCGATAGGCATTTCAGATATACTTACCGATTGGCATTTTAAAAATAGGTGCCGATAGGCATTTTAGATGTAGTTTCCGATAGGCATTTCAAAAATAGGTGCCGATAGGCATTTCAGATATAGGTGCCGATAGGCATATCAGATATAGTTGCCGATAGGCATTTGAAATATATGTGCCGATAGTAATTTCAAATATAGGTGTCGACCGGCATTTCAGATATAAATGCCGAAAGGCGTTTCAGATATAGGTGCCGATAGGCATTTCTGATGTGGTTGCCGATAGGCATTTCAAATATAGGTGCTGATAGGCATTTCAGATGTAGTTTCCGATAGGCATTTCAAAAATAGGTACCGATAGGCATTTCAGATACAGGTGCCGATAGGCATTTCAGATATAGTTGCCGATTGGCATTTTAAAAATAGGTGCCGATAGGCATTTCAGATATAGAAGCCGATAGGTATTTCAAATATAGGTGTGGATAGGCATTTCAGATATGGTTGCCGATAGGCATTTCAAATATAGGTGCTGATAGTCTTTTCAGATGTAGTTTCCGATAGGCATTTCAAAAATAGGTTCCGATAGGCATTTCAGATATAGGTGCCGATAGGCATTTCAGATATACTTACCGATTGGCATTTTAAAAATAGGTGCCGATAGGCATTTTAGATGTAGTTTCCGATAGGCATTTCAAAAATAGGTGCCGATAGGCATTTCAGATATAGGTGCCGATAGGCATATCAGATATAGTTGCCGATAGGCATTTAAAATATATGTGCCGATAGGCATTTCAAATATAGGTGTCGACCGGCATTTCAGATATAAATGATGAAAGGCATTTCAGATATAGGTGCCGATAGGCATTTCTGATGTGGTTGCCGATAGGCATTTCAAATATAGGTGCTGATAGGCATTTCAGATGTAGTTTCCGATAGGCATTTCAAAAATAGGTACCGATAGGCATTTCAGATACAGGTGCCGATAGGCATTTCAGATATAGTTGCCGATTGGCATTTTAAAAATAGGTGCCGATAGGCATTTCAGATATAGAAGCCGATAGGTATTTCAAATATAGGTGTGGATAGGCATTTCAGATATGGTTGCCGATAGGCATTTCAAATATAGGTGCTGATAGTCATTTCAGATGTAGTTTCCGATAGGCATTTCAAAAATAGGTTCCGATGGGCATTTCAGATATAGGTGCCGATAGGCATTTCAGATATACTTACCGATTGGCATTTTAAAAATAGGTGCCGATAGGCATTTTAGATGTAGTTTCCGATAGGCATTTCAAAAATAGGTGCCGATAGGCATTTTAGATATAGGTGCCGATAGGCATATCAGATATAGTTGCCGATAGGCATTTAAAATATTTGTGCCGATAGGCATTTCAAATATAAGTGTCGACCGGCATTTCAGATATAAATGCCGAAGGGCATTTCAGATATAGGTGCCGATAGGCATTTCTGATGTGGTTGCCGAGAGGCATTTCAAATATAGGTGCTGATAGGCATTTCAGATGTAGTTTCCGATAGGCATTTCAAAAATAGGTACCGATAGGCATTTCAGATATAGGTGCCGATAGGCATTTCTGATGTGGTTGCCGATAGGCATTTAAATATAGGTGCTGATAGGCATTTCAGATGTAGTTTCCGATAGGCATTTCAAAAATAGGTACCGATAGGCATTTCAGATATAGGTGCCGATAGGCATTTCAGATATAGTTGCCGATTGGCATTTTAAACATAGGTGCCGATAGGCATTTCAGATATAGAAGCCGATAGGTATTTCAAATATAGGTGCTGATAGTCATTTCAGATGTAGTTTCCGATAGGCATTTCAAAAATAGGTTCCAATAGGCATTTCAGATATAGGTGCCGATAGGCATTTCAGATATACTTACCGATTGGCATTTTAAAAATAGGTGCCGATAGGCATTTTAGATGTAGTTTCCGATAGGCATTTCAAAAATAGGTGCCGATAGGCATTTCAGATTTAGGTGCCGATAGGCATATCAGATATAGTTGCCGATAGGCATTTAAAATATATGTGCCGATAGGCATTTCAAATATAGGTGTCGACCGGCATTTCAGTTATAAATGCCGAAAGGCATTTCAGATATAGGTGCCGATAGGCATTTCTGATGTGGTTGCCGATAGGCATTTCAAATATAGGTGCTGATAGGCATTTCAGATGTAGTTTCCGATAGGCATTTCAAAAATAGGTACCGATAGGCATTTCAGATATAGGTGCCGATAGGCATTTCAGATATAGTTGCCAATTGGCATTTTAAAAATAGGTGCCGATAGGCATTTCAGATATAGAAGCCGATAGGTATTTCAAATATAGGTGTGGATAGGCATTTCAGATATGGTTGCCGATAGGCATTTCAAATATAGGTGCTGATAGTCATTCCAGATGTTGTTTCCGATAGGCATTTCAAAAATAGGTTCCGATAGGCATTTCAGATATAGGTGCCGTTAGGCATTTCAGATATACTTACCGATTGGCATTTTAAAAATAGGTGCCGATAGGCATTTTAGATGTAGTTTCCGATAGGCATTTCAAAAATAGGTGCCGATAGGCATTTCAGATATAGGTGCCGATAGGCATATCAGATATAGTTGCCGATAGGCATTTAAAATATATGTGCCGATAGGCATTTCAAATATAGGTGTCGACCGGCATTTCAGATATAAATGCCGAAAGGCATTTCAGATATAGGTGCCGATAGGCATTTCTGATGTGGTTGCCGATAGGCATTACAAATATAGGTGCTGATAGGCATTTCAGATGTAGTTTCCGATAGGCATTTCAAAAATAGGTACCGATAGGCATTTCAGATATAGGTGCCGATAGGCATTTCAGATATAGTTGCCGATTGGCATTTTAAAAATAGGTGCCGATAGGCATTTCAGATATAGAAGCCGATAGGTATTTCAAATATAGGTGTGGATAGGCATTTCAGATATGGTTGCCGATAGGCATTTCAAATATAGGTGCTGATAGTCATTTCAGATGTAGTTTCCGATAGGCATTTCAAAAATAGGTTCCGATAGGCATTTCAGATATAGGTGCCGATAGGCATTTCAGATATACTTACCGATTGGCATTTTAAAAATAGGTGCCGATAGGCATTTTAGATGTAGTTTCCGATAGGCATTTCAAAAATAGGTGCCGATAGGCATTTCAGATATAGGTGCCGATAGGCATATCAGATATAGTTGCCGATAGGCATTTAAAATATATGTGCCGATAGGCATTTCAAATATAGGTGTCGACCGGCATTTCAGATATAAATGCCGAAAGGTATTTCAGATATAGGTGCCGATAGGCATTTCTGATGTGGTTGCCGATAGGCATTTCAAATATAGGTGCTGATAGGCATTTCAGATGTAGTTTCCGATAGGCATTTCAAAAATAGGTACCGATAGGCATTTCAGATATAGGTGCCGATAGGCATTCCAGATATAGTTGCCGATTGGCATTTTAAAAATAGGTGCCGATAGGCATTTCAGATATAGAAGCCGATAGGTATTTCAAATATAGGTGTGAATAGGCATTTCAGATATGGTTGCCGATAGGCATTTCAAATATATGTGCTGATAGTCATTTCAGATGTAGTTTCCGATAGGCATTTCAAAAATAGGTTCCGATAGGCATTTCAGATATAGGTGCCGATAGGCATTTCAGATATACTTACCGATTGGCATTTTAAAAATAGGTGCCGATAGGCATTTTAGATGTAGTTTCCGATAGGCATTTCAAAAATAGGTGCCGATAGGCATTTCAGATATAGGTGCCGATAGGCATATCAGATATAGTTGCCGATAGGCATTTAAAATATATGTGCCGATAGGCATTTCAAATATAGGTGTCGACCGGCATTTCAGATATAAATGCCGAAAGGCATTTCAGATATAGGTGCCGATAGGCATTTCTGATGTGGTTGCCGATAGGCATTTCAAATATAGGTGCTGATAGGCATTTCAGATGTAGTTTCCGATAGGCATTTCAAAAATAGGTACCGATAGGCATTTCAGATACAGGTGCCGATAGGCATTTCAGATATAGTTGCCGATTGGCATTTTAAAAATAGGTGCCGATAGGCATTTCAGATATAGAAGCCGATTGGTATTTCAAATATAGGTGTGGATAGGCAATTCAGATATGTTTGCCGATAGGCATTTTAAATATAGGTGCTGATAGTCATTTCAGATGTAGTTTCCGATAAGCATTTCAAAAATAGGTTTCGATAGGCATTTCAGATATAGGTGCCGATAAACATTTCAGATATACTTACCGATTGGCATTTTAAAAATTGGTGCCGATAGGCATTTTAGATGTAGTTTCCGATAGGCATTTCAAAAATAGGTGCCGATAGGCATTTTAGATATATGTGCCGATAGGCATATCAGATATAGTTGCCGATAGGCATTTAAAATATATGTGCCGATAGGCATTTCAAATATAGGTGTCGACCGGCATTTCAGATATAAATGCCGAAAGGCATTTCAGATATAGGTGCCGATAGGCATTTCTGATGTGGTTGCCGATAGGCATTGCAAATATAGGTGCTGATAGGCATTTCAGATGTAGTTTCCGATAGGCATTTCAAAAATAGGTACCGATAGGCATTTCAGATATAGGTGCCGATAGGCATTTCAGATATAGTTGCCGATTGGCATTTTAAAAATAGGTGCCGATAGGCATTTCAGATATAGAAGCCGATTGGTATTTCAAATATAGGTGTGGATAGGCAATTCAGATATGGTTGCCGATAGGCATTTTAAATATAGGTGCTGATAGTCATTTCAGATGTAGTTTCCGATAGGCATTTCAAAAATAGGTTTCGATAGGCATTTCAGATATAGGTGCCGATAAGCATTTCAGATATACTTACCGATTGGCATTTTAAAAATAGGTGCCGATAGGCATTTTAGATGTAGTTTCCGATAGGCATTTCAAAAATAGGTGCCGATAGGCATTTTAGATATATGTGCCGTTAGGCATATCAGATATAGTTGCCGATAGGCATTTAAAATATATGTGCCGATAGGCATTTCAAATATAGGTGTCGACCGGCATTTCAGATATAAATGCCGAAAGGCATTTCAGATATAGGTGCCGATAGGCATTTCAGATGTGGTTGCCGATAGGCATTGCAAATATAGGTGCTGATAGGCAATTTAGATGTAGTTTCCGATAGGCATTTCAAAGATAGGTACCGATAGGCATTTCAGATATAGGTGCCGATAGGCATTTCAGATATAGTTGCCGATTGGCATTTTAAAAATAGGTGCCGATAGGCATTTCAGATATAGAAGCCGATAGGTATTTCAAATATAGGTGTGGATAGGCATTACAGATATGGTTGCCGATAGGCATTTCAAATATAGGTGCTGATAGTCATTTCAGATGTAGTTTCCGATAGGCATTTCAAAAATAGGTTCCGATAGGCATTTCAGATCTAGGTGCCGATAGGCATTTCAGATATACTTACCGATTGGCATTTTAAAAATAGGTGCCGATAGGCATTTTAGATGTAGTTTCCGATAGGCATTTCAATAATATGTGCCGATAGGCATTTCAGATATAGGTGCCGATAGGCATATCAGATATAGTTGCTGATATGCATTTAAAATATATGTGCCGATAGGCATTTCAAATATAGGTGTCGACCGGCATTTCAGATATAAATGCCGAAAGGCATTTCAGATATAGGTGCCGATAGGCATTTCTGATGTGGTTGCCGATAGGCATTTCAAATATAGGTGCTGATAGTCATTTCAGATGTAGTTTCCGATAGGCATTTCAAAAATAGGTTCCGATAGGCATTTCAGATATAGGTGCCGATAGGCATTTCAGATATACTTACCGATTGGCATTTTAAAAATAGGTGCCGATAGGCATTTTAGATGTAGTTTCCGATAGGCATTTCAAAAATAGGTGCCGATAGGCATTTCAGATATAGGTGCCGATAGGCATATCAGATATAGTTGCCGATAGGCATTTAAAATATATGTGCCGATAGGCATTTCAAATATAGGTGTCGACCGGCATTTCAGATATAAATGCCGAAAGGTATTTCAGATATAGGTGCCGATAGGCATTTCTGATGTGGTTGCCGATAGGCATTTCAAATATAGGTGCTGATAGGCATTTCAGATGTAGTTTCCGATAGGCATTTCAAAAATAGGTACCGATAGGCATTTCCGATATAGGTGCCGAAAGGCATTTCAGATATAGTTGCCGATTGGCATTTTAAAAATAGGTGCCGATAGGCATTTCAGATATAGAAGCCGATAGGTATTTCAAATGTAGGTGTGGATAGGCATTTTAGATATGGTTGCCGATAGGCATTTCAAATATAGGTGCTGATAGTAATTTCAGATGTAGTTTCCGATAGGCATTTCAAAAATAGGTTCCGATAGGCATTTCACATATAGGTGCCGATAGGCATTTCAGATATACTTACCGATTGGCATTTTAAAAATAGGTGCCGATAGGCATTTTAGATGTAGTTTCCGATAGGCATTTCAAAAATAGGTGCCGATAGGCATTTCAGATATAGGTGCCGATAGGCATATCAGATATAGTTGCCGATAGGCATTTCAGATATACTTACCGATTGGCATTTTAAAAATAGGTGCCGATAGGCATTTTAGATGTAGTTTCCGATAGGCATTTCAAAAATAGGTGCCGATAGGCATTTCAGATATAGGTGCCGATAGGCATATCAGATATAGTTGCCGATAGGCATTTAAAATATATGTGCCGATAGGCATTTCAAATATAGGTGTCGACCGGCATTTCAGATATAAATGCCGAAAGGCATTTCAGATATAGGTGCCGATAGGCATTTCTGATGTGGTTGCCGATAGGCATTTCAAATATAGGTGCTGATAGGCATTTCAGATGTAGTTTCCGATAGGCATTTCAAAAATAGGTACCGATAGGCATTTCAGATATAGGTGCCGATAGGCATTTCAGATATAGTTGCCGATTGGCATTTTAAAAATAGGTGCTGATAGGCATTTCAGATATAGAAGCCGATAGGTATTTCAAATATAGGTGTGGATAGGCATTTCAGATATGGTTGCCGATAGGCATTTCAAATATAGGTGCTGATAGTCATTTCAGATGTAGTTTCCGATAGGCATTTCAAAAATAGGTTCCGATAGGCATTTCAGAAATAGGTGCCGATAGGCATTTCAGATATACTTACCGATTGGCATTTTAAAAATAGGTGCCGATAGGCATTTTAGATGTAGTTTCCGATAGGCATTTCAAAAATAGGTGCCGATAGGCATTTCAGATATAGGTGCCGATAGGCTTATCAGATATAGTTGCCGATAGGCATTTAAAATATATGTGCCGATAGGCATTTCAAATATAGGTGTCGACCGGCATTTCAGATATAAATGCCGAAAGGTATTTCAGATATAGGTGCCGATAGGCATTTCTGATGTGGTTGCCGATAGGCATTTCAAATATAGGTGCTGATAGGCATTTCAGATGTAGTTTCCGATAGGCATTTCAAAAATAGGTACCGATAGGCATTTCAGATATAGGTGCCGATAGGCATTCCAGATATAGTTGCCGATTGGCATTTTAAAAATAGGTGCCGATAGGCATTTCAGATATAGAAGCCGATAGGTATTTCAAATATAGGTGTGAATAGGCATTTCAGATATGGTTGCCGATAGGCATTTCAAATATATGTGCTGATAGTCATTTCAGATGTAGTTTCCGATAGGCATTTCAAAAATAGGTTCCGATAGGCATTTCAGATATAGGTGCCGATAGGCATTTCAGATATACTTACCGATTGGCATTTTAAAAATAGGTGCCGATAGGCATTTTAGATGTAGTTTCCGATAGGCATTTCAAAAATAGGTGCCGATAGGCATTTCAGATATAGGTGCCGATAGGCATATCAGATATAGTTGCCGATAGGCATTTAAAATATATGTGCCGATAGGCATTTCAAATATAGGTGTCGACCGGCATTTCAGATATAAATGCCGAAAGGCATTTCAGATATAGGTGCCGATAGGCATTTCTGATGTGGTTGCCGATAGGCATTTCAAATATAGGTGCTGATAGGCATTTCAGATGTAGTTTCCGATAGGCATTTCAAAAATAGGTACCGATAGGCATTTCAGATACAGGTGCCGATAGGCATTTCAGATATAGTTGCCGATTGGCATTTTAAAAATAGGTGCCGATAGGCATTTCAGATATAGAAGCCGATTGGTATTTCAAATATAGGTGTGGATAGGCAATTCAGATATGTTTGCCGATAGGCATTTTAAATATAGGTGCTAATAGTCATTTCAGATGTAGTTTCCGATAAGCATTTCAAAAATAGGTTTCGATAGGCATTTCAGATATAGGTGCCGATAAACATTTCAGATATACTTACCGATTGGCATTTTAAAAATAGGTGCCGATAGGCATTTTAGATGTAGTTTCCGATAGGCATTTCAAAAATAGGTGCCGATAGGCATTTTAGATATATGTGCCGATAGGCATATCAGATATAGTTGCCGATAGGCATTTAAAATATATGTGCCGATAGGCATTTCAAATATAGGTGTCGACCGGCATTTCAGATATAAATGCCGAAAGGCATTTCAGATATAGGTGCCGATAGGCATTTCTGATGTGGTTGCCGATAGGCATTGCAAATATAGGTGCTGATAGGCATTTCAGATGTAGTTTCCGATAGGCATTTCAAAAATAGGTACCGATAGGCATTTCAGATATAGGTGCCGATAGGCATTTCAGATATAGTTGCCGATTGGCATTTTAAAAATAGGTGCCGATAGGCATTTCAGATATAGAAGCCGATTGGTATTTCAAATATAGGTGTGGATAGGCAATTCAGATATGGTTGCCGATAGGCATTTTAAATATAGGTGCTGATAGTCATTTCAGATGTAGTTTCCGATAGGCATTTCAAAAATAGGTTTCGATAGGCATTTCAGATATAGGTGCCGATAAGCATTTCAGATATACTTACCGATTGGCATTTTAAAAATAGGTGCCGATAGGCATTTTAGATGTAGTTTCCGATAGGCATTTCAAAAATAGGTGCCGATAGGCATTTTAGATATATGTGCCGATAGGCATATCAGATATAGTTGCCGATAGGCATTTAAAATATATGTGCCGATAGGCATTTCAAATATAGGTGTCGACCGGCATTTCAGATATAAATGCCGAAAGGCATTTCAGATATAGGTGCCGATAGGCATTTCAAATATAGGTGCTGATAGTCATTTCAGATGTAGTTTCCGATAGGCATTTCAAAAATAGGTTCCGATAGGCATTTCAGATATAGGTGCCGATAGGCATTTCAGATATACTTACCGATTGGCATTTTAAAAATAGGTGCCGATAGGCATTTTAGATGTAGTTTCCGATAGGCATTTCAATAATATGTGCCGATAGGCATTTCAGATATAGGTGCCGATAGGCATATCAGATATAGTTGCTGATATGCATTTAAAATATATGTGCCGATAGGCATTTCAAATATAGGTGTCGACCGGCATTTCAGATATAAATGCCGAAAGGCATTTCAGATATAGGTGCCGATAGGCATTTCTGATGTGGTTGCCGATAGGCATTTCAAATATAGGTGCTGATAGTCATTTCAGATGTAGTTTCCGATAGGCATTTCAAAAATAGGTTCCGATAGGCATTTCAGATATAGGTGCCGATAGGCATTTCAGATATACTTACCGATTGGCATTTTAAAAATAGGTGCCGATAGGCATTTTAGATGTAGTTTCCGATAGGCATTTCAAAAAAAGTTGCCGATAGGCATTTCAGATATAGGTGCCGATAGGCATATCAGATATAGTTGCCGATAGGCATTTAAAATATATGTGCCGATAGGCATTTCAAATATAGGTGTCGACCGGCATTTCAGATATAAATGCCGAAAGGTATTTCAGATATAGGTGCCGATAGGCATTTCTGATGTGGTTGCCGATAGGCATTTCAAATATAGGTGCTGATAGGCATTTCAGATGTAGTTTCCGATAGGCATTTCAAAAATAGGTACCGATAGGCATTTCAGATATAGGTGCCGATAGGCATTTCAGATATAGTTGCCGATTGACATTTTAAAAATAGGTGCCGATAGGCATTTCAGTATAGAATCCGATAGGTATTTCAAATTTAGGTGTGGATAGGCATTTCAGATATGGTTGCCGTTAAGCGTTTCAAATATAGGTGCTGATAGTCATTTCAGATGTAGTTTCCGATAGGCATTTCAAAAATAGGTTCCGATAGGCATTTTCAGATATAGGTGCCGATAGGCATTTCAGATATACTTTCCGATTGGCATTTTAAAAATAGGTGCCGATAGGCATTTTAGATGTAGTTTCCGATAGGCATTTAAAAAATAGGTGCCGATAGGCATTTCAGATATAGGTGCCGATAGGCATATCAGATATAGTTGCCGATAGGCATTTAAAATATATGTGCCGATAGGCATTTCAAATATAGGTGTCGACCGGCATTTCAGATATAAATGCCGAAAGGCATTTCAGATATAGGTGCCGATAGGCATTTCTGATGTGGTTGCCGATAGGCATTTCAAATATAGGTGCTGATAGGCATTTCAGATGTAGTTTCCGATAGGCATTTCAAAAATAGGTACCGATAGGCATTTTAGATATAGGTGCCGAAAGGCATTTCAGATATAGTTGCCGATTGGCATTTTAAAAATAGGTGCCGATAGGCATTTCAGATATAGAAGCCGATAGGTATTTCAAATGTAGGTGTGGATAGGCATTTCAGATATGGTTGCCGATAGGCATTTCAAATATAGGTGCTGATAGTAATTTCAGATGTAGTTTCCGATAGGCATTAAAAAAATAGGTTCCGATAGGCATTTCAGATATAGGTGCCGATAGGCATTTCAGATATACTTACCGATTGGCATTTTAAAAATAGGTGCCGATAGGCATTTTAGATGTAGTTTCCGATAGGCATTTCAAAAATAGGTGCCGATAGGCATTTCAGATATAGGTGCCGATAGGCATATCAGATATAGTTGCCGGTAGGCATTTAAAATATATGTGCCGATAGGCATTTCAAATATAGGTGTCGACCGGCATTTCAGATATAAATGCCGAAAGGCATTTCAGATATAGGTGCCGATAGGCATTTCTGATGTGGTTGCCGATAGGCATTTCAAATATAGGTGCTAATAGGCATTTCAGATGTAGTTTCAAATAGGCATTTCAAAAATAGGTACCGATAGGCATTTCAGATATAGGTGCCGATAGGCATTTCAGATATAGTTGCCGATTGGCATTTTAAAAATAGGTGCCGATAGGCATTTCAGATATAAATGCCGAAAGGCATTTCAGATATAGGTGCCGATAGGCATTTCTGATGTGGTTGCCGATAGGCATTTCAAATATAGGTGCTGATAGGCATTTCAGATGTAGTTTCCGATAGGCATTTCAAAAATAGGTACCGATAGGCATTTCAGATATAGGTGCCGATAGGCATTTCAGATATAGTTGCCGATTGGCATTTTAAAAATAGGTGCCGATAGGCATTTCAGATATAGAAGCCGATAGGTATTTCAAATATAGGTGTGGATAGGCATTTCAGATATGGTTGCCGATAGGCATTTCAAATATAGGTGCTGATAGTCATTTCAAATGTAGTTTCCTAAAGGCATTTCAAAAATATGTTCCGATAGGCATTTCAGATATAGGTGCCGATAGGCATTTCAGATATACTTACCGATTGGCATTTTAAAAATAGGTGCCGATAGGCATTTTAGATGTAGTTTCCGATAGGCATTTCAAAAATAGGTGCCGATAGGCATTTCAGATATAGGTGCCGATAGGCATATCAGATATAGTTGCCGATAGGCATTTAAAATATATGTGCCGATAGGCATTTCAAATATAGGTGTCGACCGGCATTTCAGATATAGGTGCCGATAGGCATTTCTGATGTGGTTGCCGATAGGCATTTCAAATATAGGTGCTGATAGGCATTTCAGATGTAGTTTCCGATAGGCATTTCAAAAATAGGTACCGATAGGCATTTCAGATATAGGTTCCGATAGGCATTTCAGATATAGTTGCCGATTGGCATTTTAAAAATAGGTGCCGATAGGCATTTCAGATATAGAAGCCGATAGGTATTTCAAATATTGGTGTGGATAGGCATTTCAGATATGGTTGCCGTTAAGCGTTTCACATATAGGTGCTGATAGTCATTTCAGATGTAGTTTCCGATAGGCATTTCAAAAATAGGTTCCGATAGGCATTTCAGATATAGGTGCCGTTAGGCATTTCAGATATACTTTCCGATTGGCATTTTAAAAATAGGTGCCGATAGGCATTTTAGATGTAGTTTCCGATAGGCATTTAAAAAATAGGTGCCGATAGGCATTTCAGATAAAGGTGCCGATAGGCATATCAGATATAGTTGCCGATAGGCATTTAAAATATATGTGCCGATAGGCATTTCAAATATAGGTGTCGACCGGCCTTTCAGATATAAATGCCGAAAGGCATTTCAGATATAGGTGCCGATAGGCATTTCTGATGTGGTTGCCGATAGGCATTTCAAATATAGGTGCTGATAGGCATTTCAGATGTAGTTTCCGATAGGCATTTCAAAAATAGGTACCGATAGGCATTTCAGATATAGGTGCCGATAGGCATTTCAGATATAGTTGCCGATTGGCATTTTAAAAATAGGTGCCGATAGGCATTTCAGATATAGAAGCCGATAGGTATATCAAATATAGGTGTGGATAGGCATTTGAGATATGGTTGCCGATAGGCATTTCAAATATAGGTGCTGATAGTCATTTCAGATGTAGTTTCCGATAGGCATTTCAAAAATAGGTTCCGATAGGCATTTCAGATATAGGTGCCGATAGGCATTTCAGATATACTTACCGATTTGCATTTTAAAAATAGGTACCGATAGGCATTTTAGATGTAGTTTCCGATAGGCATTTCAAAAATATGTGCCGATAGGCATTTCAGATATAGGTGCCGATAGGCATATCAGATATAGTTGCCGATAGGCATTTAAAATATATGTGCCGATAGGCATTTCAAATATAGGTGTCGACCGGCATTTCAGATATAAATGCCGAAAGGCATTTCAGATATAGTTGCCGATAGGCATTTCTGATGTGGTTGCCGATAGGCATTTCAAATATAGGTGCTGATAGGCATTTCAGATGTAGTTTCCGATAGGCATTTCAAAAATAGGTACCGATAGGCATTTCAGATATAGGTGCCGATAGGCATTTCAGATATAGTTGCCGATTGGCATTTTAAAAATAGGTGCCGATAGGCATTTCAGATATAGAAGCCGATAGGTATTTCAAATATAGGTGTGGATAGGCATTTCAGATATGGTTGCCGAGAGGCATTTCAAATATAGGTGCTGATAGTCATTTCAGGTGTAGTTTCCGATAGGCATTTCAAAAATAGGTTCCGATAAACATTTCAGATATAATTACCGATTGGCATTTTAAAAATAGGTGCCGATAGGCATTTTAGATGTAGTTTCCGATAGACATTTCAAAAATAGGTGCCGATAGGCATTTCAGATATAGGTGCCGATAGGCATATCAGATATAGTTGCCGATAGGCAGTTAAAATATATGTGCCGATAGGCATTTCAAATATAGGTGTCGACCGGCATTTCAGATATAGGTGCCGATAGGCATTTCTGATGTGGTTGCAGATAGGCATTTCAAATATAGGTGCTGATAGGTTTTTCAGATGTAGTTTCCGATAGGCATTTCAAAAATAGGTACCGATAGGCATTTCAGATATAGGTGCCGAAAGGCATTTCAGATATAGTTGCCGATTGGCATTTTAAAAATAGGTGCCGATAGGCATTTCAGATATAGAAGCCGATAGGTATTTCAAATGTAGGTGTGGATAGGCATTTCAGATATGGTTGCCGATAGGCATTTCAAATATAGGTGCTGATAGTAATTTCAGATGTAGTTTCCGATAGGCATTTCAAAAATAGGTTCCGATAGGCATTTCAGATATAGGTGCCGATAGGCATTTCAGATATACTTACCGATTGGCATTTTAAAAATAGGTGCCGATAGGCATTTTAGATGTAGTTTCCGATAGGCATTTCAAAAATAGGTGCCGATAGGCATTGCAGATATAGGTGCCGATAGGCATATCAGATATAGTTGCCGATAGGCATTTAAAATATATGTGCCGATAGGCATTTCAAATATAGGTGTCGACCGGCATTTCAGATATAAATGCCGAAAGGCATTTCAGATATAGGTGCCGATAGGCATTTCTGATGTGGTTGCCGATAGGCATTTCAAATATAGGTGCTGATAGGCATTTCAGATGTAGTTTCCGATAGGCATTTCAAAAATAGGTACCGATAGGCATTTCAGATATAGGTGCCGATAGGCATTTCAGATATAGTTGCACTTTGGCATTTTAAAAATAGGTGCCGATAGGCATTTCAGATATAGAAGCCGATAGGTATTACAAATATAGGTGTGGATAGGCATTTCAGATATGGTTGCCGATAGTCATTTCAAATATAGGTGCTGATAGTCATTTCAGATGTAGTTTCCGATAGGTATTTCAAAAATAGGTTCCGATAGGCATTTCAGATATAGGTGCCGATAGGCATTTCAGATATACTTACCGATTGGCATTTTAAAATAGGTGCCGATAGGCATTTTAGATGTAGTTTCCGATAGGCATTTCAAAAATAGGTGCCGATAGGCATTTCAGACATAGGTGCCGATAGGCATATCAGATATAGTTGCCGATAGGCATTTAAAATATATGTGCCGATAGGCATTTCAAATATAGGTGTCGACCGGCATTTCAGATATAAATGCCGAAAGGCATTTCAGATATAGGTGCCGATAGGCATTTCTGATGTGGTTGCCGATAGGCATTTCAAAAATAGGTTCCGATAGGCATTTCAGATATAGGTGCGGATAGGCATTTCAGATATACTTTCCGATTGGCATTTTAAAAATAGGTGCCGATAGGCATTTTAGATGTAGTTTCCGATAGGCATTTCAAAAAAAGGTGCCGATAGGCATTTCAGATATAGGTGCCGATAGGCATATCAGATATAGTTGCCGATAGGCATGTAAATATATGTGCCGATAGGCATTTCAAATATAGGTGTCGACCGGCATTTCAGATATAAATGCCGAAAGGCATTTCAGATATAGGTGCCGATAGGCATTTCTGATGTGGTTGCCGATAGGCATTTCAAATATAGGTGCTGATAGGCATTTCAGATGTAGTTTCCGATAGGCATTTCAAAAATAGTTACCGATAGGCATTTCAGATATAGGTGCCGATAGGCATTTCAGATATAGTTGCCGATTGGCATTTTAAAAATAGGTGCCGATAGGCATTTCAGATATAGAAGCCGATAGGTATTTCAAATATAGGTGTGGATAGGCATTTCAGATATGGTTGCCGATAGGCATTTCAAATATAGGTGCTGATAGTCATTTCAGATGTAGTTTCCGATAGGCATTTCAAAAATAGGTTCCGATAGGCATTTCAGATATAGGTGCCGATAGGCATTTCAGATATACTGACCGATTGGCATTTTAAAAATAGGTGCCGATAGGCATTTTAGATGTAGTTTCCGATAGGCATTTCAAAAATAGGTGCCGATAGGCATTTCAGATATAGGTGCCGATAGGCATATCAGAAGGAGTTGCCGATAGGCATTTAAAATATATGTACCGATAGGCATTTCAAATATAGGTGTCGACCGGCATTTCAGATATAAATGCCAAAAGGCATTTCAGATATAGGTGCCGATAGGCATTTCTGATGTGGTTGCCGATAGGCATTTCAAATATAGGTGCTGATAAGCATTTCAGATGTAGTTTCCGATAGGCATTTCAAAAATAGGTACCGATAGGCATTTCAGATATAGGTGCCGATAGGCATTTCAGATATAGTTGCCGATTGGCATTTTAAAAATAGGTGCCGATAGGCATTTTAGATGTAGTTTCCGATAGGCATTTCAAAAATAGGTGCCGATAGGCATTTTAGATATAGGTGCCGATAGGCATATCAGATATAGTTGCCGATAGGCATTTAAAATATTTGTGCCGATAGGCATTTCAAATATAAGTGTCGACCGGCATTTCAGATATAAATGCCGAAGGGCATTTCAGATATAGGTGCCGATAGGCATTTCTGATGTGGTTGCCGATAGGCATTTCAAATATAGGTGCTGATAGGCATTTCAGATGTAGTTTCCGATAGGCATTTCAAAAATAGGTACCGATAGGCATTTCAGATATAGGTGCCGATAGGCATTTCTGATGTGGTTGCCGATAGGCATTTCAAATATAGGTGCTGATAGGCATTTCAGATGTAGTTTCCGATAGGCATTTCAAAAATAGGTACCGATAGGCATTTCAGATATAGGTGCCGATAGGCATTTCAGATAGAGTTGCCGATTGGCATTTTAAACATAGGTGCCGATAGGCATTTCAGATATAGAAGCCGATAGGTATTTCAAATATAGGTGTGGATAGGCATTTCAGATATGGTTGCCGGTAGGCATTTCAAATATAGGTGCTGATAGTCATTTCAGATGTAGTTTCCGAAAGGCATTTCAAAAATAGGTTCCAATAGGCATTTCAGATATAGGTGCCGATAGGCATTTCAGATATACTTACCGATTGGCATTTTAAAAATAGGTGCCGATAGGCATTTTAGATGTAGTTTCCGATAGGCATTTCAAAAATAGGTGCCGATAGGCATTTCAGATTTAGGTGCCGATAGGCATATCAGATATAGTTGCCGATAGGCATTTAAAATATATGTGCCGATAGGCATTTCAAATATAGGTGTCGACCGGCATTTCAGTTATAAATGCCGAAAGGCATTTCAGATATAGGTGCCGATAGGCATTTCTGATGTGGTTGCCGATAGGCATTTCAAATATAGGTGCTGATAGGCATTTCAGATGTAGTTTCCGATAGGCATTTCAAAAATAGGTACCGATAGGCATTTCAGATATAGGTGCCGATAGGCATTTCAGATATAGTTGCCAATTGGCATTTTAAAAATAGGTGCCGATAGGCATTTCAGATATAGAAGCCGATAGGTATTTCAAATATAGGTGTGGATAGGCATTTCAGATATGGTTGCCGATAGGCATTTCAAATATAGGTGCTGATAGTCATTTCAGATGTAGTTTCCGATAGGCATTTCAAAAATAGTTTCCGATAGGCATTTCAGATATAGGTGCCGTTAGGCATTTCAGATATACTTACCGATTGGCATTTTAAAAATAGGTGCCGATAGGCATTTTAGATGTAGTTTCCGATAGGCATTTCAAAAATAGGTGCCGATAGGCATTTTAGATATAGGTGCCGATAGGCATATCAGATATAGTTGCCGATAGGCATTTAAAATATATGTGCCGATAGGCATTTCAAATATAGGTGTCGACCGGCATTTCAGATATAAATGCCGAAAGGCATTTCAGATATAGGTGCCGATAGGCATTTCTGATGTGGTTGCCGATAGGCATTTCAAATATAGGTGCTGATAGGCATTTAAGATGTAGTTTCCGATAGGCTTTTCAAAAATAGGTACCGATAGGCATTTCAGATATAGGTGCCGATAGGCATTTCAGATATAGTTGCCGATTGGCATTTTAAAAATAGGTGCCGATAGGCATATCAGATATAGAAGCCGATAGGTATTTCAAATATAGGTGTGGATAGGCATTTCAGATATGGTTGCCGATAGGCATTTCAAATATAGGTGCTGATAGTCATTTCAGATGTAGTTTCCGATAGGCATTTCAAAAATAGGTTCCGATAGGCATTTCAGATATAGGTGCCGATAGGCATTTCAGATATACTTACCGATTGGCATTTTAAAAATAGGTGCCGATAGGCATTTTAGATGTAGTTTCCGATAGGCATTTCAAAAATAGGTGCCGATAGGCATTTCAGATATAGGTGCCGATAGGCATATCAGATATAGTTGCCGATAGGCATTTGAAATATATGTGCCGATAGTAATTTCAAATATAGGTGTCGACCGGCATTTCAGATATAAATGCCGAAAGGCGTTTCAGATATAGGTGCCGATAGGCATTTCTGATGTGGTTGCCGATAGGCATTTCAAATATAGGTGCTGATAGGCATTTCAGATGTAGTTTCCGATAGGCATTTCAAAAATAGGTACCGATAGGCATTTCAGATACAGGTGCCGATAGGCATTTCAGATATAGTTGCCGATTGGCATTTTAAAAATAGGTGCCGATAGGCATTTCAGATATAGAAGCCGATAGGTATTTCAAATATAGGTGTGGATAGGCATTTCAGATATGGTTGCCGATAGGCATTTCAAATATAGGTGCTGATAGTCTTTTCAGATGTAGTTTCCGATAGGCATTTCAAAAATAGGTTCCGATAGGCATTTCAGATATAGGTGCCGATAGGCATTTCAGATATACTTACCGATTGGCATTTTAAAAATAGGTGCCGATAGGCATTTTAGATGTAGTTTCCGATAGGCATTTCAAAAATAGGTGCCGATAGGCATTTCAGATATAGGTGCCGATAGGCATATCAGATATAGTTGCCGATAGGCATTTAAAATATATGTGCCGATAGGCATTTCAAATATAGGTGTCGACCGGCATTTCAGATATAAATGATGAAAGGCATTTCAGATATAGGTGCCGATAGGCATTTCTGATGTGGTTGCCGATAGGCATTTCAAATATAGGTGCTGATAGGCATTTCAGATGTAGTTTCCGATAGGCATTTCAAAAATAGGTACCGATAGGCATTTCAGATACAGGTGCCGATAGGCATTTCAGATATAGTTGCCGATTGGCATTTTAAAAATAGGTGCCGATAGGCATTTCAGATATAGAAGCCGATAGGTATTTCAAATATAGGTGTGGATAGGCATTTCAGATATGGTTGCCGATAGGCATTTCAAATATAGGTGCTGATAGTCATTTCAGATGTAGTTTCCGATAGGCATTTCAAAAATAGGTTCCGATGGGCATTTCAGATATAGGTGCCGATAGGCATTTCAGATATACTTACTGATTGGCATTTTAAAAATAGGTGCCGATAGGCATTTTAGATGTAGTTTCCGATAGGCATTTCAAAAATAGGTGCCGATAGGCATTTTAGATATAGGTGCCGATAGGCATATCAGATATAGTTGCCGATAGGCATTTAAAATATTTGTGCCGATAGGCATTTCAAATATAAGTGTCGACCGGCATTTCAGATATAAATGCCGAAGGGCATTTCAGATATAGGTGCCGATAGGCATTTCTGATGTGGTTGCCGAGAGGCATTTCAAATATAGGTGCTGATAGGCATTTCAGATGTAGTTTCCGATAGGCATTTCAAAAATAGGTACCGATAGGCATTTCAGATATAGGTGCCGATAGGCATTTCTGATGTGGTTGCCGATAGGCATTTAAATATAGGTGCTGATAGGCATTTCAGATGTAGTTTCCGATAGGCATTTCAAAAATAGGTACCGATAGGCATTTCAGATATAGGTGCCGATAGGCATTTCAGATATAGTTGCCGATTGGCATTTTAAACATAGGTGCCGATAGGCATTTCAGATATAGAAGCCGATAGGTATTTCAAATATAGGTGCTGATAGTCATTTCAGATGTAGTTTCCGATAGGCATTTCAAAAATAGGTTCCAATAGGCATTTCAGATATAGGTGCCGATAGGCATTTCAGATATACTTACCGATTGGCATTTTAAAAATAGGTGCCGATAGGCATTTTAGATGTAGTTTCCGATAGGCATTTCAAAAATAGGTGCCGATAGGCATTTCAGATTTAGGTGCCGATAGGCATATCAGATATAGTTGCCGATAGGCATTTAAAATATATGTGCCGATAGGCATTTCAAATATAGGTGTCGACCGGCATTTCAGTTATAAATGCCGAAAGGCATTTCAGATATAGGTGCCGATAGGCATTTCTGATGTGGTTGCCGATAGGCATTTCAAATATAGGTGCTGATAGGCATTTCAGATGTAGTTTCCGATAGGCATTTCAAAAATAGGTACCGATAGGCATTTCAGATATAGGTGCCGATAGGCATTTCAGATATAGTTGCCAATTGGCATTTTAAAAATAGGTGCCGATAGGCATTTCAGATATAGAAGCCGATAGGTATTTCAAATATAGGTGTGGATAGGCATTTCAGATATGGTTGCCGATAGGCATTTCAAATATAGGTGCTGATAGTCATTCCAGATGTTGTTTCCGATAGGCATTTCAAAAATAGGTTCCGATAGGCATTTCAGATATAGGTGCCGTTAGGCATTTCAGATATACTTACCGATTGGCATTTTAAAAATAGGTGCCGATAGGCATTTTAGATGTAGTTTCCGATAGGCATTTCAAAAATAGGTGCCGATAGGCATTTCAGATATAGGTGCCGATAGGCATATCAGATATAGTTGCCGATAGGCATTTAAAATATATGTGCCGATAGGCATTTCAAATATAGGTGTCGACCGGCATTTCAGATATAAATGCCGAAAGGCATTTCAGATATAGGTGCCGATAGGCATTTCTGATGTGGTTGCCGATAGGCATTACAAATATAGGTGCTGATAGGCATTTCAGATGTAGTTTCCGATAGGCATTTCAAAAATAGGTACCGATAGGCATTTCAGATATAGGTGCCGATAGGCATTTCAGATATAGTTGCCGATTGGCATTTTAAAAATAGGTGCCGATAGGCATTTCAGATATAGAAGCCGATAGGTATTTCAAATATAGGTGTGGATAGGCATTTCAGATATGGTTGCCGATAGGCATTTCAAATATAGGTGCTGATAGTCATTTCAGATGTAGTTTCCGATAGGCATTTCAAAAATAGGTTCCGATAGGCATTTCAGATATAGGTGCCGATAGGCATTTCAGATATACTTACCGATTGGCATTTTAAAAATAGGTGCCGATAGGCATTTTAGATGTAGTTTCCGATAGGCATTTCAAAAATAGGTGCCGATAGGCATTTCAGATATAGGTGCCGATAGGCATATCAGATATAGTTGCCGATAGGCATTTAAAATATATGTGCCGATAGGCATTTCAAATATAGGTGTCGACCGGCATTTCAGATATAAATGCCGAAAGGTATTTCAGATATAGGTGCCGATAGGCATTTCTGATGTGGTTGCCGATAGGCATTTCAAATATAGGTGCTGATAGGCATTTCAGATGTAGTTTCCGATAGGCATTTCAAAAATAGGTACCGATAGGCATTTCAGATATAGGTGCCGATAGGCATTCCAGATATAGTTGCCGATTGGCATTTTAAAAATAGGTGCCGATAGGCATTTCAGATATAGAAGCCGATAGGTATTTCAAATATAGGTGTGAATAGGCATTTCAGATATGGTTGCCGATAGGCATTTCAAATATATGTGCTGATAGTCATTTCAGATGTAGTTTCCGATAGGCATTTCAAAAATAGGTTCCGATAGGCATTTCAGATATAGGTGCCGATAGGCATTTCAGATATACTTACCGATTGGCATTTTAAAAATAGGTGCCGATAGGCATTTTAGATGTAGTTTCCGATAGGCATTTCAAAAATAGGTGCCGATAGGCATTTCAGATATAGGTGCCGATAGGCATATCAGATATAGTTGCCGATAGGCATTTAAAATATATGTGCCGATAGGCATTTCAAATATAGGTGTCGACCGGCATTTCAGATATAAATGCCGAAAGGCATTTCAGATATAGGTGCCGATAGGCATTTCTGATGTGGTTGCCGATAGGCATTTCAAATATAGGTGCTGATAGGCATTTCAGATGTAGTTTCCGATAGGCATTTCAAAAATAGGTACCGATAGGCATTTCAGATACAGGTGCCGATAGGCATTTCAGATATAGTTGCCGATTGGCATTTTAAAAATAGGTGCCGATAGGCATTTCAGATATAGAAGCCGATTGGTATTTCAAATATAGGTGTGGATAGGCAATTCAGATATGTTTGCCGATAGGCATTTTAAATATAGGTGCTGATAGTCATTTCAGATGTAGTTTCCGATAAGCATTTCAAAAATAGGTTTCGATAGGCATTTCAGATATAGGTGCCGATAAACATTTCAGATATACTTACCGATTGGCATTTTAAAAATTGGTGCCGATAGGCATTTTAGATGTAGTTTCCGATAGGCATTTCAAAAATAGGTGCCGATAGGCATTTTAGATATATGTGCCGATAGGCATATCAGATATAGTTGCCGATAGGCATTTAAAATATATGTGCCGATAGGCATTTCAAATATAGGTGTCGACCGGCATTTCAGATATAAATGCCGAAAGGCATTTCAGATATAGGTGCCGATAGGCATTTCTGATGTGGTTGCCGATAGGCATTGCAAATATAGGTGCTGATAGGCATTTCAGATGTAGTTTCCGATAGGCATTTCAAAAATAGGTACCGATAGGCATTTCAGATATAGGTGCCGATAGGCATTTCAGATATAGTTGCCGATTGGCATTTTAAAAATAGGTGCCGATAGGCATTTCAGATATAGAAGCCGATTGGTATTTCAAATATAGGTGTGGATAGGCAATTCAGATATGGTTGCCGATAGGCATTTTAAATATAGGTGCTGATAGTCATTTCAGATGTAGTTTCCGATAGGCATTTCAAAAATAGGTTTCGATAGGCATTTCAGATATAGGTGCCGATAAGCATTTCAGATATACTTACCGATTGGCATTTTAAAAATAGGTGCCGATAGGCATTTTAGATGTAGTTTCCGATAGGCATTTCAAAAATAGGTGCCGATAGGCATTTTAGATATATGTGCCGTTAGGCATATCAGATATAGTTGCCGATAGGCATTTAAAATATATGTGCCGATAGGCATTTCAAATATAGGTGTCGACCGGCATTTCAGATATAAATGCCGAAAGGCATTTCAGATATAGGTGCCGATAGGCATTTCAGATGTGGTTGCCGATAGGCATTGCAAATATAGGTGCTGATAGGCAATTTAGATGTAGTTTCCGATAGGCATTTCAAAGATAGGTACCGATAGGCATTTCAGATATAGGTGCCGATAGGCATTTCAGATATAGTTGCCGATTGGCATTTTAAAAATAGGTGCCGATAGGCATTTCAGATATAGAAGCCGATAGGTATTTCAAATATAGGTGTGGATAGGCATTACAGATATGGTTGCCGATAGGCATTTCAAATATAGGTGCTGATAGTCATTTCAGATGTAGTTTCCGATAGGCATTTCAAAAATAGGTTCCGATAGGCATTTCAGATCTAGGTGCCGATAGGCATTTCAGATATACTTACCGATTGGCATTTTAAAAATAGGTGCCGATAGGCATTTTAGATGTAGTTTCCGATAGGCATTTCAATAATATGTGCCGATAGGCATTTCAGATATAGGTGCCGATAGGCATATCAGATATAGTTGCTGATATGCATTTAAAATATATGTGCCGATAGGCATTTCAAATATAGGTGTCGACCGGCATTTCAGATATAAATGCCGAAAGGCATTTCAGATATAGGTGCCGATAGGCATTTCTGATGTGGTTGCCGATAGGCATTTCAAATATAGGTGCTGATAGTCATTTCAGATGTAGTTTCCGATAGGCATTTCAAAAATAGGTTCCGATAGGCATTTCAGATATAGGTGCCGATAGGCATTTCAGATATACTTACCGATTGGCATTTTAAAAATAGGTGCCGATAGGCATTTTAGATGTAGTTTCCGATAGGCATTTCAAAAATAGGTGCCGATAGGCATTTCAGATATAGGTGCCGATAGGCATATCAGATATAGTTGCCGATAGGCATTTAAAATATATGTGCCGATAGGCATTTCAAATATAGGTGTCGACCGGCATTTCAGATATAAATGCCGAAAGGTATTTCAGATATAGGTGCCGATAGGCATTTCTGATGTGGTTGCCGATAGGCATTTCAAATATAGGTGCTGATAGGCATTTCAGATGTAGTTTCCGATAGGCATTTCAAAAATAGGTACCGATAGGCATTTCCGATATAGGTGCCGAAAGGCATTTCAGATATAGTTGCCGATTGGCATTTTAAAAATAGGTGCCGATAGGCATTTCAGATATAGAAGCCGATAGGTATTTCAAATGTAGGTGTGGATAGGCATTTTAGATATGGTTGCCGATAGGCATTTCAAATATAGGTGCTGATAGTAATTTCAGATGTAGTTTCCGATAGGCATTTCAAAAATAGGTTCCGATAGGCATTTCACATATAGGTGCCGATAGGCATTTCAGATATACTTACCGATTGGCATTTTAAAAATAGGTGCCGATAGGCATTTTAGATGTAGTTTCCGATAGGCATTTCAAAAATAGGTGCCGATAGGCATTTCAGATATAGGTGCCGATAGGCATATCAGATATAGTTGCCGATAGGCATTTCAGATATACTTACCGATTGGCATTTTAAAAATAGGTGCCGATAGGCATTTTAGATGTAGTTTCCGATAGGCATTTCAAAAATAGGTGCCGATAGGCATTTCAGATATAGGTGCCGATAGGCATATCAGATATAGTTGCCGATAGGCATTTAAAATATATGTGCCGATAGGCATTTCAAATATAGGTGTCGACCGGCATTTCAGATATAAATGCCGAAAGGCATTTCAGATATAGGTGCCGATAGGCATTTCTGATGTGGTTGCCGATAGGCATTTCAAATATAGGTGCTGATAGGCATTTCAGATGTAGTTTCCGATAGGCATTTCAAAAATAGGTACCGATAGGCATTTCAGATATAGGTGCCGATAGGCATTTCAGATATAGTTGCCGATTGGCATTTTAAAAATAGGTGCTGATAGGCATTTCAGATATAGAAGCCGATAGGTATTTCAAATATAGGTGTGGATAGGCATTTCAGATATGGTTGCCGATAGGCATTTCAAATATAGGTGCTGATAGTCATTTCAGATGTAGTTTCCGATAGGCATTTCAAAAATAGGTTCCGATAGGCATTTCAGAAATAGGTGCCGATAGGCATTTCAGATATACTTACCGATTGGCATTTTAAAAATAGGTGCCGATAGGCATTTTAGATGTAGTTTCCGATAGGCATTTCAAAAATAGGTGCCGATAGGCATTTCAGATATAGGTGCCGATAGGCTTATCAGATATAGTTGCCGATAGGCATTTAAAATATATCTGCCGATAGGCATTTCAAATATAGGTGTCGACCGGCATTTCAGATATAAATGCCGAAAGGTATTTCAGATATAGGTGCCGATAGGCATTTCTGATGTGGTTGCCGATAGGCATTTCAAATATAGGTGCTGATAGGCATTTCAGATGTAGTTTCCGATAGGCATTTCAAAAATAGGTACCGATAGGCATTTCAGATATAGGTGCCGATAGGCATTCCAGATATAGTTGCCGATTGGCATTTTAAAAATAGGTGCCGATAGGCATTTCAGATATAGAAGCCGATAAGTATTTCAAATATAGGTGTGAATAGGCATTTCAGATATGGTTGCCGATAGGCATTTCAAATATATGTGCTGATAGTCATTTCAGATGTAGTTTCCGATAGGCATTTCAAAAATAGGTTCCGATAGGCATTTCAGATATAGGTGCCGATAGGCATTTCAGATATACTTACCGATTGGCATTTTAAAAATAGGTGCCGATAGGCATTTTAGATGTAGTTTCCGATAGGCATTTCAAAAATAGGTGCCGATAGGCATTTCAGATATAGGTGCCGATAGGCATATCAGATATAGTTGCCGATAGGCATTTAAAATATATGTGCCGATAGGCATTTCAAATATAGGTGTCGACCGGCATTTCAGATATAAATGCCGAAAGGCATTTCAGATATAGGTGCCGATAGGCATTTCTGATGTGGTTGCCGATAGGCATTTCAAATATAGGTGCTGATAGGCATTTCAGATGTAGTTTCCGATAGGCATTTCAAAAATAGGTACCGATAGGCATTTCAGATACAGGTGCCGATAGGCATTTCAGATATAGTTGCCGATTGGCATTTTAAAAATAGGTGCCGATAGGCATTTCAGATATAGAAGCCGATTGGTATTTCAAATATAGGTGTGGATAGGCAATTCAGATATGTTTGCCGATAGGCATTTTAAATATAGGTGCTAATAGTCATTTCAGATGTAGTTTCCGATAAGCATTTCAAAAATAGGTTTCGATAGGCATTTCAGATATAGGTGCCGATAAACATTTCAGATATACTTACCGATTGGCATTTTAAAAATAGGTGCCGATAGGCATTTTAGATGTAGTTTCCGATAGGCATTTCAAAAATAGGTGCCGATAGGCATTTTAGATATATGTGCCGATAGGCATATCAGATATAGTTGCCGATAGGCATTTAAAATATATGTGCCGATAGGCATTTCAAATATAGGTGTCGACCGGCATTTCAGATATAAATGCCGAAAGGCATTTCAGATATAGGTGCCGATAGGCATTTCTGATGTGGTTGCCGATAGGCATTGCAAATATAGGTGCTGATAGGCATTTCAGATGTAGTTTCCGATAGGCATTTCAAAAATAGGTACCGATAGGCATTTCAGATATAGGTGCCGATAGGCATTTCAGATATAGTTGCCGATTGGCATTTTAAAAATAGGTGCCGATAGGCATTTCAGATATAGAAGCCGATTGGTATTTCAAATATAGGTGTGGATAGGCAATTCAGATATGGTTGCCGATAGGCATTTTAAATATAGGTGCTGATAGTCATTTCAGATGTAGTTTCCGATAGGCATTTCAAAAATAGGTTTCGATAGGCATTTCAGATATAGGTGCCGATAAGCATTTCAGATATACTTACCGATTGGCATTTTAAAAATAGGTGCCGATAGGCATTTTAGATGTAGTTTCCGATAGGCATTTCAAAAATAGGTGCCGATAGGCATTTTAGATATATGTGCCGATAGGCATATCAGATATAGTTGCCGATAGGCATTTAAAATATATGTGCCGATAGGCATTTCAAATATAGGTGTCGACCGGCATTTCAGATATAAATGCCGAAAGGCATTTCAGATATAGGTGCCGATAGGCATTTCAAATATAGGTGCTGATAGTCATTTCAGATGTAGTTTCCGATAGGCATTTCAAAAATAGGTTCCGATAGGCATTTCAGATATAGGTGCCGATAGGCATTTCAGATATACTTACCGATTGGCATTTTAAAAATAGGTGCCGATAGGCATTTTAGATGTAGTTTCCGATAGGCATTTCAATAATATGTGCCGATAGGCATTTCAGATATAGGTGCCGATAGGCATATCAGATATAGTTGCTGATATGCATTTAAAATATATGTGCCGATAGGCATTTCAAATATAGGTGTCGACCGGCATTTCAGATATAAATGCCGAAAGGCATTTCAGATATAGGTGCCGATAGGCATTTCTGATGTGGTTGCCGATAGGCATTTCAAATATAGGTGCTGATAGTCATTTCAGATGTAGTTTCCGATAGGCATTTCAAAAATAGGTTCCGATAGGCATTTCAGATATAGGTGCCGATAGGCATTTCAGATATACTTACCGATTGGCATTTTAAAAATAGGTGCCGATAGGCATTTTAGATGTAGTTTCCGATAGGCATTTCAAAAAAAGTTGCCGATAGGCATTTCAGATATAGGTGCCGATAGGCATATCAGATATAGTTGCCGATAGGCATTTAAAATATATGTGCCGATAGGCATTTCAAATATAGGTGTCGACCGGCATTTCAGATATAAATGCCGAAAGGTATTTCAGATATAGGTGCCGATAGGCATTTCTGATGTGGTTGCCGATAGGCATTTCAAATATAGGTGCTGATAGGCATTTCAGATGTAGTTTCCGATAGGCATTTCAAAAATAGGTACCGATAGGCATTTCAGATATAGGTGCCGATAGGCATTTCAGATATAGTTGCCGATTGACATTTTAAAAATAGGTGCCGATAGGCATTTCAGTATAGAATCCGATAGGTATTTCAAATTTAGGTGTGGATAGGCATTTCAGATATGGTTGCCGTTAAGCGTTTCAAATATAGGTGCTGATAGTCATTTCAGATGTAGTTTCCGATAGGCATTTCAAAAATAGGTTCCGATAGGCATTTTCAGATATAGGTGCCGATAGGCATTTCAGATATACTTTCCGATTGGCATTTTAAAAATAGGTGCCGATAGGCATTTTAGATGTAGTTTCCGATAGGCATTTAAAAAATAGGTGCCGATAGGCATTTCAGATATAGGTGCCGATAGGCATATCAGATATAGTTGCCGATAGGCATTTAAAATATATGTGCCGATAGGCATTTCAAATATAGGTGTCGACCGGCATTTCAGATATAAATGCCGAAAGGCATTTCAGATATAGGTGCCGATAGGCATTTCTGATGTGGTTGCCGATAGGCATTTCAAATATAGGTGCTGATAGGCATTTCAGATGTAGTTTCCGATAGGCATTTCAAAAATAGGTACCGATAGGCATTTTAGATATAGGTGCCGAAAGGCATTTCAGATATAGTTGCCGATTGGCATTTTAAAAATAGGTGCCGATAGGCATTTCAGATATAGAAGCCGATAGGTATTTCAAATGTAGGTGTGGATAGGCATTTCAGATATGGTTGCCGATAGGCATTTCAAATATAGGTGCTGATAGTAATTTCAGATGTAGTTTCCGATAGGCATTAAAAAAATAGGTTCCGATAGGCATTTCAGATATAGGTGCCGATAGGCATTTCAGATATACTTACCGATTGGCATTTTAAAAATAGGTGCCGATAGGCATTTTAGATGTAGTTTCCGATAGGCATTTCAAAAATAGGTGCCGATAGGCATTTCAGATATAGGTGCCGATAGGCATATCAGATATAGTTGCCGGTAGGCATTTAAAATATATGTGCCGATAGGCATTTCAAATATAGGTGTCGACCGGCATTTCAGATATAAATGCCGAAAGGCATTTCAGATATAGGTGCCGATAGGCATTTCTGATGTGGTTGCCGATAGGCATTTCAAATATAGGTGCTAATAGGCATTTCAGATGTAGTTTCAAATAGGCATTTCAAAAATAGGTACCGATAGGCATTTCAGATATAGGTGCCGATAGGCATTTCAGATATAGTTGCCGATTGGCATTTTAAAAATAGGTGCCGATAGGCATTTCAGATATAAATGCCGAAAGGCATTTCAGATATAGGTGCCGATAGGCATTTCTGATGTGGTTGCCGATAGGCATTTCAAATATAGGTGCTGATAGGCATTTCAGATGTAGTTTCCGATAGGCATTTCAAAAATAGGTACCGATAGGCATTTCAGATATAGGTGCCGATAGGCATTTCAGATATAGTTGCCGATTGGCATTTTAAAAATAGGTGCCGATAGGCATTTCAGATATAGAAGCCGATAGGTATTTCAAATATAGGTGTGGATAGGCATTTCAGATATGGTTGCCGATAGGCATTTCAAATATAGGTGCTGATAGTCATTTCAAATGTAGTTTCCGATAGGCATTTCAAAAATATGTTCCGATAGGCATTTCAGATATAGGTGCCGATAGGCATTTCAGATATACTTACCGATTGGCATTTTAAAAATAGGTGCCGATAGGCATTTTAGATGTAGTTTCCGATAGGCATTTCAAAAATAGGTGCCGATAGGCATTTCAGATATAGGTGCCGATAGGCATATCAGATATAGTTGCCGATAGGCATTTAAAATATATGTGCCGATAGGCATTTCAAATATAGGTGTCGACCGGCATTTCAGATATAGGTGCCGATAGGCATTTCTGATGTGGTTGCCGATAGGCATTTCAAATATAGGTGCTGATAGGCATTTCAGATGTAGTTTCCGATAGGCATTTCAAAAATAGGTACCGATAGGCATTTCAGATATAGGTTCCGATAGGCATTTCAGATATAGTTGCCGATTGGCATTTTAAAAATAGGTGCCGATAGGCATTTCAGATATAGAAGCCGATAGGTATTTCAAATATTGGTGTGGATAGGCATTTCAGATATGGTTGCCGTTAAGCGTTTCACATATAGGTGCTGATAGTCATTTCAGATGTAGTTTCCGATAGGCATTTCAAAAATAGGTTCCGATAGGCATTTCAGATATAGGTGCCGTTAGGCATTTCAGATATACTTTCCGATTGGCATTTTAAAAATAGGTGCCGATAGGCATTTTAGATGTAGTTTCCGATAGGCATTTAAAAAATAGGTGCCGATAGGCATTTCAGATAAAGGTGCCGATAGGCATATCAGATATAGTTGCCGATAGGCATTTAAAATATATGTGCCGATAGGCATTTCAAATATAGGTGTCGACCGGCCTTTCAGATATAAATGCCGAAAGGCATTTCAGATATAGGTGCCGATAGGCATTTCTGATGTGGTTGCCGATAGGCATTTCAAATATAGGTGCTGATAGGCATTTCAGATGTAGTTTCCGATAGGCATTTCAAAAATAGGTACCGATAGGCATTTCAGATATAGGTGCCGATAGGCATTTCAGATATAGTTGCCGATTGGCATTTTAAAAATAGGTGCCGATAGGCATTTCAGATATAGAAGCCGATAGGTATATCAAATATAGGTGTGGATAGGCATTTGAGATATGGTTGCCGATAGGCATTTCAAATATAGGTGCTGATAGTCATTTCAGATGTAGTTTCCGATAGGCATTTCAAAAATAGGTTCCGATAGGCATTTCAGATATAGGTGCCGATAGGCATTTCAGATATACTTACCGATTTGCATTTTAAAAATAGGTACCGATAGGCATTTTAGATGTAGTTTCCGATAGGCATTTCAAAAATATGTGCCGATAGGCATTTCAGATATAGGTGCCGATAGGCATATCAGATATAGTTGCCGATAGGCATTTAAAATATATGTGCCGATAGGCATTTCAAATATAGGTGTCGACCGGCATTTCAGATATAAATGCCGAAAGGCATTTCAGATATAGTTGCCGATAGGCATTTCTGATGTGGTTGCCGATAGGCATTTCAAATATAGGTGCTGATAGGCATTTCAGATGTAGTTTCCGATAGGCATTTCAAAAATAGGTACCGATAGGCATTTCAGATATAGGTGCCGATAGGCATTTCAGATATAGTTGCCGATTGGCATTTTAAAAATAGGTGCCGATAGGCATTTCAGATATAGAAGCCGATAGGTATTTCAAATATAGGTGTGGATAGGCATTTCAGATATGGTTGCCGAGAGGCATTTCAAATATAGGTGCTGATAGTCATTTCAGGTGTAGTTTCCGATAGGCATTTCAAAAATAGGTTCCGATAAACATTTCAGATATAATTACCGATTGGCATTTTAAAAATAGGTGCCGATAGGCATTTTAGATGTAGTTTCCGATAGACATTTCAAAAATAGGTGCCGATAGGCATTTCAGATATAGGTGCCGATAGGCATATCAGATATAGTTGCCGATAGGCAGTTAAAATATATGTGCCGATAGGCATTTCAAATATAGGTGTCGACCGGCATTTCAGATATAGGTGCCGATAGGCATTTCTGATGTGGTTGCAGATAGGCATTTCAAATATAGGTGCTGATAGGTTTTTCAGATGTAGTTTCCGATAGGCATTTCAAAAATAGGTACCGATAGGCATTTCAGATATAGGTGCCGAAAGGCATTTCAGATATAGTTGCCGATTGGCATTTTAAAAATAGGTGCCGATAGGCATTTCAGATATAGAAGCCGATAGGTATTTCAAATGTAGGTGTGGATAGGCATTTCAGATATGGTTGCCGATAGGCATTTCAAATATAGGTGCTGATAGTAATTTCAGATGTAGTTTCCGATAGGCATTTCAAAAATAGGTTCCGATAGGCATTTCAGATATAGGTGCCGATAGGCATTTCAGATATACTTACCGATTGGCATTTTAAAAATAGGTGCCGATAGGCATTTTAGATGTAGTTTCCGATAGGCATTTCAAAAATAGGTGCCGATAGGCATTGCAGATATAGGTGCCGATAGGCATATCAGATATAGTTGCCGATAGGCATTTAAAATATATGTGCCGATAGGCATTTCAAATATAGGTGTCGACCGGCATTTCAGATATAAATGCCGAAAGGCATTTCAGATATAGGTGCCGATAGGCATTTCTGATGTGGTTGCCGATAGGCATTTCAAATATAGGTGCTGATAGGCATTTCAGATGTAGTTTCCGATAGGCATTTCAAAAATAGGTACCGATAGGCATTTCAGATATAGGTGCCGATAGGCATTTCAGATATAGTTGCACTTTGGCATTTTAAAAATAGGTGCCGATAGGCATTTCAGATATAGAAGCCGATAGGTATTACAAATATAGGTGTGGATAGGCATTTCAGATATGGTTGCCGATAGTCATTTCAAATATAGGTGCTGATAGTCATTTCAGATGTAGTTTCCGATAGGTATTTCAAAAATAGGTTCCGATAGGCATTTCAGATATAAGTGCCGATAGGCATTTCAGATATACTTACCGATTGGCATTTTAAAATAGGTGCCGATAGGCATTTTAGATGTAGTTTCCGATAGGCATTTCAAAAATAGGTGCCGATAGGCATTTCAGACATAGGTGCCGATAGGCATATCAGATATAGTTGCCGATAGGCATTTAAAATATATGTGCCGATAGGCATTTCAAATATAGGTGTCGACCGGCATTTCAGATATAAATGCCGAAAGGCATTTCAGATATAGGTGCCGATAGGCATTTCTGATGTGGTTGCCGATAGGCATTTCAAAAATAGGTTCCGATAGGCATTTCAGATATAGGTGCGGATAGGCATTTCAGATATACTTTCCGATTGGCATTTTAAAAATAGGTGCCGATAGGCATTTTAGATGTAGTTTCCGATAGGCATTTCAAAAAAAGGTGCCGATAGGCATTTCAGATATAGGTGCCGATAGGCATATCAGATATAGTTGCCGATAGGCATGTAAATATATGTGCCGATAGGCATTTCAAATATAGGTGTCGACCGGCATTTCAGATATAAATGCCGAAAGGCATTTCAGATATAGGTGCCGATAGGCATTTCTGATGTGGTTGCCGATAGGCATTTCAAATATAGGTGCTGATAGGCATTTCAGATGTAGTTTCCGATAGGCATTTCAAAAATAGTTACCGATAGGCATTTCAGATATAGGTGCCGATAGGCATTTCAGATATAGTTGCCGATTGGCATTTTAAAAATAGGTGCCGATAGGCATTTCAGATATAGAAGCCGATAGGTATTTCAAATATAGGTGTGGATAGGCATTTCAGATATGGTTGCCGATAGGCATTTCAAATATAGGTGCTGATAGTCATTTCAGATGTAGTTTCCGATAGGCATTTCAAAAATAGGTTCCGATAGGCATTTCAGATATAGGTGCCGATAGGCATTTCAGATATACTGACCGATTGGCATTTTAAAAATAGGTGCCGATAGGCATTTTAGATGTAGTTTCCGATAGGCATTTCAAAAATAGGTGCCGATAGGCATTTCAGATATAGGTGCCGATAGGCATATCAGAAGGAGTTGCCGATAGGCATTTAAAATATATGTACCGATAGGCATTTCAAATATAGGTGTCGACCGGCATTTCAGATATAAATGCCAAAAGGCATTTCAGATATAGGTGCCGATAGGCATTTCTGATGTGGTTGCCGATAGGCATTTCAAATATAGGTGCTGATAAGCATTTCAGATGTAGTTTCCGATAGGCATTTCAAAAATAGGTACCGATAGGCATTTCAGATATAGGTGCCGATAGGCATTTCAGATATAGTTGCCGATTGGCATTTTAAAAATAGGTGCCGATAGGCATTTCAGATATAGAAGCCGATAGGTATTTCATATATAGGTGTGGATAGGCATTTCAGATATGGTTGCCAATAGGCATTTCAAATATAGGTGTTGATAGTCACTTCAGATGTAGTTTCCGATAGGCATTTCAAAAATAGGTTCCGATAGGCATTTTAGATATAGGTGCTGATAGGCATTTTAGATATACTTACCGATTGGCATTTTAAAAATAGGTGCCGATAGGCATTTTAGATGTAGATTCCGATAGGCATTTCAAAAATAGGTGCCGATAGTCATTTCAGATATAGGTGCCGATAGGCATATCAGATATAGTTGCCGATAGGCATTTAAAATATATGTGCCGATAGGCATTTCAAATATAGGTGTCGACCGGCATTTCAGATATAAATGCCGAAAGGCATTTCAGATATAGGTGCCGATAGGCATTTCTGATGTGGTTGCCGATAGGCATTTCAAATATAGGTGCTGATAGGCATTTCAGATGTAGTTTCCGATAGGCATTTCAAAAATAGGTACCGATAGGCATTTCAGATATAGGTGCCGATAGGCATTTCAGATATAGTTGCCGATTGGCATTTTAAAAATAGGTGCCGATAGGCATTTCAGATATAGAAGCCGATAGGTATTTCAAATATAGGTGTGGATAGGCATTTCAGATATGGTTGCCGATAGGCATTTCAAATATAGGTGCTGCTAGTCATTTCAGATGTAGTTTCCGATAGGCATTTCAAAAATAGGTTCCGATAGGCATTTCAGATATAGGTGCCGATAGGCATTTCAGATATACTTACCGATTGGCATTTTAAAAATAGGTGCCGTTAGGCATTTTAGATGTAGTTTCCGATAGGCATTTCAAAAATAGGTGCCGATAGGCATTTCAGATATAGGTGCCGATAGGCATATCAGATATAGTTGCCGATAGGCATTTAAAATATATGTGCCGATAGGCATTTCAAATATAGGTGTCGACCGGCATTTCAGATATAAATGCCGAAAGGCATTTCAGATATAGGTGCCGATAGGCATTTCTGATGTGGTTGCCGATAGGCATTTCAAATATAGGTGCTGATAGGCATTTCAGATGTTGTTTCCGATAGGCATTTCAAAAATAGGTACCCATAGGCATTTCAGATATAGGTGCCGATAGGCATTTCAGATATAGTTGACGATTGGCATTTTAAAAATAGGTGCCGATAGGCATTTCAGATATAGAAGCCGATAGGTATTTCAAATATAGGTGTGGATAGGCATTTCAGATATGGTTGCCGATAGGCATTTCAAATATAGGTGCTGATAGTCATATCAGATGTAGTTTCCGATAGGTATTTCAAAAATAGGTTCCGATAGGCATTTCAGATATAGGTGCCGATAGGCATTTCAGATATACTTACCGATTGGCATTTTAAAATAGGTGCCGATAGGCATTTTAGATGTAGTTTCCGATAGGCATTTCAAAAATAGGTGCCGATAGGCATTTCAGACATAGGTGCCGATAGGCATATCAGATATAGTTGCCGATAGGCATTTAAAATATATGTGCCGATAGGCATTTCAAATATAGGTGTCGACCGGCATTTCAGATATAAATGCCGAAAGGCATTTCAGATATAGGTGCCGATAGGCATTTCTGATGTGGTTGCCGATAGGCATTTCAAAAATAGGTTCCGATAGGCATTTCAGATATAGGTGCCGATAGGCATTTCAGATATACTTTCCTATTGGCATTTTAAAAATAGGTGCCGATAGGCATTTTAGATGTAGTTTCCGATAGGCATTTCAAAAAAAGGTGCCGATAGGCATTTCAGATATAGGTGCCGATAGGCATATCAGATATAGTTGCCGATAGGCATGTAAATATATGTGCCGATAGGCATTTCAAATATAGGTGTCGACCGGCATTTCAGATATAAATGCCGAAAGGCATTTCAGATATAGGTGCCGATAGGCATTTTTGATGTGGTTGCCGATAGGCATTTCAAATATAGGTGCTGATAGGCATTTCAGATGTAGTTTCCGATAGGCATTTCAAAAATAGTTACCGATAGGCATTTCAGATATAGGTGCCGATAGGCATTTCAGATATAGTTGCCGATTGGCATTTTAAAAATAGGTGCCGATAGGCATTTCAGATATAGAAGCCGATAGGTATTTCAAATATAGGTGTGGATAGGCATTTCAGATATGGTTGCCGATAGGCATTTCAAATATAGGTGCTGATAGTCATTTCAGATGTAGTTTCCGATAGGCATTTCAAAAATAGGTTCCGATAGGCATTTCAGATATAGGTGCCGATAGGCATTTCAGATATACTGACTGATTGGCATTTTAAAAATAGGTGCCGATAGGCATTTTAGATGTAGTTTCCGATAGGCATTTCAAAAATAGGTGCCGATAGGCATTTCAGATATAGGTGCCGATAGGCATATCAGAAGGAGTTGCCGATAGGCATTTAAAATATATGTACCGATAGGCATTTCAAATATAGGTGTCGACCGGCATTTCAGATATAAATGCCAAAAGGCATTTCAGATATAGGTGCCGATAGGCATTTCTGATGTGGTTGCCGATAGGCATTTCAAATATAGGTGCTGATAAGCATTTCAGATGTAGTTTCCGATAGGCATTTCAAAAATAGGTACCGATAGGCATTTCAGATATAGGTGCCGATAGGCATTTCAGATATACTTTCCGATTGGCATTTTAAAAATAGGTGCCGATAGGCATTTTAGATGTAGTTTCCGATAGGCATTTAAAAAATAGGTGCCGACAGGCATTTCAGATATAGGTGCCGATAGGCATATCAGATATAGTTGCCGATAGGCATTTAAAATATATGTGCCGATAGGCATTTCAAATATAGGTGTCGACCGGCATTTCAGATATAAATGCCGAAAGGCATTTCAGATATAGGTGCCGATAGGCATTTCTGATGTGGTTGCCGATAGGCATTTCAAATATAGGTGCTGATAGGCATTTCAGATGTAGTTTCCGATAGGCATTTCAAAAATAGGTACCGATAGGCATTTCAGATATAGGTGCCGATAGGCATTTCAGATATAGTTGCCGATTGGCATTTTAAAAATAGGTGCCGATAGGCATTTCAGATATAGAAGCCGATAGGTATTTCAAATATAGTTGTGGAGAGGCATTTCAGATATGGTTTCCGTTAGGCGTTTCAAATATAGGTGCTGATAGTCATTTCAGATGTAGTTTCCGATAGGCATTTCAAAAATAGGTTCCGATAGGCATTTCAGATATAGGTGCCGATAGGCATTTCAGATATACTTTCCGATTGGCATTTTAAAAATAGGTGCCGATAGGCATTTTAGATGTAGTTTCCGATAGGCATTTAAAAAATAGGTGCCGACAGGCATTTCAGATATAGGTGCCGATAGGCATATCAGATATAGTTGCCGATAGGCATTTAAAATATATGTGCCGATAGGCATTTCAAATATAGGTGTCGACCGGCATTTCAGATATAAATGCCGAAAGGCATTTCAGATATAGGTGCCGATAGGCATTTCTGATGTGGTTGCCGATAGGCATTTCAAATATAGGTGCTGATAGGCATTTCAGATGTAGTTTCCGATAGGCATTTCAAAAATAGGTACCGATAGGCATTTCAGATATAGGTGCCGATAGGCATTTCAGATATAGTTGCCGATTGGCATTTTAAAAATAGGTGCCGATAGGCATTTCAGATATAGAAGCCGATAGGTATTTCAAATATAGGTGTGGATAGGCATTTCAGATATGGTTGCCGATAGGCATTTCAAATATAGGTGCTGATAGTCATTTCAGATGTAGTTTCCGATATGCATTTCAAAAATAGGTTCCGATAGGCATTTCAGATATAGGTGCCGATAGGCATTTCAGATATACTTACCGATTGGCATTTTAAAAATAGGTGCCGATAGGCATTTTAGATGTAGTTTCCGATAGGCATTTCAAAAATAGGTGCCGATAGGCATTTCAGATATAGGTGCCGATAGGCATATCAGATATAGTTGCCGATAGGCATTTAAAATATATGTGCCGATAGGCATTTCAAATATATGTGTCGACCGGCATTTCAGATATAAATGCCGAAAGGCATTTCAGATATAGCTGCCGATAGGCATTTCTGATGTGGTTGCCGATAGGCATTTCAAATATAGGTGCTGATAGGCATTGCAGATGTAGTTTCCGATAGGCATTTCAAAAATAGGTACCGATAGGCATTTCAGATATAGGTGCCGATAGGCATTTCAGATATAGTTGCCGATTGGCATTTTAAAAATAGGTGCCGATAGGCATTTCAGATATAGAAGCCGATAGGTATTTCAAATATAGGTGTGGATAGGCATTTCAGATATGGTTGCCGAGAGGCATTTCAAATATAGGTGCTGATAGTCATTTCAGATGTAGTTTCCGATAGGCATTTCAAAAATAGGTTCCGATAGGCATTTCAGATATAGGTGCCGATAGGCATTTCAGATATACATACCGATTGGCATTTTAAAAATAGGTGCCGATAGGCATTTTAGATGTAGTTTCCGATAGGCATTTCAAAAATAGGTGCCGATAGGCATTTCAGATATAGGTGCCGATAGGCATATCAGATATAGTTGCCGATAGGCAGTTAAAATATATGTGCCGATAGGCATTTCAAATATAGGTGTCGACCGGCATTTCAGATATAAATGCCGAAAGGCATTTCAGATATAGGTGCCGATAGGCATTTCTGATGTGGTTGCCAATAGGCATTTCAAATATAGGTGCTGATAGGCATTTCAGATGTAGTTTCCGATAGGCATTTCAAAAATAGGTACCGATAGGCATTTCAGATATAGGTGCCGATAGGCATTTCAGATATAGTTGCCGATTGGCATTTTAAAAATAGGTGCCGATAGGCATTTCAGATATAGAAGCCGATAGGTATTTCAAATATAGGTGTAGATAGGCATTTCAGATATGGTTGCCGATAGGCATTTCAAATATAGGTGCTGATAGTCATTTCAGATGTAGTTTCCGATAGGCATTTCAAAAATAGGTTCCGATAGGCATTTCAGATATAGGTGCCGATAGGCATTTCAGATATACTAACCGATTGGCATTTTAAAAATAGGTGCCGATAGGCATTTTAGATGTAGTTTCCGATAGGCATTTCTAAAATAGGTGCCGATAGGCATTTCAGATATAGGTGCCGATAGGCATATCAGATATAGTTGCCGATAGGCATTTAAAATATATGTGCCGATAGGCATTTCAAATATAGGTGTCGACCGGCATTTCAGATATAAATGCCGAAAGGCATTTCAGATATAGGTGCCGATAGGCATTTCTGATGTGGTTGCCGATAGGCATTTCAAATATAGGTGCTGATAGGCATTTCAGATGTTGTTTTCGATAGGCATTTCAAAAATAAGTACCGATAGGCATTTCAGATATAGGTGCCGATAGGCATTTCAGATATAGTTGCCGATTGGCATTTTAAAAATAGGTGCCGATAGGCATTTCAGATATAGAAGCCGATAGTTATTTCAAATATAGGTGTGGATAGGCATTTCAGATATGGTTGCCGATAGGCATTTCAAATATAGGTGCTGATAGTCATTTCAGATGTAGTTTCCGATAGGCATTTTAAAAAATAGGTTCCGATAGGCATTTCAGATATAGGTGCCGATAGGCATTTCAGATATACTTACCGATTGGCATTTTAAAAATAGGTGCCGATAGGCATTTTAGATGTAGTTTCCGATAGGCATTTCAAAAATAGGTGCCGATAGGCATTTCAGATATAGGTGCCGATAGGCATATCAGATATAGTTGCCGATAGGCATTTAAAATATATGTGCCGATAGGCATTTCAAATATAGGTGTCGACCGGCATTTCAGATATAAATGCCGAAAGGCATTTCAGATATAGGTGCCGATAGGCATTTCTGATGTGGTTGCCGATAGGCATTTCAAATATAGGTGCTGATAGGCATTTCAGATGTAGTTTCCGATAGGCATTTCAAAAATAGGTACCGATAGGCATTTCAGATAAAGGTGCCGATAGGCATTTTAGATATAGTTGCCGATTGGCATTTTAAAAATAGGTGCCGATAGGCATTTCAGATATAGAAGCCGATAGGTATTTCAAATATAGGTGTGGATAGGCATTTCAGATATGGTTGCCGATAGGCATTTCAAATATAGGTGCTGATAGTCATATCAGATGTAGTTTCCGATAGGTATTTCAAAAATAGGTTCCGATAGGCATTTCAGATATTGGTGCCGATAGGCATTTCAGATATACTTACCGATTGGCATTTTAAAATAGGTGCCGATAGGCATTTTAGATGTAGTTTCCGATAGGCATTTCAAAAATAGGTGCCGATAGGCATTTCAGACATAGGTGCCGATAGGCATATCAGATATAGTTGCCGATAGGCATTTAAAATATATGTGCCGATAGGCATTTCAAATATAGGTGTCGACCGGCATTTCAGATATAAATGCCGAAAGGCATTTCAGATATAGGTGCCGATAGGCATTTCTGATGTGGTTGCCGATAGGCATTTCAAAAATAGGTTCCGATTGGCATTTCAGATATAGGTGCCGATAGGCATTTCAGATATACTTTCCGATTGGCATTTTAAAAATAGGTGCCGATAGGCATTTTAGATGTAGTTTCCGATAGGCATTTCAAAAAAAGGTGCCGATAGGCATTTCAGATATAGGTGCCGATAGGCATATCAGATATAGTTGCCGATAGGCATGTAAATATATGTGCCGATAGGCATTTCAAATATAGGTGTCGACCGGCATTTCAGATATAAATGCCGAAAGGCATTTCAGATATAGGTGCCGATAGGCATTTCTGATGTGGTTGCCGATAGGCATTTCAAATATAGGTGCTGATAGGCATTTCAGATGTAGTTTCCGATAGGCATTTCAAAAATAGTTACCGATAGGGCATTTCAGATATAGGTGCCGATAGGCATTTCAGATATAGTTGCCGATTGGCATTTTAAAAATAGGTGCCGATAGGCATTTCAGATATAGAAGCCGATAGGTATTTCAAATATAGGTGTGGATAGGCATTTCAGATATGGTTGCCGATAGGCATTTCAAATATAGGTGCTGATAGTCATTTCAGATGTAGTTTCCGATAGGCATTTCAAAAATAGGTTCCGATAGGCATTTCAGATATAGGTGCCGATAGGCATTTCAGATATACTGACCGATTGGCATTTTAAAAATAGGTGCCGATAGGCATTTTAGATGTAGTTTCCGATAGGCATTTCAAAAATAGGTGCCGATAGGCATTTCAGATATAGGTGCCGATAGGCATATCAGAAGGAGTTGCCGATAGGCATTTAAAATATATGTACCGATAGGCATTTCAAATATAGGTGTCGACCGGCATTTCAGATATAAATGCCAAAAGGCATTTCAGATATAGGTGCCGATAGGCATTTCTGATGTGGTTGCCGATAGGCATTTCAAATATAGGTGCTGATAAGCATTTCAGATGTAGTTTCCGATAGGCATTTCAAAAATAGGTACCGATAGGCATTTCAGATATAGGTGCCGATAGGCATTTCAGATATAGTTGCCGATTGGCATTTTAAAAATAGGTGCCGATAGGCATTTCAGATATGGAAGCCGATAGGTATTTCAAATATAGGTGTGGATAGGCATTTCAGATATGGTTGCCGATAGGCATTTCAAATATAGGTGTTGATAGTCACTTCAGATGTAGTTTCCGATAGGCATTTCAAAAATAGGTTCCGATAGGCATTTTAGATATAGGTGCTGATAGGCATTTTAGATATACTTACCGATTGGCATTTTAAAAATAGGTGCCGATAGGCATTTTAGATGTAGATTCCGATAGGCATTTCAAAAATAGGTGCCGATAGTCATTTCAGATATAGGTGCCGATAGGCATATCAGATATAGTTGCCGATAGGCATTTAAAATATATGTGCCGATAGGCATTTCAAATATAGGTGTCGACCGGCATTTCAGATATAAATGCCGAAAGGCATTTCAGATATAGGTGCCGATAGGCATTTCTGATGTGGTTGCCGATAGGCATTTCAAATATAGGTGCTGATAGGCATTTCAGATGTAGTTTCCGATAGGCATTTCAAAAATAGGTACCGATAGGCATTTCAGATATAGGTGCCGATAGGCATTTCAGATATAGTTGCCGATTGGCATTTTAAAAATAGGTGCCGATAGGCATTTCAGATATAGAAGCCGATAGGTATTTCAAATATAGGTGTGGATAGGCATTTCAGATATGGTTGCCGATAGGCATTTCAAATATAGGTGCTGCTAGTCATTTCAGATGTAGTTTCCGATAGGCATTTCAAAAATAGGTTCCGATAGGCATTTCAGATATAGGTGCCGATAGGCATTTCAGATATACTTACCGATTGGCATTTTAAAAATAGGTGCCGTTAGGCATTTTAGATGTAGTTTCCGATAGGCATTTCAAAAATAGGTGCCGATAGGCATTTCAGATATAGGTGCCGATAGGCATATCAGATATAGTTGCCGATAGGCATTTAAAATATATGTGCCGATAGGCATTTCAAATATAGGTGTCGACCGGCATTTCAGATATAAATGCCGAAAGGCATTTCAGATATAGGTGCCGATAGGCATTTCTGATGTGGTTGCCGATAGGCATTTCAAATATAGGTGCTGATAGGCATTTCAGATGTTGTTTCCGATAGGCATTTCAAAAATAGGTACCGATAGGCATTTCAGATATAGGTGCCGATAGGCATTTCAGATATAGTTGACGATTGGCATTTTAAAAATAGGTGCCGATAGGCATTTCAGATATAGAAGCCGATAGGTATTTCAAATATAGGTGTGGATAGGCATTTCAGATATGGTTGCCGATAGGCATTTCAAATATAGGTGCTGATAGTCATATCAGATGTAGTTTCCGATAGGTATTTCAAAAATAGGTTCCGATAGGCATTTCAGATATAGGTGCCGATAGGCATTTCAGATATACTTACCGATTGGCATTTTAAAATAGGTGCCGATAGGCATTTTAGATGTAGTTTCCGATAGGCATTTCAAAAATAGGTGCCGATAGGCATTTCAGACATAGGTGCCGATAGGCATATCAGATATAGTTGCCGATAGGCATTTAAAATATATGTGCCGATAGGCATTTCAAATATAGGTGTCGACCGGCATTTCAGATATAAATGCCGAAAGGCATTTCAGATATAGGTGCCGATAGGCATTTCTGATGTGGTTGCCGATAGGCATTTCAAAAATAGGTTCCGATAGGCATTTCAGATATAGGTGCCGATAGGCATTTCAGATATACTTTCCGATTGGCATTTTAAAAATAGGTGCCGATAGGCATTTTAGATGTAGTTTCCGATAGGCATTTCAAAAAAAGGTGCCGATAGGCATTTCAGATATAGGTGCCGATAGGCATATCAGATATAGTTGCCGATAGGCATGTAAATATATGTGCCGATAGGCATTTCAAATATAGGTGTCGACCGGCATTTCAGATATAAATGCCGAAAGGCATTTCAGATATAGGTGCCGATAGGCATTTTTGATGTGGTTGCCGATAGGCATTTCAAATATAGGTGCTGATAGGCATTTCAGATGTAGTTTCCGATAGGCATTTCAAAAATAGTTACCGATAGGCATTTCAGATATAGGTGCCGATAGGCATTTCAGATATAGTTGCCGATTGGCATTTTAAAAATAGGTGCCGATAGGCATTTCAGATATAGAAGCCGATAGGTATTTCAAATATAGGTGTGGATAGGCATTTCAGATATGGTTGCCGATAGGCATTTCAAATATAGGTGCTGATAGTCATTTCAGATGTAGTTTCCGATAGGCATTTCAAAAATAGGTTCCGATAGGCATTTCAGATATAGGTGCCGATAGGCATTTCAGATATACTGACTGATTGGCATTTTAAAAATAGGTGCCGATAGGCATTTTAGATGTAGTTTCCGATAGGCATTTCAAAAATAGGTGCCGATAGGCATTTCAGATATAGGTGCCGATAGGCATATCAGAAGGAGTTGCCGATAGGCATTTAAAATATATGTACCGATAGGCATTTCAAATATAGGTGTCGACCGGCATTTCAGATATAAATGCCAAAAGGCATTTCAGATATAGGTGCCGATAGGCATTTCTGATGTGGTTGCCGATAGGCATTTCAAATATAGGTGCTGATAAGCATTTCAGATGTAGTTTCCGATAGGCATTTCAAAAATAGGTACCGATAGGCATTTCAGATATAGGTGCCGATAGGCATTTCAGATATACTTTCCGATTGGCATTTTAAAAATAGGTGCCGATAGGCATTTTAGATGTAGTTTCCGATAGGCATTTAAAAAATAGGTGCCGACAGGCATTTCAGATATAGGTGCCGATAGGCATATCAGATATAGTTGCCGATAGGCATTTAAAATATATGTGCCGATAGGCATTTCAAATATAGGTGTCGACCGGCATTTCAGATATAAATGCCGAAAGGCATTTCAGATATAGGTGCCGATAGGCATTTCTGATGTGGTTGCCGATAGGCATTTCAAATATAGGTGCTGATAGGCATTTCAGATGTAGTTTCCGATAGGCATTTCAAAAATAGGTACCGATAGGCATTTCAGATATAGGTGCCGATAGGCATTTCAGATATAGTTGCCGATTGGCATTTTAAAAATAGGTGCCGATAGGCATTTCAGATATAGAAGCCGATAGGTATTTCAAATATAGTTGTGGATAGGCATTTCAGATATGGTTTCCGTTAGGCGTTTCAAATATAGGTGCTGATAGTCATTTCAGATGTAGTTTCCGATAGGCATTTCAAAAATAGGTTCCGATAGGCATTTCAGATATAGGTGCCGATAGGCATTTCAGATATACTTTCCGATTGGCATTTTAAAAATAGGTGCCGATAGGCATTTTAGATGTAGTTTCCGATAGGCATTTAAAAAATAGGTGCCGACAGGCATTTCAGATATAGGTGCCGATAGGCATATCAGATATAGTTGCCGATAGGCATTTAAAATATATGTGCCGATAGGCATTTCAAATATAGGTGTCGACCGGCATTTCAGATATAAATGCCGAAAGGCATTTCAGATATAGGTGCCGATAGGCATTTCTGATGTGGTTGCCGATAGGCATTTCAAATATAGGTGCTGATAGGCATTTCAGATGTAGTTTCCGATAGGCATTTCAAAAATAGGTACCGATAGGCATTTCAGATATAGGTGCCGATAGGCATTTCAGATATAGTTGCCGATTGGCATTTTAAAAATAGGTGCCGATAGGCATTTCAGATATAGAAGCCGATAGGTATTTCAAATATAGGTGTGGATAGGCATTTCAGATATGGTTGCCGATAGGCATTTCAAATATAGGTGCTGATAGTCATTTCAGATGTAGTTTCCGATATGCATTTCAAAAATAGGTTCCGATAGGCATTTCAGATATAGGTGCCGATAGGCATTTCAGATATACTTACCGATTGGCATTTTAAAAATAGGTGCCGATAGGCATTTTAGATGTAGTTTCCGATAGGCATTTCAAAAATAGGTGCCGATAGGCATTTCAGATATAGGTGCCGATAGGCATATCAGATATAGTTGCCGATAGGCATTTAAAATATATGTGCCGATAGGCATTTCAAATATATGTGTCGACCGGCATTTCAGATATAAATGTCGAAAGGCATTTCAGATATAGCTGCCGATAGGCATTTCTGATGTGGTTGCCGATAGGCATTTCAAATATAGGTGCTGATAGGCATTGCAGATGTAGTTTCCGATAGGCATTTCAAAAATAGGTACCGATAGGCATTTCAGATATAGGTGCCGATAGGCATTTCAGATATAGTTGCCGATTGGCATTTTAAAAATAGGTGCCGATAGGCATTTCAGATATAGAAGCCGATAGGTATTTCAAATATAGGTGTGGATAGGCATTTCAGATATGGTTGCCGAGAGGCATTTCAAATATAGGTGCTGATAGTCATTTCAGATGTAGTTTCCGATAGGCATTTCAAAAATAGGTTCCGATAGGCATTTCAGATATAGGTGCCGATAGGCATTTCAGATATACATACCGATTGGCATTTTAAAAATAGGTGCCGATAGGCATTTTAGATGTAGTTTCCGATAGGCATTTCAAAAATAGGTGCCGATAGGCATTTCAGATATAGGTGCCGATAGGCATATCAGATATAGTTGCCGATAGGCAGTTAAAATATATGTGCCGATATGCATTTCAAATATAGGTGTCGACCGGCATTTCAGATATAAATGCCGAAAGGCATTTCAGATATAGGTGCCGATAGGCATTTCTGATGTGGTTGCCAATAGGCATTTCAAATATAGGTGCTGATAGGCATTTCAGATGTAGTTTCCGATAGGCATTTCAAAAATAGGTACCGATAGGCATTTCAGATATAGGTGCCGATAGGCATTTCAGATATAGTTGCCGATTGGCATTTTAAAAATAGGTGCCGATAGGCATTTCAGATATAGAAGCCGATAGGTATTTCAAATATAGGTGTAGATAGGCATTTCAGATATGGTTGCCGATAGGCATTTCAAATATAGGTGCTGATAGTCATTTCAGATGTAGTTTCCGATAGGCATTTCAAAAATAGGTTCCGATAGGCATTTCAGATATAGGTGCCGATAGGCATTTCAGATATACTAACCGATTGGCATTTTAAAAATAGGTGCCGATAGGCATTTTAGATGTAGTTTCCGATAGGCATTTCTAAAATAGGTGCCGATAGGCATTTCAGATATAGGTGCCGATAGGCATATCAGATATAGTTGCCGATAGGCATTTAAAATATATGTGCCGATAGGCATTTCAAATATAGGTGTCGACCGGCATTTCAGATATAAATGCCGAAAGACATTTCAGATATAGGTGCCGATAGGCATTTCTGATGTGGTTGCCGATAGGCATTTCAAATATAGGTGCTGATAGGCATTTCAGATGTTGTTTTCGATAGGCATTTCAAAAATAAGTACCGATAGGCATTTCAGATATAGGTGCCGATAGGCATTTCAGATATAGTTGCCGATTGGCATTTTAAAAATAGGTGCCGATAGGCATTTCAGATATAGAAGCCGATAGTTATTTCAAATATAGGTGTGGATAGGCATTTCAGATATGGTTGCCGATAGGCATTTCAAATGTAGGTGCTGATAGTCATTTCAGATGTAGTTTCCGATAGGCATTTTAAAAAATAGGTTCCGATAGGCATTTCAGATATAGGTGCCGATAGGCATTTCAGATATACTTACCGATTGGCATTTTAAAAATAGGTGCCGATAGGCATTTTAGATGTAGTTTCCGATAGGCATTTCAAAAATAGGTGCCGATAGGCATTTCAGATATAGGTGCCGATAGGCATATCAGATATAGTTGCCGATAGGCATTTAAAATATATGTGCCGATAGGCATTTCAAATATAGGTGTCGACCGGCATTTCAGATATAAATGCCGAAAGGCATTTCAGATATAGGTGCCGATAGGCATTTCTGATGTGGTTGCCGATAGGCATTTCAAATATAGGTGCTGATAGGCATTTCAGATGTAGTTTCCGATAGGCATTTCAAAAATAGGTACCGATAGGCATTTCAGATAAAGGTGCCGATAGGCATTTTAGATATAGTTGCCGATTGGCATTTTAAAAATAGGTGCCGATAGGCATTTCAGATATAGAAGCCGATAGGTATTTCAAATATAGGTGTGGATAGGCATTTCAGATATGGTTGCCGATAGGCATTTCAAATATAGGTGCTGATAGTCATATCAGATGTAGTTTCCGATAGGTATTTCAAAAATAGGTTCCGATAGGCATTTCAGATATAGGTGCCGATAGGCATTTCAGATATACTTACCGATTGGCATTTTAAAATAGGTGCCGATAGGCATTTTAGATGTAGTTTCCGATAGGCATTTCAAAAATAGGTGCCGATAGGCATTTCAGACATAGGTGCCGATAGGCATATCAGATATAGTTGCCGATAGGCATTTAAAATATATGTGCCGATAGGCATTTCAAATATAGGTGTCGACCGGCATTTCAGATATAAATGCCGAAAGGCATTTCAGATATAGGTGCCGATAGGCATTTCTGATGTGGTTGCCGATAGGCATTTCAAAAATAGGTTCCGATTGGCATTTCAGATATAGGTGCCGATAGGCATTTCAGATATACTTTCCGATTGGCATTTTAAAAATAGGTGCCGATAGGCATTTTAGATGTAGTTTCCGATAGGCATTTCAAAAAAAGGTGCCGATAGGCATTTCAGATATAGGTGCCGATAGGCATATCAGATATAGTTGCCGATAGGCATGTAAATATATGTGCCGATAGGCATTTCAAATATAGGTGTCGACCGGCATTTCAGATATAAATGCCGAAAGGCATTTCAGATATAGGTGCCGATAGGCATTTCTGATGTGGTTGCCGATAGGCATTTCAAATATAGGTGCTGATAGGCATTTCAGATGTAGTTTCCGATAGGCATTTCAAAAATAGTTACCGATAGGCATTTCAGATATAGGTGCCGATAGGCATTTCAGATATAGTTGCCGATTGGCATTTTAAAAATAGGTGCCGATAGGCATTTCAGATATAGAAGCCGATAGGTATTTCAAATATAGGTGTGGATAGGCATTTCAGATATGGTTGCCGATAGGCATTTCAAATATAGGTGCTGATAGTCATTTCAGATGTAGTTTCCGATAGGCATTTCAAAAATAGGTTCCGATAGGCATTTCAGATATAGGTGCCGATAGGCATTTCAGATATACTGACCGATTGGCATTTTAAAAATAGGTGCCGATAGGCATTTTAGATGTAGTTTCCGATAGGCATTTCAAAAATAGGTGCCGATAGGCATTTCAGATATAGGTGCCGATAGGCATATCAGAAGGAGTTGCCGATAGGCATTTAAAATATATGTACCGATAGGCATTTCAAATATAGGTGTCGACCGGCATTTCAGATATAAATGCCAAAAGGCATTTCAGATATAGGTGCCGATAGGCATTTCTGATGTGGTTGCCGATAGGCATTTCAAATATAGGTGCTGATAAGCATTTCAGATGTAGTTTCCGATAGGCATTTCAAAAATAGGTACCGATAGGCATTTCAGATATAGGTGCCGATAGGCATTTCAGATATAGTTGCCGATTGGCATTTTAAAAATAGGTGCCGATAGGCATTTCAGATATGGAAGCCGATAGGTATTTCAAATATAGGTGTGGATAGGCATTTCAGATATGGTTGCCGATAGGCATTTCAAATATAGGTGTTGATAGTCACTTCAGATGTAGTTTCCGATAGGCATTTCAAAAATAGGTTCCGATAGGCATTTCAGATATAGGTGCTGATAGGCATTTTAGATATACTTACCGATTGGCATTTTAAAAATAGGTGCCGATAGGCATTTTAGATGTAGATTCCGATAGGCATTTCAAAAATAGGTGCCGATAGTCATTTCAGATATAGGTGCCGATAGGCATATCAGATATAGTTGCCGATAGGCATTTAAAATATATGTGCCGATAGGCATTTCAAATATAGGTGTCGACCGGCATTTCAGATATAAATGCCGAAAGGCATTTCAGATATAGGTGCCGATAGGCATTTCTGATGTGGTTGCCGATAGGCATTTCAAATATAGGTGCTGATAGGCATTTCAGATGTAGTTTCCGATAGGCATTTCAAAAATAGGTACCGATAGGCATTTCAGATATAGGTGCCGATAGGCATTTCAGATATAGTTGCCGATTGGCATTTTAAAAATAGGTGCCGATAGGCATTTCAGATATAGAAGCCGATAGGTATTTCAAATATAGGTGTGGATAGGCATTTCAGATATGGTTGCCGATAGGCATTTCAAATATAGGTGCTGCTAGTCATTTCAGATGTAGTTTCCGATAGGCATTTCAAAAATAGGTTCCGATAGGCATTTCAGATATAGGTGCCGATAGGCATTTCAGATATACTTACCGATTGGCATTTTAAAAATAGGTGCCGTTAGGCATTTTAGATGTAGTTTCCGATAGGCATTTCAAAAATAGGTGCCGATAGGCATTTCAGATATAGGTGCCGATAGGCATATCAGATATAGTTGCCGATAGGCATTTAAAATATATGTGCCGATAGGCATTTCAAATATAAGTGTCGACCGGCATTTCAGATATAAATGCCGAAAGGCATTTCAGATATAGGTGCCGATAGGCATTTCTGATGTGGTTGCCGATAGGCATTTCAAATATAGGTGCTGATAGGCATTTCAGATGTTGTTTCCGATAGGCATTTCAAAAATAGGTACCGATAGGCATTTCAGATATAGTTGCCGATTGGCATTTTAAAAATAGGTGCCGATAGGCATTTCAGATATAGAAGCCGATAGGTATTTCAAATATAGGTGTGGATAGGCATTTCAGATATGGTTGCCGATAGGCATTTCAAATATAGGTGCTGATAGTCATTTCAGATGTAGTTTCCGATAGGCATTTCAAAAATAGGTTCCGATAGGCATTTTAGATATAGGTGCCGATAGGCATTTCAGATATACTTACCGATTGGCATTTTAAAAATAGGTGCCGATAGGCATTTCAGATATAGGTGCCGATAGGCATATCAGATATAGTTGCCGATAGGCATTTAAAATATATGTGCCGATAGGCATTTCAAATATAGGTGTCGACCGGCATTTTAGATATAAATGCCGAAAGGCATTTCAGATATAGGTGCCGATAGGCATTTCTGATGTGGTTGCCGATAGGCATTTCAAAAATAGGTACCGATAGGCATTTCAGATATAGGTGCCGATAGGCATTTCAGATATATTTGCCGATTGGCATTTTAAAAATAGGTGCCGATAGGCATTTCAGATATAGAAGCCGATAGGTATTTCAAATAGGGTCAAGTGGTGTAAAAACGAGACTAGCGAAATTTTGGGTAAAAACGAGACAATCGTACAAATCATACTAAAATACATTTAGTTTGAGTTTAAAAATCGTAAACTTGGAGTTTAATACAATTTTTATGTTGTCCCATATTGAAAAGTGTTCAAAAATATCAAGACAAATGTTTTAAAAAATGCAATGTCCAACACGGTAAAATGCGGGCGAGAAACTTTCATGCCGCTAGTCTAAACTTTCCTAGTAACGCGCACATACCAAATCGGAAGCGCTCGGCGATAGTCGCATTTGACACGTTTTGGTGTGCTGCATTCAGGAGCGCTCAGTGTGTTGTGATAACTCGTCGAGTAAAGGTATAATGAGCTACAGAAATAAAGGGGAAAAACGAGACAAGCGAAGGTCAAAAAACGAGACACAGTTGGGGAAAAAACAAGACAGCGCGGAGTGGAGATGCCGAAGGTTTACGTTAAAAAAGTACGCCCGTACACTGAAGAAGATGTTAAAAAAGCTTTGGAGTTGATTGAGAAAGGCACTTTGACATTCCGAGAGGCTAGCAAAATATTCAAAATTGACAAATCGGTGTTAACACGCCGAAGAGCCTACACTGTAACTACTCAGGGAAGAAAAACATCTTTATCCCAAGAAGCAGAAAAGGACCTAAGCGAAAAAATCAAAATTATGGCAAAATGGGGCTTTGCACTAACCAAAAACGAAATTTTGCAAAGTGTACAAACGTACTGCATAGAAAATGACATCCTAACCACATTCAAAAATGGTAAGCCCGGAGATGTTTGGTTCAGGGCATTCTGTAAACGCCATAGACTGAGCCAGAAGAAACTTGAACAACTGGAGAAAAGTCGACGCATGGCAACCAGCGATCCCTTTATTATATATGCATTTTATGAAAAGTTGGAGGAAACCATCCACCAGCTTAATTTAGAAGATTGTCCAGGCCAAATATGGAACTTGGATGAAACGAGTTTCTCATCAGATCCAAACAGAGTGAAGGGTGTTGCTGAAATTGGACAAAAAGTGCACAGAAACATAGAAGGATCCGGAAAAGAAAATACAACCGTGATGGCATGCATTTCAGCGGCTGGTGTGTTGCTACCACCTTTAATAATTTTCCAAGGGGCACATTTGTGGACTAGCTGGAAAGGGACGAAAGATTTGCCAAATACTTTTTACGCGTGTTCGGAAAAGGGTTGGATGACGACAATTATTTTCCAAGAATGGTTCCAAAAGTTTTGTACCTTAATTAAGGAGAGGCCTCAAATAGTCATCATGGACGGCCACGTTACTCATTTAGATAAGGGCACAATCGAACTGGCAATTAAGGAAAATATCACGTTATTAAAACTGCCAGCGCATACAACTGACGTCTTGCAACCCTTAGATAAATGTTGCTTTGGTCCTCTTAAATTAAAGTGGAATAATGCTTTAATCGAGTGGCAACGACTCAACCAGCGAAAGCTAAGTAAGAGCGAATTCTGTGATTTATTGTGTGGAATATGGGAAGAAGGCATTTCTGAACAAGTGATAAAATCTGCGTTTGCTAATACCGGAATTTTTCCTTGCAATAAAGATAAATATCCTGTACATCGATTAGATCCAGAAAAAATGAAGAGATACCAGAACCGAGACCCCAATCGTGAAAACTCGATCAATGTTTTTGTAGATGAAGAACTGGAACCGGAACTATTACCCTTGGTGGAAGCAAATAACACACCTGTTGCTGTTGCTGGATCGTCAATGGAGATCAATTATGTAAATCCATCAACATCTCCAACACCATCGTGTTCAACCCACAGTAATACAAGCACCGAGCGTCTCTCATTCGAATCTCTGTTACTATCAAAAATTAAAAGAACGGTCCCATCAACTCAGAAAAGAAAGAAAATAGATGGCACTGTTTTGACCTCAACAGAATTTTTAAGTGAGATTGAAAAAAAGGATAAGAAAAATGAGAAGAAAATTGAGAAGAAAAGTGAGAAAAAGAATAAGAAAAAGCCAAAGAAGACAAGGAAACTAAGTGAGTCTGATAGTGAGGATGATGAGGACTTGGACAATATTAAATTGGACGATGAAAGCGACGTTGAAAATCTTTCATTAGAAGATATTGTTAATAATGAAGAGAATTGGTGCGATTTCAAAAATAACGAAGCAAATGAACCGTTACCAATGAAACAAGGTGACTACATCTTGGTAAGATTTGCAACTAAATGCAAGAACGTTTTCTACGTGGCACAAATTGACGAAGTAGGAGAGGAAGACGTTGATGTTAGATACTTTCGACGCAACGGTAACAAGTTATTGGAACCAGTGATCGCAGAAAAATATTCTGTACTCAAGACTGATATAGAATGCCAACTTCCTGCGCCAACAGTCCAGGGAGGAACACAACGTACAGCTAAACAGTTCCTATTTACCATAGATTTCGATAAATATTATGTTAATTAATGTTATAAATAGGTAAGGTACCTATACTTGTGTTTCAGAATGTGTTATTGTTCCAAAGAAAAAAAAATAGTTTTTACATTTAATTAAAGGGAAAAGTATGTTATGTTGTCTTTCAGAACCCCATATTTCGGTTATTTGTCAAAATAAAAAAGTGAAAATGCTTGCAATTGAATGTTTATTTAACCTGCTATGTCTCGTATTTAAACCAACCATCTAAACTGGTTTTATATACGTAAAACAGGCGTGTCTTGTTTTTTGCCTGAGCTGTCTCGTTTTTACCCAAAACCGGGGTAAAATCGAGACACGTATTTGAATTTTTTTACGTAGATTTTAAAGCAGTTTGCAAAAACTGATAGCGGATATATATTCTACATGTAAGCTTTCATCTAACATAAAATTTTCGAGCCGTTTGGAGTATTCTTTCCTATGAAAAAAATAAAAGATTTAAAAAGTGTCTCGTTTTTACACCACTTGATGGATAGGCATTTCAGATATGGTTGCCGATAGGCATTTCAAATATAGGTGCTGATAGTCATTTCAGATGTAGTTTCCGATAGGCATTTCAAAAATAGGTTCCGATAGGCATTTCAGATATAGGTGCCGATAGGCATTTCAGATATACTTACCGATTGGCATTTTAAAAATAGGTGCCGATAGGCATTTTAGATGTAGTTTCCGATAGGCATTTCAAAAATAGGTGCCGATAGGCATTTCAGATATAGGTGCCGATAGGCATATCAGATATAGTTGCCGATAGGCATTTAAAATATATGTGCCGATAGGCATTTCAAATATAGGTGCTGATAGGCATTTCAGATGTAGTTTCCGATAGGCATTTAAAAAATAGGTACCGATAGGCATTTCAGATATAGGTGCCGATAGGGATTTCAGATATAGTTGCCGATTGGCATTTTAAAAATAGGTGCCGATAGGCATTTCAGATATAGAAGCCGATAGGTATTTCAAATATAGGTGTGGATAGGCATTTCAGATATGGTTGCCGATAGGCATTTCAAATATAGGTGCTAATAGTCATTTCAGATGTAGTTTCCGATAGGCATTTCAAAAATAGGTTCCGATAGGCATTTCAGATATAGGTGCCGATAGGCAATTCAGATATACTTACCGATTGGCATTTTAAAAATAGGTGCCGATAGGCATTTTAGATGTAGTTTCCGATAGGCATTTCAAAAATAGGTGCCGATAGGCATTTCAGATATAGGTGCCGATAGGCATATCAGATATAGTTGCCGATAGGCATTTAAAATATATGTGCCGATAGGCATTTCAAATATAGGTGTCGACCGGCATTTCAGATATAAATGCCGAAAGGCATTTCAGATATAGGTGCCGATAGGCATTTCTGATGTGGTTGCCGATAGGCATTTCAAATATAGGTACTGATAGGCATTTCAGATGTAGTTTCCGATAGGCATTTCAAAAATAGGTACCGATAGGCATTTCAGATATAGGTGCCGATAGGCATTTCAGATATAGTTGCCGATTGGCATTTTAAAAATAGGTGCCGATAGGCATTTCAGATATAGAAGCCGATAGGTATTTCAAATATAGGTGTGGATAGGCATTTCAGATATGGTTGCCGATAGGCATTTCAAATATAGGTGCTGATAGTCATTTCAGATGTAGTTTCCGATAGGCATTTCAAAAATAGGTTCCGATAGGCATTTCAGATATAGGTGCCGATAGGCATTTCAGATATACTTACCGATTGGCATTTTAAAAATAGGTGCCGATAGGCATTTTAGATGTAGTTTCCGATAGGCATTTCAAAAATAGGTGCTGATAGGCATTTCAGATATAGGTGCCGATAGGCATATCAGATATAGTTGCCGATAGGCATTTAAAATATATGTGCCGATAAGCATTTCAAATATAGGTGTCGACCGGCATTTCAGATATAAATGCCGAAAGGCATTTCAGATATAGGTGCCGATAGGCATTTCTGATGTGGTTGCCGATAGGCATTTCAAATATAGGTGCTGATAGGCATTTCAGATGTAGTTTCCGATAGGCATTTCAAAAATAGGTACCGATAGGCATTTCAGATATAGGTGCCGATAGGCATTTCAGATATAGTTGCCGATTGGCATTTTAAAAATAGGTGCCGATAGGCATTTCAGATATAGAAGCCGATAGGTATTTCAAATATAGGTGTGGATAGGCATTTCAGATATGGTTGCCGATAGGCATTTCAAATATAGGTGCTGATAGTCATTTCAGATGTAGTTTCCGATAGGCATTTCAAAAATAGGTTCCGATAGGCATTTCAGATATAGGTGCCGATAGGCATTTCAGATATACTTACCGATTGGCATTTTAAAAATAGGTGCCGATAGGCATTTCAGATATAGGTGCCGATAGGCATATCAGATATAGTTGCCGATAGGCATTTAAAATATATGTGCCGATAGGCATTTCAAATATAGGTGTCGACCGGCATTTCAGATATAAATCCCGAATGGCATTTCAGATATAGGTGCCGATAGGCATTTCTGATGTGGTTGCCGATAGGCATTTCAAATATAGGTGCTGATAGGCATTTCAGATGTAGTTTCCGATAGGCATTTCAAAAATAGGTACCGATAGGCATTTCAGATATAGGTGCCGATAGGCATTTCAGATATAGTTGCCGATTGGCATTTTAAAAATAGGTGCCGATATGCATTTCAGATATAGAAGCCGATAGGTATTTCAAATATAGGTGTGGATAGGCATTTCAGATATGGTTGCCGATAGGCATTTCAAATATAGGTGCTGATAGTCATTTCAGATGTAGTTTCCGATAGGCATTTCAAGAATAGGTTCCGATAGGCATTTCAGATATAGGTGCCGATAGGCATTTCAGATATACTTACCGATTGGCATTTTTAAAATAGGTGCCGATAGGCATTTTAGATGTAGTTTCCGATAGGCATTTCAAAAATAGGTGCCGATAGGCATTTCAGATATAGGTGCCGATAGGCATATCAGATATAGTTGCCGATAGGCATTTAAAATATATGTGCCGATAGGCATTTCAAATATAGGTGTCGACCGGCATTTCAGATATAAATGCCAAAAGGCATTTCAGATATAGGTGCCGATAGGCATTTCTGATGTGGTTGCCGATAGGCATTTCAAATATAGGTGCTGATAGGCATTTCAGATGTAGTTTCCGATAGGCATTTCAAAAATAGGTACCGATAGGCATTTCAGATATAGGTGCCGATAGGCATTTCAGATATAGTTGCCGATTGGCATTTTAAAAATAGGTGCCGATAGGCATTTCAGATATAGAAGCCGATAGGTATTTCAAATATAGGTGTGGATAGGCATTTCAGATATAGTTGCCGATAGGCATTTCAAATATAGGTGCTGATAGTCATTTCAGATGTAGTTTCCGATAGGCATTTCAAAAATAGGTTTCGATAGGCATTTCAGATATAGGTGCCGATAGGCATTTCAGATATACTTACCGATTGGCATTTTAAAAATAGGTGCCGATAGGCATTTCAGATATAGGTGCCGATAGGCATATAAGATATAGTTGTCGATAGGCATTTAAAATATATGTGCCGATAGGCATTTCAAATATAGGTGTCGACCGGCATTTCAGATATAAATGCCGAGAGGCATTTCAGATATAGGTGCCGATAGGCATTTCTGATGTGGTTGCCGATAGGCATTTCAAATATAGGTGCTGATAGGCATTTCAGATGTAGTTTCCAAAAGGCATTTCAAAAATAGGTACCGATAGGCATTTCAGATATAGGTGCCGATGCGCATTTCAGATATAGTTGCCGATTGGCATTTTAAAAATAGGTGCCAATAGGCATTTCAGATATAGAAGCCGATAGGTATTTCAAATATAGGTGTGGATAGGCATTTCAGATATGGTTGCCGATAGGCATTTCAAATATAGGTGCTGATAGTCATTTCAGATGTAGTTTCCGATAGGCATTTCAAAAATAGGTTCCGATAGGCATTTCAGATATAGGTGCCGATAGGCATTTCAGATATACTTACCGATTGGCATTTTAAAAATAGGTGCCGATAGGCATTTTAGATGTAGTTTCCGATAGGCATTTCAAAAATAGGTGCCGATAGGCATTTCAGATATAGGTGCCGATAGGCATATCAGATATAGTTGCCGATAGGCATTTAAAATATATGTGCCGATAGGCATTTCAAATATAGGTGTCGACCGGCATTTCAGTTATAAATGCCGAAAGGCATTTCAGATATAGGTGCCGATAGGCATTTCTGATGTGGTTGCCGATAGGCATTTCAAATATAGGTGCTGATAGGCATTTCAGATGTAGTTTCCGATAGGCATTTCAAAAATAGGTACCGATAGGCATTTCAGATATAGGTGCCGATAGGCATTTCAGATATAGTTGCCGATTGGCATTTTAAAAATAGGTGCCGATAGGCATTTCAGATATAGAAGCCGATAGGTATTTCAAATATAGGTGTGGATAGGCATTTCAGATATGGTTGCCGATAGGCATTTCAAATATAGGTGCTGATAGTCATTTCAGATGTAGTTTCCGATAGGCATTTCAAAAATAGGTTCCGATAGGCATTTCAGATATAGGTGCCGATAGGCATTTCAGATATACTTACCGATTGGCATTTTAAAAATAGGTGCCGATAGGCTTTTTAGATGTAGTTTCCGATAGGCATTTCAAAAATAGGTGCCGATAGGCATTTCAGATATAGGTGCCGATAGGCATTTCAGATATACTTACCGATTGGCATTTTAAAAATAGGTGCCGATAGGCATTTTAGATGTAGTTTCCGATAGGCATTTCAAAAATAGGTGCCGATAGGCATTTCAGATATAGGTGCCGATAGGCATATCAGATATAGTTGCCGATAGGCATTTAAAATATATGTGCCGATAGGCATTTCAAATATAGGTGTCGACCGGCATTTCAGTTATAAATGCCGAAAGGCATTTCAGATATAGGTGCCGATAGGCATTTCTGATGTGGTTGCCGATAGGCATTTCAAATATAGGTGCTGATAGGCATTTCAGATGTAGTTTCCGATAGGCATTTCAAAAATAGGTACCGATAGGCATTTCAGATATAGGTGCCGATAGGCATTTCAGATATAGTTGCCGATTGGCATTTTAAAAATAGGTGCCGATAGGCATTTCAGATATAGAAGCCGATAGGTATTTCAAATATAGGTGTGGATAGGCATTTCAGATATGGTTGCCGATAGGCATTTCAAATATAGGTGCTGATAGTCATTTCAGATGTAGTTTCCGATAGGCATTTCAAAAATAGGTTCCGATAGGCATTTCAGATATAGGTGCCGATAGGCATTTCAGATATACTTACCGATTGGCATTTTAAAAATAGGTGCCGATAGGCTTTTTAGATGTAGTTTCCGATAGGCATTTCAAAAATAGGTGCCGATAGGCATTTCAGATATAGGTGCCGTTAGGCATATCAGATATAGTTGCCGATAGGCATTTAAAATATATGTGCCGATAGGCATTTCAAATATAGGTGTCGACCGGCATTTCAGATATAAATGCCGAAAGGCATTTCAGATATAGGTGCCGATAGGCATTTCTGATGTGGTTGCCGATAGGCATTTCAAATATATGTGCTGATAGGCATTTCAGATGTAGTTTCCGATAGGCATTTTAAAAATAGGTACCGATAGGCATTTCAGATATAGGTGCCGATAGGCATTTCAGATATAGTTGCCGATTGGCATTTTAAAAATAGGTGCCGATAGGCATTTCAGATATAGAAGCCGATAGGTATTTCAAATATAGGTGTGGATAGGCATTTCAGATATGGTTGCCGAGAGGCATTTCAAATATAGGTGCTGATAGTCATTTCAGATGTAGTTTCCGATAGGCATTTCAAAAATAGGTTCCGATAGGCATTTCAGATATAGGTGCCGATAGGCATTTCAGATATACATACCGATTGGCATTTTAAAAATAGGTGCCGATAGGCATTTTAGATGTAGTTTCCGATAGGCATTTCAAAAATAGGTGCCGATAGGCATTTCAGATATAGGTGCCGATAGGCATATCAGATATAGTTGCCGATAGGCAGTTAAAATATATGTGCCGATATGCATTTCAAATATAGGTGTCGACCGGCATTTCAGATATAAATGCCGAAAGGCATTTCAGATATAGGTGCCGATAGGCATTTCTGATGTGGTTGCCAATAGGCATTTCAAATATAGGTGCTGATAGGCATTTCAGATGTAGTTTCCGATAGGCATTTCAAAAATAGGTACCGATAGGCATTTCAGATATAGGTGCCGATAGGCATTTCAGATATAGTTGCCGATTGGCATTTTAAAAATAGGTGCCGATAGGCATTTCAGATATAGAAGCCGATAGGTATTTCAAATATAGGTGTAGATAGGCATTTCAGATATGGTTGCCGATAGGCATTTCAAATATAGGTGCTGATAGTCATTTCAGATGTAGTTTCCGATAGGCATTTCAAAAATAGGTTCCGATAGGCATTTCATATATAGGTGCCGATAGGCATTTCAGATATACTAACCGATTGGCATTTTAAAAATAGGTGCCGATAGGCATTTTAGATGTAGTTTCCGATAGGCATTTCTAAAATAGGTGCCGATAGGCATTTCAGATATAGGTGCCGATAGGCATATCAGATATAGTTGCCGATAGGCATTTAAAATATATGTGCCGATAGGCATTTCAAATATAGGTGTCGACCGGCATTTCAGATATAAATGCCGAAAGACATTTCAGATATAGGTGCCGATAGGCATTTCTGATGTGGTTGCCGATAGGCATTTCAAATATAGGTGCTGATAGGCATTTCAGATGTTGTTTTCGATAGGCATTTCAAAAATAAGTACCGATAGGCATTTCAGATATAGGTGCCGATAGGCATTTCAGATATAGTTGCCGATTGGCATTTTAAAAATAGGTGCCGATAGGCATTTCAGATATAGAAGCCGATAGTTATTTCAAATATAGGTGTGGATAGGCATTTCAGATATGGTTGCCGATAGGCATTTCAAATGTAGGTGCTGATAGTCATTTCAGATGTAGTTTCCGATAGGCATTTTAAAAAATAGGTTCCGATAGGCATTTCAGATATAGGTGCCGATAGGCATTTCAGATATACTTACCGATTGGCATTTTAAAAATAGGTGCCGATAGGCATTTTAGATGTAGTTTCCGATAGGCATTTCAAAAATAGGTGCCGATAGGCATTTCAGATATAGGTGCCGATAGGCATATCAGATATAGTTGCCGATAGGCATTTAAAATATATGTGCCGATAGGCATTTCAAATATAGGTGTCGACCGGCATTTCAGATATAAATGCCGAAAGGCATTTCAGATATAGGTGCCGATAGGCATTTCTGATGTGGTTGCCGATAGGCATTTCAAATATAGGTGCTGATAGGCATTTCAGATGTAGTTTCCGATAGGCATTTCAAAAATAGGTACCGATAGGCATTTCAGATAAAGGTGCCGATAGGCATTTTAGATATAGTTGCCGATTGGCATTTTAAAAATAGGTGCCGATAGGCATTTCAGATATAGAAGCCGATAGGTATTTCAAATATAGGTGTGGATAGGCATTTCAGATATGGTTGCCGATAGGCATTTCAAATATAGGTGCTGATAGTCATATCAGATGTAGTTTCCGATAGGTATTTCAAAAATAGGTTCCGATAGGCATTTCAGATATAGGTGCCGATAGGCATTTCAGATATACTTACCGATTGGCATTTTAAAATAGGTGCCGATAGGCATTTTAGATGTAGTTTCCGATAGGCATTTCAAAAATAGGTGCCGATAGGCATTTCAGACATAGGTGCCGATAGGCATATCAGATATAGTTGCCGATAGGCATTTAAAATATATGTGCCGATAGGCATTTCAAATATAGGTGTCGACCGGCATTTCAGATATAAATGCCGAAAGGCATTTCAGATATAGGTGCCGATAGGCATTTCTGATGTGGTTGCCGATAGGCATTTCAAAAATAGGTTCCGATTGGCATTTCAGATATAGGTGCCGATAGGCATTTCAGATATACTTTCCGATTGGCATTTTAAAAATAGGTGCCGATAGGCATTTTAGATGTAGTTTCCGATAGGCATTTCAAAAAAAGGTGCCGATAGGCATTTCAGATATAGGTGCCGATAGGCATATCAGATATAGTTGCCGATAGGCATGTAAATATATGTGCCGATAGGCATTTCAAATATAGGTGTCGACCGGCATTTCAGATATAAATGCCGAAAGGCATTTCAGATATAGGTGCCGATAGGCATTTCTGATGTGGTTGCCGATAGGCATTTCAAATATAGGTGCTGATAGGCATTTCAGATGTAGTTTCCGATAGGCATTTCAAAAATAGTTACCGATAGGCATTTCAGATATAGGTGCCGATAGGCATTTCAGATATAGTTGCCGATTGGCATTTTAAAAATAGGTGCCGATAGGCATTTCAGATATAGAAGCCGATAGGTATTTCAAATATAGGTGTGGATAGGCATTTCAGATATGGTTGCCGATAGGCATTTCAAATATAGGTGCTGATAGTCATTTCAGATGTAGTTTCCGATAGGCATTTCAAAAATAGGTTCCGATAGGCATTTCAGATATAGGTGCCGATAGGCATTTCAGATATACTGACCGATTGGCATTTTAAAAATAGGTGCCGATAGGCATTTTAGATGTAGTTTCCGATAGGCATTTCAAAAATAGGTGCCGATAGGCATTTCAGATATAGGTGCCGATAGGCATATCAGAAGGAGTTGCCGATAGGCATTTAAAATATATGTACCGATAGGCATTTCAAATATAGGTGTCGACCGGCATTTCAGATATAAATGCCAAAAGGCATTTCAGATATAGGTGCCGATAGGCATTTCTGATGTGGTTGCCGATAGGCATTTCAAATATAGGTGCTGATAAGCATTTCAGATGTAGTTTCCGATAGGCATTTCAAAAATAGGTACCGATAGGCATTTCAGATATAGGTGCCGATAGGCATTTCAGATATAGTTGCCGATTGGCATTTTAAAAATAGGTGCCGATAGGCATTTCAGATATGGAAGCCGATAGGTATTTCAAATATAGGTGTGGATAGGCATTTCAGATATGGTTGCCGATAGGCATTTCAAATATAGGTGTTGATAGTCACTTCAGATGTAGTTTCCGATAGGCATTTCAAAAATAGGTTCCGATAGGCATTTCAGATATAGGTGCTGATAGGCATTTTAGATATACTTACCGATTGGCATTTTAAAAATAGGTGCCGATAGGCATTTTAGATGTAGATTCCGATAGGCATTTCAAAAATAGGTGCCGATAGTCATTTCAGATATAGGTGCCGATAGGCATATCAGATATAGTTGCCGATAGGCATTTAAAATATATGTGCCGATAGGCATTTCAAATATAGGTGTCGACCGGCATTTCAGATATAAATGCCGAAAGGCATTTCAGATATAGGTGCCGATAGGCATTTCTGATGTGGTTGCCGATAGGCATTTCAAATATAGGTGCTGATAGGCATTTTAGATGTAGTTTCCGATAGGCATTTCAAAAATAGGTACCGATAGGCATTTCAGATATAGGTGCCGATAGGCATTTCAGATATAGTTGCCGATTGGCATTTTAAAAATAGGTGCCGATAGGCATTTCAGATATAGAAGCCGATAGGTATTTCAAATATAGGTGTGGATAGGCATTTCAGATATGGTTGCCGATAGGCATTTCAAATATAGGTGCTGCTAGTCATTTCAGATGTAGTTTCCGATAGGCATTTCAAAAATAGGTTCCGATAGGCATTTCAGATATAGGTGCCGATAGGCATTTCAGATATACTTACCGATTGGCATTTTAAAAATAGGTGCCGTTAGGCATTTTAGATGTAGTTTCCGATAGGCATTTCAAAAATAGGTGCCGATAGGCATTTCAGATATAGGTGCCGATAGGCATATCAGATATAGTTGCCGATAGGCATTTAAAATATATGTGCCGATAGGCATTTCAAATATAGGTGTCGACCGGCATTTCAGATATAAATGCCGAAAGGCATTTCAGATATAGGTGCCGATAGGCATTTCTGATGTGGTTGCCGATAGGCATTTCAAATATAGGTGCTGATAGGCATTTCAGATGTTGTTTCCGATAGGCATTTCAAAAATAGGTACCGATAGGCATTTCAGATATAGTTGCCGATTGGCATTTTAAAAATAGGTGCCGATAGGCATTTCAGATATAGAAGCCGATAGGTATTTCAAATATAGGTGTGGATAGGCATTTCAGATATGGTTGCCGATAGGCATTTCAAATATAGGTGCTGATAGTCATTTCAGATGTAGTTTCCGATAGGCATTTCAAAAATAGGTTCCGATAGGCATTTTAGATATAGGTGCCGATAGGCATTTCAGATATACTTACCGATTGGCATTTTAAAAATAGGTGCCGATAGGCATTTCAGATATAGGTGCCGATAGGCATATCAGATATAGTTGCCGATAGGCATTTAAAATATATGTGCCGATAGGCATTTCAAATATAGGTGTCGACCGGCATTTTAGATATAAATGCCGAAAGGCATTTCAGATATAGGTGCCGATAGGCATTTCTGATGTGGTTGCCGATAGGCATTTCAAAAATAGGTACCGATAGGCATTTCAGATATAGGTGCCGATAGGCATTTCAGATATATTTGCCGATTGGCATTTTAAAAATAGGTGCCGATAGGCATTTCAGATATAGAAGCCGATAGGTATTTCAAATAGGGTCAAGTGGTGTAAAAACGAGACTAGCGAAATTTTGGGTAAAAACGAGACAATCGTACAAATCATACTAAAATACATTTAGTTTGAGTTTAAAAATCGTAAACTTGGAGTTTAATACAATTTTTATGTTGTCCCATATTGAAAAGTGTTCAAAAATATCAAGACAAATGTTTTAAAAAATGCAATGTCCAACACGGTAAAATGCGGGCGAGAAACTTTCATGCCGCTAGTCTAAACTTTCCTAGTAACGCGCACATACCAAATCGGAAGCGCTCGGCGATAGTCGCATTTGACACGTTTTGGTGTGCTGCATTCAGGAGCGCTCAGTGTGTTGTGATAACTCGTCGAGTAAAGGTATAATGAGCTACAGAAATAAAGGGGAAAAACGAGACAAGCGAAGGTCAAAAAACGAGACACAGTTGGGGAAAAAACAAGACAGCGCGGAGTGGAGATGCCGAAGGTTTACGTTAAAAAAGTACGCCCGTACACTGAAGAAGATGTTAAAAAAGCTTTGGAGTTGATTGAGAAAGGCACTTTGACATTCCGAGAGGCTAGCAAAATATTCAAAATTGACAAATCGGTGTTAACACGCCGAAGAGCCTACACTGTAACTACTCAGGGAAGAAAAACATCTTTATCCCAAGAAGCAGAAAAGGACCTAAGCGAAAAAATCAAAATTATGGCAAAATGGGGCTTTGCACTAACCAAAAACGAAATTTTGCAAAGTGTACAAACGTACTGCATAGAAAATGACATCCTAACCACATTCAAAAATGGTAAGCCCGGAGATGTTTGGTTCAGGGCATTCTGTAAACGCCATAGACTGAGCCAGAAGAAACTTGAACAACTGGAGAAAAGTCGACGCATGGCAACCAGCGATCCCTTTATTATATATGCATTTTATGAAAAGTTGGAGGAAACCATCCACCAGCTTAATTTAGAAGATTGTCCAGGCCAAATATGGAACTTGGATGAAACGAGTTTCTCATCAGATCCAAACAGAGTGAAGGGTGTTGCTGAAATTGGACAAAAAGTGCACAGAAACATAGAAGGATCCGGAAAAGAAAATACAACCGTGATGGCATGCATTTCAGCGGCTGGTGTGTTGCTACCACCTTTAATAATTTTCCAAGGGGCACATTTGTGGACTAGCTGGAAAGGGACGAAAGATTTGCCAAATACTTTTTACGCGTGTTCGGAAAAGGGTTGGATGACGACAATTATTTTCCAAGAATGGTTCCAAAAGTTTTGTACCTTAATTAAGGAGAGGCCTCAAATAGTCATCATGGACGGCCACGTTACTCATTTAGATAAGGGCACAATCGAACTGGCAATTAAGGAAAATATCACGTTATTAAAACTGCCAGCGCATACAACTGACGTCTTGCAACCCTTAGATAAATGTTGCTTTGGTCCTCTTAAATTAAAGTGGAATAATGCTTTAATCGAGTGGCAACGACTCAACCAGCGAAAGCTAAGTAAGAGCGAATTCTGTGATTTATTGTGTGGAATATGGGAAGAAGGCATTTCTGAACAAGTGATAAAATCTGCGTTTGCTAATACCGGAATTTTTCCTTGCAATAAAGATAAATATCCTGTACATCGATTAGATCCAGAAAAAATGAAGAGATACCAGAACCGAGACCCCAATCGTGAAAACTCGATCAATGTTTTTGTAGATGAAGAACTGGAACCGGAACTATTACCCTTGGTGGAAGCAAATAACACACCTGTTGCTGTTGCTGGATCGTCAATGGAGATCAATTATGTAAATCCATCAACATCTCCAACACCATCGTGTTCAACCCACAGTAATACAAGCACCGAGCGTCTCTCATTCGAATCTCTGTTACTATCAAAAATTAAAAGAACGGTCCCATCAACTCAGAAAAGAAAGAAAATAGATGGCACTGTTTTGACCTCAACAGAATTTTTAAGTGAGATTGAAAAAAAGGATAAGAAAAATGAGAAGAAAATTGAAAAGAAAAGTGAGAAAAAGAATAAGAAAAAGCCAAAGAAGACAAGGAAACTAAGTGAGTCTGATAGTGAGGATGATGAGGACTTGGACAATATTAAATTGGACGATGAAAGCGACGTTGAAAATCTTTCATTAGAAGATATTGTTAATAATGAAGAGAATTGGTGCGATTTCAAAAATAACGAAGCAAATGAACCGTTACCAATGAAACAAGGTGACTACATCTTGGTAAGATTTGCAACTAAATGCAAGAACGTTTTCTACGTGGCACAAATTGACGAAGTAGGAGAGGAAGACGTTGATGTTAGATACTTTCGACGCAACGGTAACAAGTTATTGGAACCAGTGATCGCAGAAAAATATTCTGTACTCAAGACTGATATAGAATGCCAACTTCCTGCGCCAACAGTCCAGGGAGGAACACAACGTACAGCTAAACAGTTCCTATTTACCATAGATTTCGATAAATATTATGTTAATTAATGTTATAAATAGGTAAGGTACCTATACTTGTGTTTCAGAATGTGTTATTGTTCCAAAGAAAAAAAAATAGTTTTTACATTTAATTAAAGGGAAAAGTATGTTATGTTGTCTTTCAGAACCCCATATTTCGGTTATTTGTCAAAATAAAAAAGTGAAAATGCTTGCAATTGAATGTTTATTTAACCTGCTATGTCTCGTATTTAAACCAACCATCTAAACTGGTTTTATATACGTAAAACAGGCGTGTCTTGTTTTTTGCCTGAGCTGTCTCGTTTTTACCCAAAACCGGGGTAAAATCGAGACACGTATTTGAATTTTTTTACGTAGATTTTAAAGCAGTTTGCAAAAACTGATAGCGGATATATATTCTACATGTAAGCTTTCATCTAACATAAAATTTTCGAGCCGTTTGGAGTATTCTTTCCTATGAAAAAAATAAAAGATTTAAAAAGTGTCTCGTTTTTACACCACTTGATGGATAGGCATTTCAGATATGGTTGCCGATAGGCATTTCAAATATAGGTGCTGATAGTCATTTCAGATGTAGTTTCCGATAGGCATTTCAAAAATAGGTTCCGATAGGCATTTCAGATATAGGTGCCGATAGGCATTTCAGATATACTTACCGATTGGCATTTTAAAAATAGGTGCCGATAGGCATTTTAGATGTAGTTTCCGATAGGCATTTCAAAAATAGGTGCCGATAGGCATTTCAGATATAGGTGCCGATAGGCATATCAGATATAGTTGCCGATAGGCATTTAAAATATATGTGCCGATAGGCATTTCAAATATAGGTGCTGATAGGCATTTCAGATGTAGTTTCCGATAGGCATTTAAAAAATAGGTACCGATAGGCATTTCAGATATAGGTGCCGATAGGGATTTCAGATATAGTTGCCGATTGGCATTTTAAAAATAGGTGCCGATAGGCATTTCAGATATAGAAGCCGATAGGTATTTCAAATATAGGTGTGGATAGGCATTTCAGATATGGTTGCCGATAGGCATTTCAAATATAGGTGCTAATAGTCATTTCAGATGTAGTTTCCGATAGGCATTTCAAAAATAGGTTCCGATAGGCATTTCAGATATAGGTGCCGATAGGCAATTCAGATATACTTACCGATTGGCATTTTAAAAATAGGTGCCGATAGGCATTTTAGATGTAGTTTCCGATAGGCATTTCAAAAATAGGTGCCGATAGGCATTTCAGATATAGGTGCCGATAGGCATATCAGATATAGTTGCCGATAGGCATTTAAAATATATGTGCCGATAGGCATTTCAAATATAGGTGTCGACCGGCATTTCAGATATAAATGCCGAAAGGCATTTCAGATATAGGTGCCGATAGGCATTTCTGATGTGGTTGCCGATAGGCATTTCAAATATAGGTACTGATAGGCATTTCAGATGTAGTTTCCGATAGGCATTTCAAAAATAGGTACCGATAGGCATTTCAGATATAGGTGCCGATAGGCATTTCAGATATAGTTGCCGATTGGCATTTTAAAAATAGGTGCCGATAGGCATTTCAGATATAGAAGCCGATAGGTATTTCAAATATAGGTGTGGATAGGCATTTCAGATATGGTTGCCGATAGGCATTTCAAATATAGGTGCTGATAGTCATTTCAGATGTAGTTTCCGATAGGCATTTCAAAAATAGGTTCCGATAGGCATTTCAGATATAGGTGCCGATAGGCATTTCAGATATACTTACCGATTGGCATTTTAAAAATAGGTGCCGATAGGCATTTTAGATGTAGTTTCCGATAGGCATTTCAAAAATAGGTGCTGATAGGCATTTCAGATATAGGTGCCGATAGGCATATCAGATATAGTTGCCGATAGGCATTTAAAATATATGTGCCGATAGGCATTTCAAATATAGGTGTCGACCGGCATTTCAGATATAAATGCCGAAAGGCATTTCAGATATAGGTGCCGATAGGCATTTCTGATGTGGTTGCCGATAGGCATTTCAAATATAGGTGCTGATAGGCATTTCAGATGTAGTTTCCGATAGGCATTTCAAAAATAGGTACCGATAGGCATTTCAGATATAGGTGCCGATAGGCATTTCAGATATAGTTGCCGATTGGCATTTTAAAAATAGGTGCCGATAGGCATTTCAGATATAGAAGCCGATAGGTATTTCAAATATAGGTGTGGATAGGCATTTCAGATATGGTTGCCGATAGGCATTTCAAATATAGGTGCTGATAGTCATTTCAGATGTAGTTTCCGATAGGCATTTCAAAAATAGGTTCCGATAGGCATTTCAGATATAGGTGCCGATAGGCATTTCAGATATACTTACCGATTGGCATTTTAAAAATAGGTGCCGATAGGCATTTCAGATATAGGTGCCGATAGGCATATCAGATATAGTTGCCGATAGGCATTTAAAATATATGTGCCGATAGGCATTTCAAATATAGGTGTCGACCGGCATTTCAGATATAAATCCCGAATGGCATTTCAGATATAGGTGCCGATAGGCATTTCTGATGTGGTTGCCGATAGGCATTTCAAATATAGGTGCTGATAGGCATTTCAGATGTAGTTTCCGATAGGCATTTCAAAAATAGGTACCGATAGGCATTTCAGATATAGGTGCCGATAGGCATTTCAGATATAGTTGCCGATTGGCATTTTAAAAATAGGTGCCGATAGGCATTTCAGATATAGAAGCCGATAGGTATTTCAAATATAGGTGTGGATAGGCATTTCAGATATGGTTGCCGATAGGCATTTCAAATATAGGTGCTGATAGTCATTTCAGATGTAGTTTCCGATAGGCATTTCAAAAATAGGTTCCGATAGGCATTTAAGATATAGGTGCCGATAGGCATTTCAGATATACTTACCGATTGGCATTTTAAAAATAGGTGCCGATAGGCATTTTAGATGTAGTTTCCGGTAGGCATTTCAAAAATAGGTGCCGATAGGCATTTCAGATATAGGGTCCGATAGGCATATCAGATATAGTTGCCGGTAGGCATTTAAAATATATGTGCCGATAGGCATTTCAAATATAGGTGTCGACCGGCATTTCAGATATAAATGCCGAAAGGCATTTCAGATATAGGTGCCGATAGGCATTTCTGATGTGGTTGCCGATAGGCATTTCAAATATAGGTGCTGATAGGCATTTCAGATGTAGTTTCCGATAGGCATTTTAAAAATAGGTACCGATAGGCATTTCAGATATAGGTGCCGATAGGCATTTCAGATATAGTTGCCGATTGGCATTTTAAAAATAGGTGCCGATAGGCATTTCAGATATAGAAGCCGATAGGTATTTCAAATATAGGTGTGGATAGGCATTTCAGATATGGTTGCCGATAGGCATTTCAAATATAGGTGCTGATAGTCATTTCAGATGTAGTTTCCGATAGGCATTTCAAAAATAGGTTCCGATAGGCATTTCAGATATAAGTGCCGATAGGCATTTCAGATATCCTTACCGATTGGCATTTTAAAAATAGGTGCCGATAGGCATTTTAGATGTAGTTTCCGATAGGCATTTCAAAAATAGGTGCCGATAGGCATTTCAGATATAGGTGCCGATAGGCATATCAGATATAGTTGCCGATAGGCATTTAAAATATATGTGCCGATAGGCATTTCAAATATAGGTGTCGACCGGCATTTCAGATATAAATGCCGAAAGGCATTTCAGATATAGGTGCCGATAGGCATTTCTGATGTGGTTGCCGATAGGCATTTCAAATATAGGTGCTGATAGGCATTTCAGATGTAGTTTCCGATAGGCATTTCAAAAATAGGTACCGATAGGCATTTCAGATATAGGTGCCGATAGGCATTTCAGATATAGTTGCCGATTGGCATTTTAAAAATAGGTGCCGATAGGCATTTCAGATATAGAAGCCGATAGGTATTTCAAATATAGGTGTGGATAGGCATTTTAGATATGGTTGCCGATAGGCATTTCAAATATAGGTGCTGATAGTCATTTCAGATGTAGTTTCCGATAGGCATTTCAAAAATAGGTTCCGATAGGCATTTCAGATATAGGTGCCGATAGGCATTTCAGATATACTTACCGATTGGCATTTTAAAAATAGGTGCCGATAAGCATTTTAGATGTAGTTTCCGATAGGCATTTCAAAAATAGGTGCCGATAGGCATTTCAGATATAGGTGCCGATAGGCATATCAGATATGGTTGCCGATAGGGATTTAAAATATATGTGCCGATAGGCATTTCAAATATAGGTGTCGACCGGCATTTCAGATATAAATGCCGAAAGGCATTTCAGATATAGGTGCCGATAGGCATTTCTGATGTGGTTGCCGATAGGCATTTCAAATATAGGTGCTGATAGGCATTTCAGATGTAGTTTCCGATAGGCATTTCAAAAATAGGTACCGATAGGCATTTCGGATATAGGTGCCGATAGGCATTCCAGATATAGTTGCCGATAGGCATTTAAAATATATGTGCCGATAGGCATTTCAAATATAGGTGTCGACCGGCATTTCAGATATAAATGCCGAAAGGCATTTCAGATATAGGTGCCGATAGGCATTTCTGATGTGGTTGCCGATAGGCATTTAAATATAGGTGCTGATAGGCATTTCAGATGTAGTTTCCGATAGGCATTTCAAAAATAGGTACTGATAGGCATTTCAGATATAGGTGCCGATGGGCATTTTAGATATAGTTGCCGATTGGCATTTTAAAAATAGGTGCCGATAGGCATTTCAGATATAGAAGCCGATAGGTATTTCAAATATAGGTGTGGATAGGCATTTCAGATATGGTTGCCGATAGGCATTTCAAATATAGGTGCTGATAGTCATTTCAGATGTAGTTTCCGATAGGCATTTCAAAAATAGGTTCCGATAGGCATTTTAGATATAGGTGCCGATAGGCATTTCTGATGTGGTTGCCGATAGGCATTTCAAATATAGGTGCTGATAGGCATTTCAGATGCAGTTCAAGATAGGCATTTCAAAAATAGGTACCGATAGGCATTTCAGATATAGGTGCCGATAGGCATTTCAGATATAGTTGCCGATTGGCATTTTAAAAATAGGTGCCGATAGGCATTTCAGATATAGAAGCCGATAGGTATTTCAAATATAGGTGTGGATAGGCATTTCAGATATAGGTGCCGATAGGCATTTCTAATGTGGTTGCCGATAGGCATTTCAAATATAGGTGCTGATAGGCATTTCAGATGTAGTTTCCGATAGGCATTTCAAAAATAGGTACCGATAGGCATTTCAGATATAGGTGCCGATAGGCATTTCAGATATAGTTGCCGATTGGCATTTTAAAAATAGGTGCCGATAGGCATTTCAGATATAGAAGCCGATAGGTATTTCAAATATAGGTGTGGATAGGCATTTCAGATATGGTTGCCGATAGGCATTTCAAATATAGGTGCTGATAGTCATTTCAGATGTAGTTTCCGATAGGCATTTCAAAAATAGGTTCCGATGGGCATTTCAGATATAGGTGCCGATAGGCATTTCAGATATACTTACCGATTGGCATTTTAAAAATAGGTGCCGATAGGCATTTTAGATGTAGTTTCCGATAGGCATTTCAAAAATAGGTGCCGATAGGCATTTTAGATATAGGTGCCGATAGGCATATCAGATATAGTTGCCGATAGGCATTTAAAATATTTGTGCCGATAGGCATTTCAAATATAAGTGTCGACCGGCATTTCAGATATAAATGCCGAAGGGCATTTCAGATAGAGGTGCCGATAGGCATTTCTGATGTGGTTGCCGATAGGCATTTCAAATATAGGTGCTGATAGGCATTTCAGATGTAGTTTCCGATAGGCATTTCAAAAATAGGTACCGATAGGCATTTCAGATATAGGTGCCGATAGGCATTTCTGATGTGGTTGCCGATAGGCATTTCAAATATAGGTGCTGATAGGCATTTCAGATGTAGTTTCCGATAGGCATTTCAAAAATAGGTACCGATAGGCATTTCAGATATAGGTGCCGATAGGCATTTCAGATATAGTTGCCGATTGGCATTTTAAACATAGGTGCCGATAGGCATTTCAGATATAGAAGCCGATAGGTATTTCAAATATAGGTGTGGATAGGCATTTCAGATATGGTTGCCGGTAGGCATTTCAAATATAGGTGCTGATAGTCATTTCAGATGTAGTTTCCGATAGGCATTTCAAAAATAGGTTCCAATAGGCATTTCAGATATAGGTGCCGATAGGCATTTCAGATATACTTACCGATTGGCATTTTAAAAATAGGTGCCGATAGGCATTTTAGATGTAGTTTCCGATAGGCATTTCAAAAATAGGTGCCGATAGGCATTTCAGATTTAGGTGCCGATAGGCATATCAGATATAGTTGCCGATAGGCATTTAAAATATATGTGCCGATAGGCATTTCAAATATAGGTGTCGACCGGCATTTCAGTTATAAATGCCGAAAGGCATTTCAGATATAGGTGCCGATAGGCATTTTTGATGTGGTTGCCGATAGGCATTTCAAATATAGGTGCTGATAGGCATTTCAGATGTAGTTTCCGATAGGCATTTCAAAAATAGGTACCGATAGGCATTTCAGATATAGGTGCCGATAGGCATTTCAGATATAGTTGCCAATTGGCATTTTAAAAATAGGTGCCGATAGGCATTTCAGATATAGAAGCCGATAGGTATTTCAAATATAGGTGTGGATAGGCATTTCAGATATGGTTGCCGATAGGCATTTCAAATATAGGTGCTGATAGTCATTTCAGATGTAGTTTCCGATAGGCATTTCAAAAATAGGTTCCGATAGGCATTTCAGATATAGGTGCCGTTAGGCATTTCAGATATACTTACCGATTGGCATTTTAAAAATAGGTGCCGATAGGCATTTTAGATGTAGTTTCCGATAGGCATTTCAAAAATAGGTGCCGATGGGCATTTCAGATATAGGTGCCGATAGGCATATCAGATATAGTTGCCGATAGGCATTTAAAATATATGTGCCGATAGGCATTTCAAATATAGGTGTCGACCGGCATTTCAGATATAAATGCCGAAAGGCATTTCAGATATAGGTGCCGATAGGCATTTCTGATGTGGTTGCCGATAGGCATTTCAAATATAGGTGCTGATAGGCATTTCAGATGTAGTTTCCGATAGGCATTTCAAAAATAGGTACCGATAGGCATTTCAGATATAGGTGCCGATAGGCATTTCAGATATAGTTGCCGATTGGCATTTTAAAAATAGGTGCCGATAGGCATTTCAGATATAGAAGCCGATAGGTATTTCAAATGTAGGTGTGGATAGGCATTTCAGATATGGTTGCCGATAGGCATTTCAAATATAGGTGCTGATAGTAATTTCAGATGTAGTTTCCGATAGGCATTTCAAAAATAGGTTCCGATAGGCATTTCACATATAGGTGCCGATAGGCATTTCAGATATACTTACCGATTGGCATTTTAAAAATAGGTGCCGATAGGCATTTTAGATGTAGTTTCCGATAGGCATTTCAAAAATAGGTGCCGATAGGCATTTCAGATATAGGTGCCGATAGGCATATCAGATATAGTTGCCGATAGGCATTTCAGATATACTTACCGATTGGCATTTTAAAAATAGGTGCCGATAGGCATTTTAGATGTAGTTTCCGATAGGCATTTCAAAAATAGGTGCCGATAGGCATTTCAGATATAGGTGCCGATAGGCATATCAGATATAGTTGCCGATAGGCATTTAAAATATATGTGCCGATAGGCATTTCAAATATAGGTGTCGACCGGCATTTCAGATATAAATGCCGAAAGGCATTTCAGATATAGGTGCCGATAGGCATTTCTGATGTGGTTGCCGATAGGCATTTCAAATATAGGTGCTGATAGGCATTTCAGATGTAGTTTCCGATAGGCATTTCAAAAATAGGTACCGATAGGCATTTCAGATATAGGTGCCGATAGGCATTTCAGATATAGTTGCCGATTGGCATTTTAAAAATAGGTGCTGATAGGCATTTCAGATATAGAAGCCGATAGGTATTTCAAATATAGGTGTGGATAGGCATTTCAGATATGGTTGCCGATAGGCATTTCAAATATAGGTGCTGATAGTCATTTCAGATGTAGTTTCCGATAGGCATTTCAAAAATAGGTTCCGATAGGCATTTCAGATATAGGTGCCGATAGGCATTTCAGATATACTTACCGATTGGCATTTTAAAAATAGGTGCCGATAGGCATTTTAGATGTAGTTTCCGATAGGCATTTCTGAAATAGGTGCCGATAGGCATTTCAGATATAGGTGCCGATAGGCTTATCAGATATAGTTGCCGATAGGCATTTAAAATATATGTGCCGATAGGCATTTCAAATTTAGGTGTCGACCGGCATTTCAGATATAAATGCCGAAAGGTATTTCAGATATAGGTGCCGATAGGCATTTCTGATGTGGTTGCCGATAGGCATTTCAAATATAGGTGCTGATAGGCATTTCAGATGTAGTTTCCGATAGGCATTTCAAAAATAGGTACCGATAGGCATTTCAGATATAGGTGCCGATAGGCATTCCAGATATAGTTGCCGATTGGCATTTTAAAAATAGGTGCCGATAGGCATTTCAGATATAGAAGCCGATAGGTATTTCAAATATAGGTGTGAATAGGCATTTCAGATATGGTTGCCGATAGGCATTTCAAATATATGTGCTGATAGTCATTTCAGATGTAGTTTCCGATAGGCATTTCAAAAATAGGTTCCGATAGGCATTTCAGATATAGGTGCCGATAGGCATTTCAGATATACTTACCGATTGGCATTTTAAAAATAGGTGCCGATAGGCATTTTAGATGTAGTTTCCGATAGGCATTTCAAAAATAGGTGCCGATAGGCATTTCAGATATAGGTGCCGATAGGCATATCAGATATAGTTGCCGATAGGCATTTAAAATATATGTGCCGATAGGCATTTCAAATATAGGTGTCGACCGGCATTTCAGATATAAATGCCGAAAGGCATTTCAGATATAGGTGCCGATAGGCATTTCTGATGTGGTTGCCGATAGGCATTTCAAATATAGGTGCTGATAGGCATTTCAGATGTAGTTTCCGATAGGCATTTCAAAAATAGGTACCGATAGGCATTTCAGATACAGGTGCCGATAGGCCTTTCAGATATAGTTGCCGATTGGCATTTTAAAAATAGGTGCCGATAGGCATTTCAGATATAGAAGCCGATTGGTATTTCAAATATAGGTGTGGATAGGCAATTCAGATATGTTTGCCGATAGGCATTTTAAATATAGGTGCTAATAGTCATTTCAGATGTAGTTTCCGATAAGCATTTCAAAAATAGGTTTCGATAGGCATTTCAGATATAGGTGCCGATAAACATTTCAGATATACTTACCGATTGTCATTTTAAAAATAGGTGCCGATAGGCATTTTAGATGTAGTTTCCGATAGGCATTTCAAAAATAGGTGCCGATAGGCATTTTAGATATATGTGCCGATAGGCATATCAGATATAGTTGCCGATAGGCATTTAAAATATATGTGCCGATAGGCATTTCAAATATAGGTGTCGACCGGCATTTCAGATATAAATGCCGAAAGGCATTTCAGATATAGGTGCCGATAGGCATTTCTGATGTGGTTGCCGATAGGCATTGCAAATATAGGTGCTGATAGGCATTTCAGATGTAGTTTCCGATAGGCATTTCAAAAATAGGTACCGATAGGCATTTCAGATATAGGTGCCGATAGGCATTTCAGATATAGTTGCCGATTGGCATTTTAAAAATAGGTGCCGATAGGCATTTCAGATATAGAAGCCGATTGGTATTTCAAATATAGGTGTGGATAGGCAATTCAGATATGGTTGCCGATAGGCATTTTAAATATAGGTGCTGATAGTCATTTCAGATGTAGTTTCCGATAGGCATTTCAAAAATAGGTTTCGATAGGCATTTCAGATATAGGTGCCGATAAGCATTTCAGATATACTTACCGATTGGCATTTTAAAAATAGGTGCCGATAGGCATTTTAGATGTAGTTTCCGATAGGCATTTCAAAAATAGGTGCCGATAGGCATTTTAGATATATGTGCCGATAGGCATATCAGATATAGTTGCCGATAGGCATTTAAAATATATGTGCCGATAGGCATTTCAAATATAGGTGTCGACCGGCATTTCAGATATAAATGCCGAAAGGCATTTCAGATATAGGTGCCGATAGGCATTTCTGATGTGGTTGCCGATAGGCATTGCAAATATAGGTGCTGATAGGCAATTTAGATGTAGTTTCCGATAGGCATTTCAAAAATAGGTACCGATAGGCATTTCAGATATAGGTGCCGATAGGCATTTCAGATATAGTTGCCGATTGGCATTTTAAAAATAGGTGCCGATAGGCATTTCAGATATAGAAGCCGATAGGTATTTCAAATATAGGTGTGGATAGGCATTTCAGATATGGTTGCCGATAGGCATTTCAAATATAGGTGCTGATAGTCATTTCAGATGTAGTTTCCGATAGGCATTTCAAAAATAGGTTCCGATAGGCATTTCAGATATAGGTGCCGATAGGCATTTCAGATATACTTACCGATTGGCATTTTAAAAATAGGTGCCGATAGGCATTTTAGATGTAGTTTCCGATAGGCATTTCAATAATATGTGCCGATAGGCATTTCAGATATAGGTGCCGATAGGCATATCAGATATAGTTGCTGATATGCATTTAAAATATATGTGCCGATAGGCATTTCAAATATAGGTGTCGACCGGCATTTCAGATATAAATGCCGAAAGGCATTTCAGATATAGGTGCCGATAGGCATTTCTGATGTGGTTGCCGATAGGCATTTCAAATATAGGTGCTGATAGTCATTTCAGATGTAGTTTCCGATAGGCATTTCAAAAATAGGTTCCGATAGGCATTTCAGATATAGGTGCCGATAGGCATTTCAGATATACTTACCGATTGGCATTTTAAAAATAGGTGCCGATAGGCATTTTAGATGTAGTTTCCGATAGGCATTTCAAAAAAAGTTGCCGATAGGCATTTCAGATATAGGTGCCGATAGGCATATCAGATATAGTTGCCGATAGGCATTTAAAATATATGTGCCGATAGGCATTTCAAATATAGGTGTCGACCGGCATTTCAGATATAAATGCCGAAAGGTATTTCAGATATAGGTGCCGATAGGCATTTCTGATGTGGTTGCCGATAGGCATTTCAAATATAGGTGCTGATAGGCATTTCAGATGTAGTTTCCGATAGGCATTTCGAAAATAGGTACCGATAGGCATTTCCGATATAGGTGCCGAAAGGCATTTCAGATATAGTTGCCGATTGGCATTTTAAAAATAGGTGCCGATAGGCATTTCAGATATAGAAGCCGATAGGTATTTCAAATGTAGGTGTGGATAGGCATTTCAGATATGGTTGCCGATAGGCATTTCAAATATAGGTGCTGATAGTAATTTCAGATGTAGTTTCCGATAGGCATTTCAAAAATAGGTTCCGATAGGCATTTCACATATAGGTGCCGATAGGCATTTCAGATATACTTACCGATTGGCATTTTAAAAATAGGTGCCGATAGGCATTTTAGATGTAGTTTCCGATAGGCATTTCAAAAATAGGTGCCGATAGGCATTTCAGATATAGGTGCCGATAGGCATATCAGATATAGTTGCCGATAGGCATTTAAAATATATGTGCCGATAGGCATTTCAAATATAGGTGTCGACCGGCATTTCAGATATAAATGCCGAAAGGCATTTCAGATATAGGTGCCGATAGGCATTTCTGATGTGGTTGCCGAAAGGCATTTTAAATATAGGTGCTGATAGGCATTTCAGATGTAGTTTCCGATAGGCATTTCAAAAATAGGTACCGATAGGCATTTCAGATATAGGTGCCGATAGGCATTTCAGATATAGTTGCACTTTGGCATTTTAAAAATAGGTGCCGATAGGCATTTCAGATATAGAAGCCGATAGGTATTTCAAATATAGGTGTGGATAGGCATTTCAGATATGGTTGCCGATAGGCATTTCAAATATAGGTGCTGTAAGTCATTTCAGATGTAGTTTCCGATAGGTATTTCAAAAATAGGTTCCGATAGGCATTTCAGATATAGGTGCCGATAGGCATTTCAGATATACTTACCGATTGGCATTTTAATAATAGGTGCCGATAGGCATTTTAGATGTAGTTTCCGATAGGCATTTCAAAAATAGGTGCCGATAGGCATTTCAGATATAGGTGCCGATAGGCATATCAGATATAGTTGCCGATAGGCATTTAAAATATATGTGCCGATAGGCATTTCAAATATAGGTGGCGACCGGCATTTCAGATATAAATGCCGAAAGGCATTTCAGATATAGGTGCCGATAGGCATTTCTGATGTGGTTGCCGATAGGCATTTCAAATATAGGTGCTGATAGGCATTTCAGATGTAGTTTCCGATAGGCATTTCAAAAATAGGTACCGATAGGCATTTCAGATATAGGTGCCGATAGGCATTTCAGATATAGTTGCCGATTGACATTTTAAAAATAGGTGCCGATAGGCATTTCAGTATAGAAGCCGATAGGTATTTCAAATTTAGGTGTGGATAGGCATTTCAGATATGGTTGCCGTTAAGCGTTTCAAATATAGGTGCTGATAGTCATTTCAGATGTAGTTTCCGATAGGCATTTCAAAAATAGGTTCCGATAGGCATTTTCAGATATAGGTGCCGATAGGCATTTCAGATATACTTTCCGATTGGCATTTTAAAAATAGGTGCCGATAGGCATTTTAGATGTAGTTTCCGATAGGCATTTAAAAAATAGGTGCCGATAGGCATTTCAGATATAGGTGCCGATAGGCATATCAGATATAGTTGCCGATAGGCATTTAAAATATATGTGCCGATAGGCATTTCAAATATAGGTGTCGACCGGCATTTCAGATATAAATGCCGAAAGGCATTTCAGATATAGGTGCCGATAGGCATTTCTGATGTGGTTGCCGATAGGCATTTCAAATATAGGTGTGATAGGCATTTCAGATGTAGTTTCCGATAGGCATTTCAAAAATAGGTACCGATAGGCATTTTAGATATAGGTGCCGAAAGGCATTTCAGATATAGTTGCCGATTGGCATTTTAAAAATAGGTGCCGATAGGCATTTCAGATATAGAAGCCGATAGGTATTTCAAATGTAGGTGTGGATAGGCATTTCAGATATGGTTGCCGATAGGCATTTCAAATATAGGTGCTGATAGTAATTTCAGATGTAGTTTCCGATAGGCATTAAAAAAATAGGTTCCGATAGGCATTTCAGATATAGGTGCCGATAGGCATTTCAGATATACTTACCGATTGGCATTTTAAAAATAGGTGCCGATAGGCATTTTAGATGTAGTTTCCGATAGGCATTTCAAAAATAGGTGCCGATAGGCATTTCAGATATAGGTGCCGATAGGCATATCAGATATAGTTGCCGGTAGGCATTTAAAATATATGTGCCGATAGGCATTTCAAATATAGGTGTCGACCGGCATTTCAGATATAAATGCCGAAAGGCATTTCAGATATAGGTGCCGATAGGCATTTCTGATGTGGTTGCCGATAGGCATTTCAAATATAGGTGCTGATAGGCATTTCAGATGTAGTTTCAAATAGGCATTTCAAAAATAGGTACCGATAGGCATTTCAGATATAGGTGCCGATAGGCATTTCAGATATAGTTGCCGATTGGCATTTTAAAAATAGGTGCCGATAGGCATTTCAGATATAAATGCCGAAAGGCATTTCAGATATAGGTGCCGATAGGCATTTCTGATGTGGTTGCCGATAGGCATTTCAAATATATGTGCTGATAGGCATTTCAGATGTAGTTTCCGATAGGCATTTCAAAAATAGGTACCGATAGGCATTTCAGATATAGGTGCCGATAGGCATTTCAGATATAGTTGCCGATTGGCATTTTAAAAATAGGTGCCGATAGGCATTTCAGATATAGAAGCCGATAGGTATTTCAAATATAGGTGTGGATAGGCATTTCAGATATGGTTGCCGATAGGCATTTCAAATATAGGTGCTGATAGTCATTTCAAATGTAGTTTCCGATAGGCATTTCAAAAATATGTTCCGATAGGCATTTCAGATATAGGTGCCGATAGGCATTTCAGATATACTTACCGATTGGCATTTTAAAAATAGGTGCCGATAGGCATTTCAGATATAGAAGCCGATAGGTATTTCAAATGTAGGTGTGGATAGGCATTTCAGATATGGTTGCCGATAGGCATTTCAAATATAGGTGCTGATAGTAATTTCAGATGTAGTTTCCGATAGGCATTTCAAAAATAGGTTCCGATAGGCATTTCACATATAGGTGCCGATAGGCATTTCAGATATACTTACCGATTGGCATTTTAAAAATAGGTGCCGATAGGCATTTTAGATGTAGTTTCCGATAGGCATTTCAAAAATAGGTGCCGATAGGCATTTCAGATATAGGTGCCGATAGGCATATCAGATATAGTTGCCGATAGGCATTTAAAATATATGTGCCGATAGGCATTTCAAATATAGGTGTCGACCGGCATTTCAGATATAAATGCCGAAAGGCATTTCAGATATAGGTGCCGATAGGCATTTCTGATGTGGTTGCCGAAAGGCATTTCAAATATAGGTGCTGATAGGCATTTCAGATGTAGTTTCCGATAGGCATTTCAAAAATAGGTACCGATAGGCATTTCAGATATAGGTGCCGATAGGCATTTCAGATATAGTTGCACTTTGGCATTTTAAAAATAGGTGCCGATAGGCATTTCAGATATAGAAGCCGATAGGTATTTCAAATATAGGTGTGGATAGGCATTTCAGATATGGTTGCCGATAGGCATTTCAAATATAGGTGCTGTAAGTCATTTCAGATGTAGTTTCCGATAGGTATTTCAAAAATAGGTTCCGATAGGCATTTCAGATATAGGTGCCGATAGGCATTTCAGATATACTTACCGATTGGCATTTTAATAATAGGTGCCGATAGGCATTTTAGATGTAGTTTCCGATAGGCATTTCAAAAATAGGTGCCGATAGGCATTTCAGATATAGGTGCCGATAGGCATATCAGATATAGTTGCCGATAGGCATTTAAAATATATGTGCCGATAGGCATTTCAAATATAGGTGGCGACCGGCATTTCAGATATAAATGCCGAAAGGCATTTCAGATATAGGTGCCGATAGGCATTTCTGATGTGGTTGCCGATAGGCATTTCAAATATAGGTGCTGATAGGCATTTCAGATGTAGTTTCCGATAGGCATTTCAAAAATAGGTACCGATAGGCATTTCAGATATAGGTGCCGATAGGCATTTCAGATATAGTTGCCGATTGACATTTTAAAAATAGGTGCCGATAGGCATTTCAGTATAGAAGCCGATAGGTATTTCAAATTTAGGTGTGGATAGGCATTTCAGATATGGTTGCCGTTAAGCGTTTCAAATATAGGTGCTGATAGTCATTTCAGATGTAGTTTCCGATAGGCATTTCAAAAATAGGTTCCGATAGGCATTTTCAGATATAGGTGCCGATAGGCATTTCAGATATACTTTCCGATTGGCATTTTAAAAATAGGTGCCGATAGGCATTTTAGATGTAGTTTCCGATAGGCATTTAAAAAATAGGTGCCGATAGGCATTTCAGATATAGGTGCCGATAGGCATATCAGATATAGTTGCCGATAGGCATTTAAAATATATGTGCCGATAGGCATTTCAAATATAGGTGTCGACCGGCATTTCAGATATAAATGCCGAAAGGCATTTCAGATATAGGTGCCGATAGGCATTTCTGATGTGGTTGCCGATAGGCATTTCAAATATAGGTGCTGATAGGCATTTCAGATGTAGTTTCCGATAGGCATTTCAAAAATAGGTACCGATAGGCATTTTAGATATAGGTGCCGAAAGGCATTTCAGATATAGTTGCCGATTGGCATTTTAAAAATAGGTGCCGATAGGCATTTCAGATATAGAAGCCGATAGGTATTTCAAATGTAGGTGTGGATAGGCATTTCAGATATGGTTGCCGATAGGCATTTCAAATATAGGTGCTGATAGTAATTTCAGATGTAGTTTCCGATAGGCATTAAAAAAATAGGTTCCGATAGGCATTTCAGATATAGGTGCCGATAGGCATTTCAGATATACTTACCGATTGGCATTTTAAAAATAGGTGCCGATAGGCATTTTAGATGTAGTTTCCGATAGGCATTTCAAAAATAGGTGCCGATAGGCATTTCAGATATAGGTGCCGATAGGCATATCAGATATAGTTGCCGGTAGGCATTTAAAATATATGTGCCGATAGGCATTTCAAATATAGGTGTCGACCGGCATTTCAGATATAAATGCCGAAAGGCATTTCAGATATAGGTGCCGATAGGCATTTCTGATGTGGTTGCCGATAGGCATTTCAAATATAGGTGCTGATAGGCATTTCAGATGTAGTTTCAAATAGGCATTTCAAAAATAGGTACCGATAGGCATTTCAGATATAGGTGCCGATAGGCATTTCAGATATAGTTGCCGATTGGCATTTTAAAAATAGGTGCCGATAGGCATTTCAGATATAAATGCCGAAAGGCATTTCAGATATAGGTGCCGATAGGCATTTCTGATGTGGTTGCCGATAGGCATTTCAAATATAGGTGCTGATAGGCATTTCAGATGTAGTTTCCGATAGGCATTTCAAAAATAGGTACCGATAGGCATTTCAGATATAGGTGCCGATAGGCATTTCAGATATAGTTGCCGATTGGCATTTTAAAAATAGGTGCCGATAGGCATTTCAGATATAGAAGCCGATAGGTATTTCAAATATAGGTGTGGATAGGCATTTCAGATATGGTTGCCGATAGGCATTTCAAATATAGGTGCTGATAGTCATTTCAAATGTAGTTTCCGATAGGCATTTCAAAAATATGTTCCGATAGGCATTTCAGATATAGGTGCCGATAGGCATTTCAGATATACTTACCGATTGGCATTTTAAAAATAGGTGCCGATAGGCATTTTAGATGTAGTTTCCGATAGGCATTTCAAAAATAGGTGCCGATAGGCATTTCAGATATAGGTGCCGATAGGCATATCAGATATAGTTGCCGATAGGCATTTAAAATATATGTGCCGATAGGCATTTCAAATATAGGTGTCGACCGGCATTTCAGATATAGGTGCCGATAGGCATTTCTGATGTGGTTGCCGATAGGCATTTCAAATATAGGTGCTGATAGGCATTTCAGATGTAGTTTCCGATAGGCATTTCAAAAATAGGTACCGATAGGCATTTCAGATATAGGTGCCGATAGGCATTTCAGATATAGTTGCCGATTGGCATTTTAAAAATAGGTGCCGATAGGCATTTCAGATATAGAAGCCGATAGGTATTTCAAATATTGGTGTGGATAGGCATTTCAGATATGGTTGCCGTTAGGCGTTTCACATATAGGTGCTGATAGTCATTTCAGATGTAGTTTCCGATAGGCATTTCAAAAATAGGTTCCGATAGGCATTTCAGATATAGGTGCCGTTAGGCATTTCAGATATACTTTCCGATTGGCATTTTAAAAATAGGTGCCGATAGGCATTTTAGATGTAGTTTCCGATAGGCATTTAAAAAATAGGTGCCGATAGGCATTTCAGATAAAGGTGCCGATAGGCATATCAGATATAGTTGCCGATAGGCATTTAAAATATATGTGCCGATAGGCATTTCAAATATAGGTGTCGACCGGCCTTTCAGATATAAATGCCGAAAGGCATTTCAGATATAGGTGCCGATAGGCATTTCTGATGTGGTTGCCGATAGGCATTTCAAATATAGGTGCTGATAGGCATTTCAGATGTAGTTTCCGATAGGCATTTCAAAAATAGGTACCGATAGGCATTTCAGATATAGGTGCCGATAGGCATTTCAGATATAGTTGCCGATTGGCATTTTAAAAATAGGTGCCGATAGGCATTTCAGATATAGAAGCCGATAGGTATATCAAATATAGGTGTGGATAGGCATTTGAGATATGGTTGCCGATAGGCATTTCAAATATAGGTGCTGATAGTCATTTCAGATGTAGTTTCCGATAGGCATTTCAAAAATAGGTTCCGATAGGCATTTCAGATATAGGTGCCGATAGGCATTTCAGATATACTTACCGATTTGCATTTTAAAAATAGGTACCGATAGGCATTTTAGATGTAGTTTCCGATAGGCATTTCAAAAATATGTGCCGATAGGCATTTCAGATATAGGTGCCGATAGGCATATCAGATATAGTTGCCGATAGGCATTTAAAATATATGTGCCGATAGGCATTTCAAATATAGGTGTCGACCGGCATTTCAGATATAAATGCCGAAAGGCATTTCAGATATAGTTGCCGATAGGCATTTCTGATGTGGTTGCCGATAGGCATTTCAAATATAGGTGCTGATAGGCATTTCAGATGTAGTTTCCGATAGGCATTTCAAAAATAGGTACCGATAGGCATTTCAGATATAGGTGCCGATAGGCATTTCAGATATAGTTGCCGATTGGCATTTTAAAAATAGGTGCCGATAGGCATTTCAGATATAGAAGCCGATAGGTATTTCAAATATAGGTGTGGATAGGCATTTCAGATATGGTTGCCGAGAGGCATTTCAAATATAGGTGCTGATAGTCATTTCAGGTGTAGTTTCCGATAGGCATTTCAAAAATAGGTTCCGATAAACATTTCAGATATAATTACCGATTGGCATTTTAAAAATAGGTGCCGATAGGCATTTTAGATGTAGTTTCCGATAGACATTTCAAAAATAGGTGCCGATAGGCATTTCAGATATAGGTGCCGATAGGCATATCAGATATAGTTGCCGATAGGCAGTTAAAATATATGTGCCGATAGGCATTTCAAATATAGGTGTCGACCGGCATTTCAGATATAAATGCCGAAAGGCATTTCAGATATAGGTGCCGATAGGCATTTCTGATGTGGTTGCAGATAGGCATTTCAAATATAGGTGCTGATAGGCATTTCAGATGTAGTTTCCGATAGGCATTTCAAAAATAGGTACCGATAGGCATTTCAGATATAGGTGCCGAAAGGCATTTCAGATATAGTTGCCGATTGGCATTTTAAAAATAGGTGCCGATAGGCATTTCAGATATAGAAGCCGATAGGTATTTCAAATGTAGGTGTGGATAGGCATTTCAGATATGGTTGCCGATAGGCATTTCAAATATAGGTGCTGATAGTAATTTCAGATGTAGTTTCCGATAGGCATTTCAAAAATAGGTTCCGATAGGCATTTCAGATATAGGTGCCGATAGGCATTTCAGATATACTTACCGATTGGCATTTTAAAAATAGGTGCCAATAGGCATTTTAGATGTAGTTTCCGATAGGCATTTCAAAAATAGGTACCGATAGGCATTGCAGATATAGGTGCCGATAGGCATATCAGATATAGTTGCCGATAGGCATTTAAAATATATGTGCCGATAGGCATTTCAAATATAGGTGTCGACCGGCATTTCAGATATAAATGCCGAAAGGCATTTCAGATATAGGTGCCGATAGGCATTTCTGATGTGGTTGCCGATAGGCATTTCAAATATAGGTGCTGATAGGCATTTCAGATGTAGTTTCCGATAGGCATTTCAAAAATAGGTACCGATAGGCATTTCAGATATAGGTGCCGATAGGCATTTCAGATATAGTTGCACTTTGGCATTTTAAAAATAGGTGCCGATAGGCATTTCAGATATAGAAGCCGATAGGTATTTCAAATATAGGTGTGGATAGGCATTTCAGATATGGTTGCCGATAGTCATTTCAAATATAGGTGCTGATAGTCATTTCAGATGTAGTTTCCGATAGGTATTTTCAAAAATAGGTTCCGATAGGCATTTCAGATATAGGTGCCGATAGGCATTTCAGATATACTTACCGATTGGCATTTTAAAATAGGTGCCGATAGGCATTTTAGATGTAGTTTCCGATAGGCATTTCAAAAATAGGTGCCGATAGGCATTTCAGACATAGGTGCCGATAGGCATATCAGATATAGTTGCCGATAGGCATTTAAAATATATGTGCCGATAGGCATTTCAAATATAGGTGTCGACCGGCATTTCAGATATAAATGCCGAAAGGCATTTCAGATATAGGTGCCGATAGGCATTTCTGATGTGGTTGCCGATAGGCATTTCAAAAATAGGTTCCGATAGGCATTTCAGATATAGGTGCGGATAGGCATTTCAGATATACTTTCCGATTGGCATTTTAAAAATAGGTGCCGATAGGCATTTTAGATGTAGTTTCCGATAGGCATTTCAAAAAAAGGTGCCGATAGGCATTTCAGATATAGGTGCCGATAGGCATATCAGATATAGTTGCCGATAGGCATGTAAATATATGTGCCGATAGGCATTTCAAATATAGGTGTCGACCGGCATTTCAGATATAAATGCCGAAAGGCATTTCAGATATAGGTGCCGATAGGCATTTCTGATGTGGTTGCCGATAGGCATTTCAAATATAGGTGCTGATAGGCATTTCAGATGTAGTTTCCGATAGGCATTTCAAAAATAGTTACCGATAGGCATTTCAGATATAGGTGCCGATAGGCATTTCAGATATAGTTGCCGATTGGCATTTTAAAAATAGGTGCCGATAGGCATTTCAGATATAGAAGCCGATAGGTATTTCAAATATAGGTGTGGATAGGCATTTCAGATATGTTTGCCGATAGGCATTTCAAATATAGGTGCTGATAGTCATTTCAGATGTAGTTTCCGATAGGCATTTCAAAAATAGGTTCCGATAGGCATTTCAGATATAGGTGCCGATAGGCATTTCAGATATACTGACCGATTGGCATTTTAAAAATAGGTGCCGATAGGCATTTTAGATGTAGTTTCCGATAGGCATTTCAAAAATAGGTGCCGATAGGCATTTCAGATATAGGTGCCGATAGGCATATCAGAAGGAGTTGCCGATAGGCATTTAAAATATATGTACCGATAGGCATTTCAAATATAGGTGTCGACCGGCATTTCAGATATAAATGCCAAAAGGCATTTCAGATATAGGTGCCGATAGGCATTTCTGATGTGGTTGCCGATAGGCATTTCAAATATAGGTGCTGATAAGCATTTCAGATGTAGTTTCCGATAGGCATTTCAAAAATAGGTACCGATAGGCATTTCAGATATAGGTGCCGATAGGCATTTCAGATATAGTTGCCGATTGGCATTTTAAAAATAGGTGCCGATAGGCATTTCAGATATAGAAGCCGATAGGTATTTCAAATATAGGTGTGGATAGGCATTTCAGATATGGTTGCCAATAGGCATTTCAAATATAGGTGTTGATAGTCACTTCAGATGTAGTTTCCGATAGGCATTTCAAAAATAGGTTCCGATAGGCATTTTAGATATAGGTGCTGATAGGCATTTTAGATATACTTACCGATTGGCATTTTAAAAATAGGTGCCGATAGGCATTTTAGATGTAGATTCCGATAGGCATTTCAAAAATAGGTGCCGATAGTCATTTCAGATATAGGTGCCGATAGGCATATCAGATATAGTTGCCGATAGGCATTTAAAATATATGTGCCGATAGGCATTTCAAATATAGGTGTCGACCGACATTTCAGATATAAATGCCGAAAGGCATTTCAGATATAGGTGCCGATAGGCATTTCTGATGTGGTTGCCGATAGGCATTTCAAATATAGGTGCTGATAGGCATTTCAGATGTAGTTTCCGATAGGCATTTCAAAAATAGGTACCGATAGGCATTTCAGATATAGGTGCTGATAGGCATTTCAGATATAGTTGCCGATTGGCATCTTAAAAATAGGTGCCGATAGGCATTTCAGATATAGAAGCCGATAGGTATTTCAAATATAGGTGTGGATAGGCATTTCAGATATGGTTGCCGATAGGCATTTCAAATATAGGTGCTGCTAGTCATTTCAGATGTAGTTTCCGATAGGCATTTCAAAAATAGGTTCCGATAGGCATTTCAGATATAGGTGCCGATAGGCATTTCAGATATACTTACCGATTGGCATTTTAAAAATAGGTGCCGTTAGGCATTTTAGATGTAGTTTCCGATAGGCATTTCAAAAATAGGTGCCGATAGGCATTTCAGATATAGGTGCCGATAGGCATATCAGATATAGTTGCCGATAGGCATTTAAAATATATGTGCCGATAGGCATTTCAAATATAGGTGTCGACCGGCATTTCAGATATAAATGCCGAAAGGCATTTCAGATATAGGTGCCGATAGGCATTTCTGATGTGGTTGCCGATAGGCATTTCAAATATAGGTGCTGATAGGCATTTCAGATGTTGTTTCCGATAGGCATTTCAAAAATAGGTACCGATAGGCATTTCAGATATAGGTGCCGATAGGCATTTCAGATATAGTTGACGATTGGCATTTTAAAAATAGGTGCCGATAGGCATTTCAGATATAGAAGCCGATAGGTATTTCAAATATAGGTGTGGATAGGCATTTCAGATATGGTTGCCGATAGGCATTTCAAATATAGGTGCTGATAGTCATATCAGATGTAGTTTCCGATAGGTATTACAAAAATAGGTTCCGATAGGCATTTCAGATATAGGTGCCGATAGGCATTTCAGATATACTTACCGATTGGCATTTTAAAATAGGTGCCGATAGGCATTTTAGATGTAGTTTCCGATAGGCATTTCAAAAATAGGTGCCGATAGGCATTTCAGACATAGGTGCCGATAGGCATATCAGATATAGTTGCCGATAGGCATTTAAAATATATGTGCCGATAGGCATTTCAAATATAGGTGTCGACCGGCATTTCAGATATAAATTCCGAAAGGCATTTCAGATATAGGTGCCGATAGGCATTTCTGATGTGGTTGCCGATAGGCATTTCAAAAATAGGTTCCGATAGGCATTTCAGATATAGGTGCCGATAGGCATTTCAGATATACTTTCCGATTGGCATTTTAAAAATAGGTGCCGATAGGCATTTTAGATGTAGTTTCCGATAGGCATTTCAAAAAAAGGTGCCGATAGGCATTTCAGATATAGGTGCCGATAGGCATATCAGATATAGTTGCCGATAGGCATGTAAATATATGTGCCGATAGGCATTTCAAATATAGGTGTCGACCGGCATTTCAGATATAAATGCCGAAAGGCATTTCAGATATAGGTGCCGATAGGCATTTTTGATGTGGTTGCCGATAGGCATTTCAAATATAGGTGCTGATAGGCATTTCAGATGTAGTTTCCGATAGGCATTTCAAAAATAGTTACCGATAGGCATTTCAGATATAGGTGCCGATAGGCATTTCAGATATAGTTGCCGATTGGCATTTTAAAAATAGGTGCCGATAGGCATTTCAGATATAGAAGCCGATAGGTATTTCAAATATAGGTGTGGATAGGCATTTCAGATATGGTTGCCGATAGGCATTTCAAATATAGGTGCTGATAGTCATTTCAGATGTAGTTTCCGATAGGCATTTCAAAAATAGGTTCCGATAGGCATTTCAGATATAGGTGCCGATAGGCATTTCAGATATACTGACTGATTGGCATTTTAAAAATAGGTGCCGATAGGCATTTTAGATGTAGTTTCCGATAGGCATTTCAAAAATAGGTGCCGATAGGCATTTCAGATATAGGTGCCGATAGGCATATCAGAAGGAGTTGCCGATAGGCATTTAAAATATATGTACCGATAGGCATTTCAAATATAGGTGTCGACCGGCATTTCAGATATAAATGCCAAAAGGCATTTCAGATATAGGTGCCGATAGGCATTTCTGATGTGGTTGCCGATAGGCATTTCAAATATAGGTGCTGATAAGCATTTCAGATGTAGTTTCCGATAGGCATTTCAAAAATAGGTACCGATAGGCATTTCAGATATAGGTGCCGATAGGCATTTCAGATATACTTTCCGATTGGCATTTTAAAAATAGGTGCCGATAGGCATTTTAGATGTAGTTTCCGATAGGCATTTAAAAAATAGGTGCCGACAGGCATTTCAGATATAGGTGCCGATAGGCATATCAGATATAGTTGCCGATAGGCATTTAAAATATATGTGCCGATAGGCATTTCAAATATAGGTGTCGACCGGCATTTCAGATATAAATGCCGAAAGGCATTTCAGATATAGGTGCCGATAGGCATTTCTGATGTGGTTGCCGATAGGCATTTCAAATATAGGTGCTGATAGGCATTTCAGATGTAGTTTCCGATAGGCATTTCAAAAATAGGTACCGATAGGCATTTCAGATATAGGTGCCGATAGGCATTTCAGATATAGTTGCCGATTGGCATTTTAAAAATAGGTGCCGATAGGCATTTCAGATATAGAAGCCGATAGGTATTTCAAATATAGTTGTGGATAGGCATTTCAGATATGGTTTCCGTTAGGCGTTTCAAATATAGGTGCTGATAGTCATTTCAGATGTAGTTTCCGATAGGCATTTCAAAAATAGGTTCCGATAGGCATTTCAGATATAGGTGCCGATAGGCATTTCAGATATACTTTCCGATTGGCATTTTAAAAATAGGTGCCGATAGGCATTTTAGATGTAGTTTCCGATAGGCATTTAAAAAATAGGTGCCGACAGGCATTTCAGATATAGGTGCCGATAGGCATATCAGATATAGTTGCCGATAGGCATTTAAAATATATGTGCCGATAGGCATTTCAAATATAGGTGTCGACCGGCATTTCAGATATAAATGCCGAAAGGCATTTCAGATATAGGTGCCGATAGGCATTTCTGATGTGGTTGCCGATAGGCATTTCAAATATAGGTGCTGATAGGCATTTCAGATGTAGTTTCCGATAGGCATTTCAAAAATAGGTACCGATAGGCATTTCAGATATAGGTGCCGATAGGCATTTCAGATATAGTTGCCGATTGGCATTTTAAAAATAGGTGCCGATAGGCATTTCAGATATAGAAGCCGATAGGTATTTCAAATATAGGTGTGGATAGGCATTTCAGATATGGTTGCCGATAGGCATTTCAAATATAGGTGCTGATAGTCATTTCAGATGTAGTTTCCGATATGCATTTCAAAAATAGGTTCCGATAGGCATTTCAGATATAGGTGCCGATAGGCATTTCAGATATACTTACCGATTGGCATTTTAAAAATAGGTGCCGATAGGCATTTTAGATGTAGTTTCCGATAGGCATTTCAAAAATAGGTGCCGATAGGCATTTCAGATATAGGTGCCGATAGGCATATCAGATATAGTTGCCGATAGGCATTTAAAATATATGTGCCGATAGGCATTTCAAATATATGTGTCGACCGGCATTTCAGATATAAATGCCGAAAGGCATTTCAGATATAGTTGCCGATAGGCATTTCTGATGTGGTTGCCGATAGGCATTTCAAATATAGGTGCTGATAGGCATTGCAGATGTAGTTTCCGATAGGCATTTCAAAAATAGGTACCGATAGGCATTTCAGATATAGGTGCCGATAGGCATTTCAGATATAGTTGCCGATTGGCATTTTAAAAATAGGTGCCGATAGGCATTTCAGATATAGAAGCCGATAGGTATTTCAAATATAGGTGTGGATAGGCATTTCAGATATGGTTGCCGAGAGGCATTTCAAATATAGGTGCTGATAGTCATTTCAGATGTAGTTTCCGATAGGCATTTCAAAAATAGGTTCCGATAGGCATTTCAGATATAGGTGCCGATAGGCATTTCAGATATACATACCGATTGGCATTTTAAAAATAGGTGCCGATAGGCATTTTAGATGTAGTTTCCGATAGGCATTTCAAAAATAGGTGCCGATAGGCATTTCAGATATAGGTGCCGATAGGCATATCAGATATAGTTGCCGATAGGCAGTTAAAATATATGTGCCGATAGGCATTTCAAATATAGGTGTCGACCGGCATTTCAGATATAAATGCCGAAAGGCATTTCAGATATAGGTGCCGATAGGCATTTCTGATGTGGTTGCCAATAGGCATTTCAAATATAGGTGCTGATAGGCATTTCAGATGTAGTTTCCGATAGGCATTTCAAAAATAGGTACCGATAGGCATTTCAGATATAGGTGCCGATAGGCATTTCAGATATAGTTGCCGATTGGCATTTTAAAAATAGGTGCCGATAGGCATTTCAGATATAGAAGCCGATAGGTATTTCAAATATAGGTGTAGATAGGCATTTCAGATATGGTTGCCGATAGGCATTTCAAATATAGGTGCTGATAGTCATTTCAGATGTAGTTTCCGATAGGCATTTCAAAAATAGGTTCCGATAGGCATTTCAGATATAGGTGCCGATAGGCATTTCAGATATACTTACCGATTGGCATTTTAAAAATAGGTGCCGATAGGCATTTTAGATGTAGTTTCCGATAGGCATTTCTAAAATAGGTGCCGATAGGCATTTCAGATATAGGTGCCGATAGGCATATCAGATATAGTTGCCGATAGGCATTTAAAATATATGTGCCGATAGGCATTTCAAATATAGGTGTCGACCGGCATTTCAGATATAAATGCCGAAAGGCATTTCAGATATAGGTGCCGATAGGCATTTCTGATGTGGTTGCCGATAGGCATTTCAAATATAGGTGCTGATAGGCATTTCAGATGTTGTTTTCGATAGGCATTTCAAAAATAAGTACCGATAGGCATTTCAGATATAGGTGCCGATAGGCATTTCAGATATAGTTGCCGATTGGCATTTTAAAAATAGGTGCCGATAGGCATTTCAGATATAGAAGCCGATAGTTATTTCAAATATAGGTGTGGATAGGCATTTCAGATATGGTTGCCGATAGGCATTTCAAATATAGGTGCTGATAGTCATTTCAGATGTAGTTTCCGATAGGCATTTTAAAAAATAGGTTCCGATAGGCATTTCAGATATAGGTGCCGATAGGCATTTCAGATATACTCACCGATTGGCATTTTAAAAATAGGTGCCGATAGGCATTTTAGATGTAGTTTCCGATAGGCATTTCAAAAATAGGTGCCGATAGGCATTTCAGATATAGGTGCCGATAGGCATATCAGATATAGTTGCCGATAGGCATTTAAAATATATGTGCCGATAGGCATTTCAAATATAGGTGTCGACCGGCATTTCAGATATAAATGCCGAAAGGCATTTCAGATATAGGTGCCGATAGGCATTTCTGATGTGGTTGCCGATAGGCATTTCAAATATAGGTGCTGATAGGCATTTCAGATGTAGTTTCCGATAGGCATTTCAAAAATAGGTACCGATAGGCATTTCAGATATAGGTGCCGATAGGCATTTTAGATATAGTTGCCGATTGGCATTTTAAAAATAGGTGCCGATAGGCATTTCAGATATAGAAGCCGATAGGTATTTCAAATATAGGTGTGGATAGGCATTTCAGATATGGTTGCCGATAGGCATTTCAAATATAGGTGCTGATAGTCATATCAGATGTAGTTTCCGATAGGTATTTCAAAAATAGGTTCCGATAGGCATTTCAGATATAGGTGCCGATAGGCATTTCAGATATACTTACCGATTGGCATTTTAAAATAGGTGCCGATAGGCATTTTAGATGTAGTTTCCGATAGGCATTTCAAAAATAGGTGCCGATAGGCATTTCAGACATAGGTGCCGATAGGCATATCAGATATAGTTGCCGATAGGCATTTAAAATATATGTGCCGATAGGCATTTCAAATATAGGTGTCGACCGGCATTTCTGATATAAATGCCGAAAGGCATTTCAGATATAGGTGCCGATAGGCATTTCTGATGTGGTTGCCGATAGGCATTTCAAAAATAGGTTCCGATAGGCATTTCAGATATAGGTGCCGATAGGCATTTCAGATATACTTTCCGATTGGCATTTTAAAAATAGGTGCCGATAGGCATTTTAGATGTAGTTTCCGATAGGCATTTCAAAAAAAGGTGCCGATAGGCATTTCAGATATAGGTGCCGATAGGCATATCAGATATAGTTGCCGATAGGCATGTAAATATATGTGCCGATAGGCATTTCAAATATAGGTGTCGACCGGCATTTCAGATATAAATGCCGAAAGGCATTTCAGATATAGGTGCCGATAGGCATTTCTGATGTGGTTGCCGATAGGCATTTCAAATATAGGTGCTGATAGGCATTTCAGATGTAGTTTCCGATAGGCATTTCAAAAATAGTTACCGATAGGCATTTCAGATATAGGTGCCGATAGGCATTTCAGATATAGTTGCCGATTGGCATTTTAAAAATAGGTGCCGATAGGCATTTCAGATATAGAAGCCGATAGGTATTTCAAATATAGGTGTGGATAGGCATTTCAGATATGGTTGCCGATAGGCATTTCAAATATAGGTGCTGATAGTCATTTCAGATGTAGTTTCCGATAGGCATTTCAAAAATAGGTTCCGATAGGCATTTCAGATATAGGTGCCGATAGGCATTTCAGATATACTGACCGATTGGCATTTTAAAAATAGGTGCCGATAGGCATTTTAGATGTAGTTTCCGATAGGCATTTCAAAAATAGGTGCCGATAGGCATTTCAGATATAGGTGCCGATAGGCATATCAGAAGGAGTTGCCGATAGGCATTTAAAATATATGTACCGATAGGCATTTCAAATATAGGTGTCGACCGGCATTTCAGATATAAATGCCAAAAGGCATTTCAGATATAGGTGCCGATAGGCATTTCTGATGTGGTTGCCGATAGGCATTTCAAATATAGGTGCTGATAAGCATTTCAGATGTAGTTTCCGATAGGCATTTCAAAAATAGGTACCGATAGGCATTTCAGATATAGGTGCCGATAGGCATTTCAGATATAGTTGCCGATTGGCATTTTAAAAATAGGTGCCGATAGGCATTTCAGATATGGAAGCCGATAGGTATTTCAAATATAGGTGTGGATAGGCATTTCAGATATGGTTGCCGATAGGCATTTCAAATATAGGTGTTGATAGTCACTTCAGATGTAGTTTCCGATAGGCATTTCAAAAATAGGTTCCGATAGGCATTTCAGATATAGGTGCTGATAGGCATTTTAGATATACTTACCGATTGGCATTTTAAAAATAGGTGCCGATAGGCATTTTAGATGTAGATTCCGATAGGCATTTCAAAAATAGGTGCCGATAGTCATTTCAGATATAGGTGCCGATAGGCATATCAGATATAGTTGCCGATAGGCATTTAAAATATATGTGCCGATAGGCATTTCAAATATAGGTGTCGACCGGCATTTCAGATATAAATGCCGAAAGGCATTTCAGATATAGGTGCCGATAGGCATTTCTGATGTGGTTGCCGATAGGCATTTCAAATATAGGTGCTGATAGGCATTTTAGATGTAGTTTCCGATAGGCATTTCAAAAATAGGTACCGATAGGCATTTCAGATATAGGTGCCGATAGGCATTTCAGATATAGTTGCCGATTGGCATTTTAAAAATAGGTGCCGATAGGCATTTCAGATATAGAAGCCGATAGGTATTTCAAATATAGGTGTGGATAGGCATTTCAGATATGGTTGCCGATAGGCATTTCAAATATAGGTGCTGCTAGTCATTTCAGATGTAGTTTCCGATAGGCATTTCAAAAATAGGTTCCGATAGGCATTTCAGATATAGGTGCCGATAGGCATTTCAGATATACTTACCGATTGGCATTTTAAAAATAGGTGCCGTTAGGCATTTTAGATGTAGTTTCCGATAGGCATTTCAAAAATAGGTGCCGATAGGCATTTCAGATATAGGTGCCGATAGGCATATCAGATATAGTTGCCGATAGGCATTTAAAATATATGTGCCGATAGGCATTTCAAATATAGGTGTCGACCGGCATTTCAGATATAAATGCCGAAAGGCATTTCAGATATAGGTGCCGATAGGCATTTCTGATGTGGTTGCCGATAGGCATTTCAAATATAGGTGCTGATAGGCATTTCAGATGTTGTTTCCGATAGGCATTTCAAAAATAGGTACCGATAGGCATTTCAGATATAGTTGCCGATTGGCATTTTAAAAATAGGTGCCGATAGGCATTTCAGATATAGAAGCCGATAGGTATTTCAAATATAGGTGTGGATAGGCATTTCAGATATGGTTGCCGATAGGCATTTCAAATATAGGTGCTGATAGTCATTTCAGATGTAGTTTCCGATAGGCATTTCAAAAATAGGTTCCGATAGGCATTTTAGATATAGGTGCCGATAGGCATTTCAGATATACTTACCGATTGGCATTTTAAAAATAGGTGCCGATAGGCATTTCAGATATAGGTGCCGATAGGCATATCAGATATAGTTGCCGATAGGCATTTAAAATATATGTGCCGATAGGCATTTCAAATATAGGTGTCGACCGGCATTTTAGATATAAATGCCGAAAGGCATTTCAGATATAGGTGCCGATAGGCATTTCTGATGTGGTTGCCGATAGGCATTTCAAAAATAGGTACCGATAGGCATTTCAGATATAGGTGCCGATAGGCATTTCAGATATATTTGCCGATTGGCATTTTAAAAATAGGTGCCGATAGGCATTTCAGATATAGAAGCCGATAGGTATTTCAAATAGGGTCAAGTGGTGTAAAAACGAGACTAGCGAAATTTTGGGTAAAAACGAGACAATCGTACAAATCATACTAAAATACATTTAGTTTGAGTTTAAAAATCGTAAACTTGGAGTTTAATATAATTTTTATGTGGTCCCATATTGAAAAGTGTTCAAAAATATCAAGACAAATGTTTTAAAAAATGCAATGTCCAACACGGTAAAATGCGGGCGAGAAACTTTCATGCCGCTAGTCTAAACTTTCCTAGTAACGCGCACATACCAAATCGGAAGCGCTCGGCGATAGTCGCATTTGACACGTTTTGGTGTGCTGCATTCAGGAGCGCTCAGTGTGTTGTGATAACTCGTCGAGTAAAGGTATAATGAGCTACAGAAATAAAGGGGAAAAACGAGACAAGCGAAGGTCAAAAAACGAGACACAGTTGGGGAAAAAACAAGACAGCGCGGAGTGGAGATGCCGAAGGTTTACGTTAAAAAAGTACGCCCGTACACTGAAGAAGATGTTAAAAAAGCTTTGGAGTTGATTGAGAAAGGCACTTTGACATTCCGAGAGGCTAGCAAAATATTCAAAATTGACAAATCGGTGTTAACACGCCGAAGAGCCTACACTGTAACTACTCAGGGAAGAAAAACATCTTTATCCCAAGAAGCAGAAAAGGACCTAAGCGAAAAAATCAAAATTATGGCAAAATGGGGCTTTGCACTAACCAAAAACGAAATTTTGCAAAGTGTACAAACGTACTGCATAGAAAATGACATCCTAACCACATTCAAAAATGGTAAGCCCGGAGATGTTTGGTTCAGGGCATTCTGTAAACGCCATAGACTGAGCCAGAAGAAACTTGAACAACTGGAGAAAAGTCGACGCATGGCAACCAGCGATCCCTTTATTATATATGCATTTTATGAAAAGTTGGAGGAAACCATCCACCAGCTTAATTTAGAAGATTGTCCAGGCCAAATATGGAACTTGGATGAAACGAGTTTCTCATCAGATCCAAACAGAGTGAAGGGTGTTGCTGAAATTGGACAAAAAGTGCACAGAAACATAGAAGGATCCGGAAAAGAAAATACAACCGTGATGGCATGCATTTCAGCGGCTGGTGTGTTGCTACCACCTTTAATAATTTTCCAAGGGGCACATTTGTGGACTAGCTGGAAAGGGACGAAAGATTTGCCAAATACTTTTTACGCGTGTTCGGAAAAGGGTTGGATGACGACAATTATTTTCCAAGAATGGTTCCAAAAGTTTTGTACCTTAATTAAGGAGAGGCCTCAAATAGTCATCATGGACGGCCACGTTACTCATTTAGATAAGGGCACAATCGAACTGGCAATTAAGGAAAATATCACGTTATTAAAACTGCCAGCGCATACAACTGACGTCTTGCAACCCTTAGATAAATGTTGCTTTGGTCCTCTTAAATTAAAGTGGAATAATGCTTTAATCGAGTGGCAACGACTCAACCAGCGAAAGCTAAGTAAGAGCGAATTCTGTGATTTATTGTGTGGAATATGGGAAGAAGGCATTTCTGAACAAGTGATAAAATCTGCGTTTGCTAATACCGGAATTTTTCCTTGCAATAAAGATAAATATCCTGTACATCGATTAGATCCAGAAAAAATGAAGAGATACCAGAACCGAGACCCCAATCGTGAAAACTCGATCAATGTTTTTGTAGATGAAGAACTGGAACCGGAACTATTACCCTTGGTGGAAGCAAATAACACACCTGTTGCTGTTGCTGGATCGTCAATGGAGATCAATTATGTAAATCCATCAACATCTCCAACACCATCGTGTTCAACCCACAGTAATACAAGCACCGAGCGTCTCTCATTCGAATCTCTGTTACTATCAAAAATTAAAAGAACGGTCCCATCAACTCAGAAAAGAAAGAAAATAGATGGCACTGTTTTGACCTCAACAGAATTTTTAAGTGAGATTGAAAAAAAGGATAAGAAAAATGAGAAGAAAATTGAAAAGAAAAGTGAGAAAAAGAATAAGAAAAAGCCAAAGAAGACAAGGAAACTAAGTGAGTCTGATAGTGAGGATGATGAGGACTTGGACAATATTAAATTGGACGATGAAAGCGACGTTGAAAATCTTTCATTAGAAGATATTGTTAATAATGAAGAGAATTGGTGCGATTTCAAAAATAACGAAGCAAATGAACCGTTACCAATGAAACAAGGTGACTACATCTTGGTAAGATTTGCAACTAAATGCAAGAACGTTTTCTACGTGGCACAAATTGACGAAGTAGGAGAGGAAGACGTTGATGTTAGATACTTTCGACGCAACGGTAACAAGTTATTGGAACCAGTGATCGCAGAAAAATATTCTGTACTCAAGACTGATATAGAATGCCAACTTCCTGCGCCAACAGTCCAGGGAGGAACACAACGTACAGCTAAACAGTTCCTATTTACCATAGATTTCGATAAATATTATGTTAATTAATGTTATAAATAGGTAAGGTACCTATACTTGTGTTTCAGAATGTGTTATTGTTCCAAAGAAAAAAAAATAGTTTTTACATTTAATTAAAGGGAAAAGTATGTTATGTTGTCTTTCAGAACCCCATATTTCGGTTATTTGTCAAAATAAAAAAGTGAAAATGCTTGCAATTGAATGTTTATTTAACCTGCTATGTCTCGTATTTAAACCAACCATCTAAACTGGTTTTATATACGTAAAACAGGCGTGTCTTGTTTTTTGCCTGAGCTGTCTCGTTTTTACCCAAAACCGGGGTAAAATCGAGACACGTATTTGAATTTTTTTACGTAGATTTTAAAGCAGTTTGCAAAAACTGATAGCGGATATATATTCTACATGTAAGCTTTCATCTAACATAAAATTTTCGAGCCGTTTGGAGTATTCTTTCCTATGAAAAAAATAAAAGATTTAAAAAGTGTCTCGTTTTTACACCACTTGATGGATAGGCATTTCAGATATGGTTGCCGATAGGCATTTCAAATATAGGTGCTGATAGTCATTTCAGATGTAGTTTCCGATAGGCATTTCAAAAATAGGTTCCGATAGGCATTTCAGATATAGGTGCCGATAGGCATTTCAGATATACTTACCGATTGGCATTTTAAAAATAGGTGCCGATAGGCATTTTAGATGTAGTTTCCGATAGGCATTTCAAAAATAGGTGCCGATAGGCATTTCAGATATAGGTGCCGATAGGCATATCAGATATAGTTGCCGATAGGCATTTAAAATATATGTGCCGATAGGCATTTCAAATATAGGTGCTGATAGGCATTTCAGATGTAGTTTCCGATAGGCATTTAAAAAATAGGTACCGATAGGCATTTCAGATATAGGTGCCGATAGGGATTTCAGATATAGTTGCCGATTGGCATTTTAAAAATAGGTGCCGATAGGCATTTCAGATATAGAAGCCGATAGGTATTTCAAATATAGGTGTGGATAGGCATTTCAGATATGGTTGCCGATAGGCATTTCAAATATAGGTGCTAATAGTCATTTCAGATGTAGTTTCCGATAGGCATTTCAAAAATAGGTTCCGATAGGCATTTCAGATATAGGTGCCGATAGGCAATTCAGATATACTTACCGATTGGCATTTTAAAAATAGGTGCCGATAGGCATTTTAGATGTAGTTTCCGATAGGCATTTCAAAAATAGGTGCCGATAGGCATTTCAGATATAGGTGCCGATAGGCATATCAGATATAGTTGCCGATAGGCATTTAAAATATATGTGCCGATAGGCATTTCAAATATAGGTGTCGACCGGCATTTCAGATATAAATGCCGAAAGGCATTTCAGATATAGGTGCCGATAGGCATTTCTGATGTGGTTGCCGATAGGCATTTCAAATATAGGTACTGATAGGCATTTCAGATGTAGTTTCCGATAGGCATTTCAAAAATAGGTACCGATAGGCATTTCAGATATAGGTGCCGATAGGCATTTCAGATATAGTTGCCGATTGGCATTTTAAAAATAGGTGCCGATAGGCATTTCAGATATAGAAGCCGATAGGTATTTCAAATATAGGTGTGGATAGGCATTTCAGATATGGTTGCCGATAGGCATTTCAAATATAGGTGCTGATAGTCATTTCAGATGTAGTTTCCGATAGGCATTTCAAAAATAGGTTCCGATAGGCATTTCAGATATAGGTGCCGATAGGCATTTCAGATATACTTACCGATTGGCATTTTAAAAATAGGTGCCGATAGGCATTTTAGATGTAGTTTCCGATAGGCATTTCAAAAATAGGTGCCGATAGGCATTTCAGATATAGGTGCCGATAGGCATATCAGATATAGTTGCCGATAGGCATTTAAAATATATGTGCCGATAGGCATTTCAAATATAGGTGTCGACCGGCATTTCAGTTATAAATGCCGAAAGGCATTTCAGATATAGGTGCCGATAGGCATTTCTGATGTGGTTGCCGATAGGCATTTCAAATATAGGTGCTGATAGGCATTTCAGATGTAGTTTCCGATAGGCATTTCAAAAATAGGTACCGATAGGCATTTCAGATATAGGTGCCGATAGGCATTTCAGATATAGTTGCCGATTGGCATTTTAAAAATAGGTGCCGATAGGCATTTCAGATATAGAAGCCGATAGGTATTTCAAATATAGGTGTGGATAGGCATTTCAGATATGGTTGCCGATAGGCATTTCAAATATAGGTGCTGATAGTCATTTCAGATGTAGTTTCCGATAGGCATTTCAAAAATAGGTTCCGATAGGCATTTCAGATATAGGTGCCGATAGGCATATCAGATATAGTTGCCGATAGGCATTTAAAATATATGTGCCGATAGGCATTTCAAATATAGGTGTTGACCGGCATTTCAGATATATAAATGCCGAAAGGCATTTCAGATATAGGTGCCGATAGGCATTTCTGATTTGGTTGCCGATAGGCATTTCAAATATATTATGTGCTGATAGGCATTTCAGATGTAGTTTCCGATAGGCATTTCAAAAATAGGTACCGATAGGCATTTCAGATATAGGTGCCGATAGGCATTTCAGATATAGTTGCGGATTGGCATTTTAAAAATAGGTGCCGATAGGCATTTCAGATATAGAAGCCGATAGGTATTTCAAATACAGGTGTGGATAGGTATTTCAGATATGATTGCCGATAGGCATTTCAAATATAGGTGCTGATAGTCATTTCAGATGTAGTTTCCGATAGGCATTTCAAAAATAGGTTCCGATAGGCATTTCAGATATAGGTGCCGATAGGCATTTCAGATATACTTACCGATTGGCATTTTAAAAATAGGTGCCGATAGGCATTTTAGATGTAGTTTCCGATAGGCATTTCAAAAATAGGTGCCGATAGGCATTTCAGATATAGGTGCCGATAGGCATATCAGATATAGTTGCCGATAGGCATTTAAAATATATGTGCCGATAGGCATTTCAAATATAGGTGTCGACTGGCATTTCAGATATAAATGCCGAAAGGCATTTCAGATATAGGTTGTGATAGGCATTTCTGATGTGGTTGCCGATAGGCATTTCAAAAATAGGTGCTGATAGGCATTTCAGATGTAGTTTCCGATAGGCATTTCAAAAATAGGTACCGATAGGCATTTCAGATATAGGTGCCGATAGACATTTCAGATATAGTTGCCGATAGGCATATCAGATATAGTTGCCGATAGGCATTTAAAATATATGTGCCGATAGGCATTTCAAATATAGGTGTCGACCGGCATTTCAGATATAAATCCCGAAAGGCATTTCAGATATAGGTGCCGATAGGCATTTCTGATGTGGTTGCCGATAGGCATTTCAAATATAGGTGCTGATAGGCATTTCAGATGTAGTTTCCGATAGGCATTTCAAAAATAGGTACCGATAGGCATTTCAGATATAGGTGCCGATAGGCATTTCAGATATAGTTGCCGATTGGCATTTTAAAAATAGGTGCCGATAGGCATTTCAGATATAGAAGCCGATAGGTATTTCAAATATAGGTGTGGATAGGCATTTCAGATATGGTTGCCGATAGGCATTTCAAATATAGGTGCTGATAGTCATTTCAGATGTAGTTTCCGATAGGCATTTCAAAAATAGGTTCCGATAGGCATTTCAGATATAGGTGCCGATAGGCATTCCAGATATACTTACCGATTGGCATTTTAAAAATAGGTGCCGATAGGCATTTCAGATATAGGTGCCGATAGGCATATCAGATATAGTTGCCGATAGGCATTTAAAATATATGTGCCGATAGGCATTTCAAATATAGGTGCTGATAGTCATTTCAGATGTAGTTTCCGATAGGCATTTCAAAAATAGGTTCCGATAGGCATTTCAGATATAGGTGCCGATAGGCATTTCAGATATACTTACAGATTGGCATTTTAAAAATAGGTGCCGATAGGCATTTCAGATATAGAAGCCGATAGGTATTTTAAATATAGGTGTGGATAGGCATTTCAGATATGGTTGCCGATAGGCATTTCAAATATAGGTGCTGATAGTCATTTCAGATGTAGTTTCCGATAGGCATTTCAAGAATAGGTTCCGATAGGCATTTCAGATATAGGTGCCGATAGGCATTTCAGATATACTGACCGATTGGCATTTTTAAAATAGGTGCCGATAGGCATTTTAGATGTAGTTTCCGATAGGCATTTCAAAAATAGGTGCCGATAGGCATTTCAGATATAGGTGCCGATAGGCATATCAGATATACTTGCCGATAGGCATTTAAAATATATGTGCCGATAGGCATTTCAAATATAGGTGTCGACCGGCATTTCAGATATAAATGCCAAAAGGCATTTCAGATATAGGTGCCGATAGGCATTTCTGATGTGGTTGCCGATAGGCATTTCAAATATAGGTGCTAATAGGCATTTCAGATGTAGTTTCCGATAGGCATTTCAAAAATAGGTACCGATAGGCATTTCAGATATAGGTGCCGATAGGCATTTCAGATATAGTTGCCGATTGGCATTTTAAAAATAGGTGCCGATAGGCATTTCAGATATAGAAGCCGATAGGTATTTCAAATATAGGTGTGGATAGGCATTTCAGATATAGTTGCCGATAGGCATTTCAAATATAGGTGCTGATAGTCCTTTCAGATGTAGTTTCCGATAGGCATTTCAAAAATAGGTTCCGATAGGCATTTCAGATATAGGTGCCGATAGGCATTTCAGATATACATACCGATTGGCATTTTAAAAATAGGTGCCGATAGGCATTTCAGATATAGGTGCCGATAGGCATATCAGATATAGTTGCCGATAGGCATTTAAAATATATGTGCCGATAGGCATTTCAAATATAGGTGTCGACCGGCATTTCAGTTATAAATGCCGAAAGGCATTTCAGATATAGGTGCCGATAGGCATTTCTGATGTGGTTGCCGATAGGCATTTCAAATATAGGTGCTGATAGGCATTTCAGATGTAGTTTCCGATAGGCATTTCAAAAATAGGTACCGATAGGCATTTCAGATGTAGGTGCCGATAGGCATTTCAGATATAGTTGCCGATTGGCAATTTAAAAATAGGTGCCGATAGGCATTTCAGATATAGAAGCCGATAGGTATTTCAAATATAGGTGTGGATAGGCATTTCAGATATGGTTGCCGATAGGCATTTCAAATATAGGTGCTGATAGTCATTTCAGATGTAGTTTCCGATAGGCATTTCAAAAATAGGTTCCGATAGGCATTTCAGATATAGGTGCCGATAGGCATTTCAGATATACTAACCGATTGGCATTTTAAAAATAGGTGCCGATAGGCATTTTAGATGTAGTTTCCGATAGGCATTTCAAAAATAGGTGCCGATAGGCATTTCAGATATAGGTGCCGATAGGCATATCAGATATAGTTGCCGATAGGCATTTAAAATATATGTGCCGATAGGCATTTCAAATATAGGTGTCGACCGGCATTTCAGATATAAATGCCGAAAGGCATTTCAGATATAGGTGCCGATAGGCATTTCTGATGTGGTTGCCGATAGGCATTTCAAATATAGGTGCTGATAGGCATTTTAGATGTAGTTTCCGATAGGCATTTCAAAAATAGGTACCGATAGGCATTTCAGATATAGGTGCCGATAGGCATTTCAGATATAGTTGCCGATTGGCATTTTAAAAATAGGTGCCGATAGGCATTTCAGATATAGAAGCCGATAGGTATTTCAAATATAGGTGTGGATAGGCATTTCAGATATAGTTGCCGATAGGCATTTCAAATATAGGTGCTGATATACATTTCAGATGTAGTTTCCGATAGGCATTTCAAAAATAAGTTCCGATAGGCATTTCAGATATAGGTGCCGATAGGCATTTCAGATATACTTACCGATTGGCATTTTAAAAATAGGTGCCGATAGGCATTTTAGATGTAGTTTCCGATAGGCATTTCAAAAATAGGTGCCGATAGGCATTTCAGATATAGGTGCCGATAGGCATATCAGATATAGTTGCCGATAGGCATTTAAAATATATGTGCCGATAGGCATTTCAAATATAGGTGTCGACCGGCATTTCAGATATAAATGCCGAAAGGCATTTCAGATATAGGTGCCGATAGGCATTTCTGATGTGGTTGCCGATAGGCATTTCAAATATAGGTGCTGATAGGCATTTCAGATGTAGTTTCCGATAGGCATTTCAAAAATAGGTACCGATAGGCATTTTAGATATAGGTGCCGATAGGGATTTCAGATATAGTTGCCGATTGGCATTTTAAAAATAGGTGCCGATAGGCATTTCAGATATAGAAGCCGATAGGTATTTCAAATATAGGTGTGGATAGGCATTTCAGATATGGTTGCCGATAGGCATTTCAAATATAGGTGCTAATAGTCAATTCAGATGTAGTTTCCGATAGGCATTTCAAAAATAGGTTCCGATAGGCATTTCAGATATAGGTGCCGATAGGCATTTCAGATATACTTACCGATTGGCATTTTAAAAATAGGTGCCGATAGGCATTTTAGATGTAGTTTCCGATAGGCATTTCAAAAATAGGTGCCGACAGGCATTTCAGATATAGGTGCCGATAGGCATATCAGATATAGTTGCCGATAGGCATTTTAAATATATGTGCCGATAGGCATTTCAAATATAGGTGTCGACCGGCATTTCAGATATAAATGCCGAAAGGCATTTCAGATAAAGGTGCCGATAGGCATTTCTGATGTGGTTGCCGATAGGCATTTCAAATATAGGTACTGATAGGCATTTCAGATGTAGTTTCCGATAGGCATTTCAAAAATAGGTACCGATAGGCATTTCAGATATAGGTGCCGATAGGCATTTCAGATATAGTTGCCGATTGACATTTTAAAAATAGGTGCCGATAGGCATTTCAGATATAGAAGCCGATAGGTATTTCAAATATAGGTGTGGATAGGCATTTCAGATATGGTTGCCGATAGGCATTTCAAATATAGGTGCTGAATGTCATTTCAGATGTAGTTTCCGATAGGCATTTCAAAAATAGGTTCCGATAGGCATTTCAGATATAGGTGCCGATAGGCATTTCAGATATACTTACCGATTGGCATTTTAAAAATAGGTGCCGATAGGCATTTTAGATGTAGTTTCCGATAGGCATTTCAAAAATAGGTGCCGATAGGCATTTTAGATATAGGTGCCGATAGGCATATCAGATATAGTTGCTGATAGGCATTTAAAATATATGTGCCGATAGGCATTTCAAATATAGGTGTCGACCGGCATTTCAGATATAAATGCCGAAAGGCATTTCAGATATAGGTGCCGATAGGCATTTCTGATGTGGTTGCCGATAGGCATTTCAAATATAGGTGCTGATAGGCATTTCAGATGTAGTTTCCGATAGGCATTTTAAAAATAGGTACCGATAGGCATTTCAGATATAGGTGCCGATAGGCATTTCAGATATATTTGCCGATTGGCATTTTAAAAATAGGTGCCGATAGGCATTTCAGATATAGAAGCCGATAGGTATTTCAAATATAGGTGTGGATAGGCATTTCAAATATGGTTGCCGATAGGCATTTCAAATATAGGAGTAGATGATAATAGGTATGTCCTGGACCAACCGATTTGATGACGTTTCAGGTCGCAGAATCGCCCATTTTTGCCCCCACCACTTTTTAATAATTTGTGTAATATTTGCATGGTGGTCGTCGACGACGACTCTCTCGACGTTCTTCGTTAATAGCCCCCTACCCCACCGCCCCCTCTTCCGCCCCCCATCCGACGACAAGAGTTCGTCGAGACGTTGCAACGGGGTTATTTTTTTACTGATGCGTTTGAATGGTATATTGTAGTTTATTGCAAAAGATAACCCCAGGTAGGTATGCAATCTGCAATACATGAGCTAGAGAGCGATGTCTTCGATATTTTAATCGCCTACAACGTAGGCAGCCCGCACAGCTTTTTTTTTCATGCCAGAGCCAGTGTGTTTTCGAACCCGAGTTCCATAGCTTGGCGTGCCGCGACTAAACCAAGTGAGCTATTGGGTTGACTTGCCACAGCGCCATTAAAGTGTGTATATAAACACGTCGCGTTACACAGAAACACGTCGCTTCTATGATCATTTAAGGTTGTACATTGCTATCAAGTACAATATGTGATGCGTTATAATTGGAATTTATTACAATAGGTTATAATAATAAGCATGTATTTTATTTATATCAAATTTTCTTATTTTATTTTAAAACATCATATTATTATAAAAATCTTCCTAGTAGCTTTTTTATAGGTTCAGACAGGAATAAATTCTAGAGGTTAGATAAAAGAATATTACTTCTATAATAATATTGTCCTCGCAATAAGTTTTATTAATTTGTTAGCTTTGCACCTCTCCAAACTGTTCACTTTTACAATACATCACTCACGTACTATGCTATAAAACTGCAATGAGCTGTTATTTGTCAATAGCTAAACGTTGAGAAATTAAATTAATTACTACTCAATAATAAACCTGAAATAACAAATAACTTGCATAATTGTTTTAAACATAAAGTTTCTTTTATTTTATTACAATAAAGGTTTCAATTACGTCTACAAAATACATAACATGCAATTAAAACGGTACAAAAACATTATATTAGATGAGCTCTGAGCTCCGACAACTGGATTCATGAATCTGGAATGTAATTTAAACTTTCTAGCAAAATCAATAAGATCATTTATTTCTGACTCACTATTTGAGTCACTGCTACTCAAACTTTCCCCATCCTTGTCAACTGAACTATAGTATCTTCTTAACGAGTCAGCAGCTACAGTGGTGGCTGAAAAAATGACGTATAACCTTTCATTTCTCTTATACTTGTTATTTTATTTTCATGATGCGACAGCCGGTGTGGTTTATAAAAACTGGAATATTATCTGATAGATTTATTTTTATCCGACTCAAAATAGTTAATCCGATATCGTACGCGTCGTTAGTGTTGGAACTTTTAAATCTTTCCATCATGATTCTAAGTAAATAAAAATATATTATCAACATAGTTTTTTGTTTTGAATTTTATTTTTTTCCATCATGATTCTACTTTTCCATCATGATTCTAAGTAAATAAAAATATATTGTCAACATATTTTTTTGTTTTGAATTTTATTTAGTTATATTATGTAAATAGGAGAGATGGTTGGAAATAAATAATAACATAAAATGTTTGTATTTATATTACATTTTTATTTTAATGAACTAATAATTAACAATAGGCGCTCAAACTACGCCGAAAATAAGAATTGCATATAAAAGACGTAAAGTATCTTTCCATCGCATAGATCGAAAATCTGAAAAAAATAAAACAAACCGTTTTAGCATATTAATACTTACATTCAATTAATAATTCATTTTCATCCGACAAATTCATACATGATAATTTAACATTTTCATATATATATTATATTCGATAAATTAACTCCAGTAATTATAATAATTACTTGTAACAGGTTGGGTTCGTTACAAAAAAATAATTAATGTAGTCAAGCACGTTTTTTTGGAGAAAACAAAAAACTAATTTTCACGGTCCTGTGAATGATTTTTAATAGTTAAAATTAACAGTATAACACATCTAGTAATTTGTTTCATCGAAATTTATTCACAAAACAAACTATTTCATCGAAATTTATTCACAAAACAAACTATTAAGTCTGTGGGTTTGTATTATACAATCACACATGAAATTATAAAATACATCAAATTATATCAATACAATCACACATGAAATTATAAAATACATCAAATTATATCAAAATATTGCAAAGTTCCGTCTTTTAGGCGCATTGTTCGGTGTTCCCACACTTGTGGTATTCGACTGTCGTCAGCAGTCATCGTATGCTCAATGACTGAGCTGACACCAGTGGCGGCGTCGATAGACATTATGTCTTGTTAAAACAGTTAAAATTAACAAAATAGGTATATCACTTCACACACTCGCTCTTCGACATGTACTACTAGGTCTGCCTCACGTCTTCCAGTCCAACGTTGATTTTTACACAAATAACGAACTCTAATACAAAAAAGAACTCGCTTTTAATTTAAACGAAATTCTTAATCATATTTTGAGTCCGCAACTTGTGCAGTTGCGGGGAATTTTATGTGCGGAGTTGCGGGGAATTTTATGTGCTAGTTGACATAATTATGTCAACTAGCACAAGTTGCGGGGAATTGAAAGTTGCTTCTACGTCTTTCAAATGCAATTCTTAATTTTGTGTAGTTTTGTGAGATGAGATACAATTCTTATTCGGCGTTAAGCACAGGTGAGATGAGATACAATTCTTATTCGGCGTTAAGCACAGGTGAGAGAGAGAGAGATTGTAGATTATAGACGCTCAGATGAGATACAATTCTTATTCGGCGTGTAATTCGGATACATACAATTCTTAATGATAAGGACGATGTTTGAGCTACCACCAGAAGGTGGTTGAGTTGACAGTCAGTCATGTATTAAAGAAAACTCGTTTATAGCTCTTCGCAGTAATATAGAAGTTTGCAATATAACTGTTCGCAGTAATATAGAAGTTTGCAATATAGCTCTTCGCAATAACATAGAAGTTTGCAAGTCAAAGTTTTAAAGGTTGGAAAAAATAAAAAAAGATATATTTTTCCGTAATAAAAGTAAAAGGAATAATTAAAAAAATGTACATACATATAAACCATGCACTGCATGCATGTAAACAAAATTTTTAAAATAAAAAAAAAGATATTTTTGGCTTGGAAGGGCATTTCCTCCCCTCCATGAATATGCTTATAGCGGCAATCCTCGCTTATACATACAATAAATTGTATAAAATGGAATTTTTTTAAAGATTGTATAAACAAAGAATAATTTTCACAATGTGCAAATTGTATTAAAAAATTAGGACACGAGGTTGTTACTAAATTATCAAAAAAGGAAAAAATACAATGCGAATAAATGTTTCGTGTTTTTTAGCAAAAAAAAAAATTTTAAACATCATCCAGAAAAAAATCGGTTAAATATGTTAAAAATAAAAATTTAATAAAATGTAAGAGATTTAAAAATATATAAATGTCTTTTCGATATAAACAAAACGTTTAATGTGATGATTAATCATTTATAATCAATATAATAATATAAACTAAAAGTTTATAACAACTTTTTCTAGAAAGATCAATATAATATTAATATAAACTAAAAAAAGTTTATAATGACTTTCCAGAAAGCTGTACTACCATCGGATGTGGGTATTGAAAGGACACTCTTAATACTAAAATAAATTTAAAAACAGATAAATAAAATAAGCAGTTAAAAATAATAATAAAATTCTTACCAGTTTTTATTTAATTATTACGACGGTTCCACCATTTAAAACTATAAGTTAATGAAGTAGCATATACGCTGGTCAACCTCTTTTATACGGTTTTAAGAGATTAAATCGCATCATATGATAAGTCATAGGCGGGTGTATAAGGATTTTAATACACACATTTAACCACATTTTAATAATCAACCGGATGTTCCAGCATACATTGTGTTATATGAAATTATTTACAGTGTCTCTTGTAGTAACTGAAGAGTAACAAGATATTTTTAACCGACACGTAATCGAGAGATCCTGGGTTTGAATCCCGTAAGCGACATTGTGAATAAATAATTTTTCAAACGTATAGCATTCTAAAAAACACATACAGATGTTTCTGTAATGCTGTATTATGTAAAAAAATAAGTGCAGTTTAATTAAATATTTTTATTCAATTAATTTCATTAATTTTATATTGTTTGCAATTTCCATATACAAAATGACGTATTATTTTCCATAATAGCATACGGCATAAAATCATACATTTATAGCGACCTTCGGATTTAAAATGAAAATAGTACGACATAGCCTTTATTAATACTTAACATCAAGTGGGTTGTAAAAAAAATATTTTAGGATTTTTTGCATTGATCGCTATGTGAGGTTTAGAAATGATGTGTAAAATAAGCTATTGGACTTCAAATTATTATTTAGATAATAAGATATTTCAACATAATATATTGTAAATAATAAACTCTCAAAATAAAAATGCGACACTGGTATATTATATTTTGTAAACAAATAAAAAGCCGCACCTAGATTCTAAATGGTATGTATGTATTTAGTTAAGCTGTTTTTACACTAATTACATTAAATTAACAATTCAACACAAAACTATAGTTTATCCTAAATTTACGTAGGTTATCCATAGAATTAGCTACAGAACTAATTGTATGAGGGGTGGTAATTACAAATCTATCTGATAATTTGTTATGTCTTTTGTTATTTTAATGTTTTTTTTAAATCTCAACATTTTTTTTTGTAATGCAAGCCTATATTACATATTTTTTTTAAATTACCCTATTTAAAATAATAACATCTTTTTTTAAATTGAATATTAATTCAATCTGTGTTTTTTTGTGTAAAGCATATCCAAGTTAAACTTCAAAGTAAAAAGTTGAGGATCTCGCCTTATTTTTCACCGCGTGACCGCGGAACTAAAAAAAAAATATATTAAAAAACTATAGCTTTAGAGAGAAGTTATACATTACAGTTTTACGTATATGTGTAATGTCGCCTTCCTAGTGTGAAGGTACCTTTACAGATTTGTAATGACTATAAATATTGATGCGTAATGAAAAACAAGTTGATAAAAATTCATAGACAGTGTTGTTGTTGCAATTGTCTGCTTACATTAACGCATGTCATGAATTCTGATCACGAAAATCAAAAAAACAAAACCTTCTCTTATTATAGACTCTCCACACGTGCACATAACATACGATATAAAAAATAACTACCTCTGTAACGTTAAGTTCTCTTTGGTATGTCAGTTAAGTGTAGAAAATAGTCTATAATAGCGATGTGGTGATGTCTGCAGTGCGTCCAAAAAATTTCAAATCAATAGATAAAATATCCAAGAAACATAAAAGCGATTAATAATTGATAGTTTCAATATTATTTACAGAGAAAATTAATAAAAAAATGAGTGATATTTGCCGTATTATTGAATGTATGAATTACAAGAAAACGTGTTAACGTCGCAAACATCAAGTTTACGTTTCTGTGGTAATTCAGTTTGTTTACGTCGTTGTAAATAAATTTTCTTGCTGACAATTTTTCCTTTCCATCGATATTGTCTGCAGGCTGTGTTCACTCAGTATATTTCTATCAGAATTTGTATTTTTAAATCGTTCCCAGGTCACGGCAAGGCGCTTCGAGCGATTTTCATTTTTTGCAACCATGGAAACGTTTATATTTTAAATTGTAATCAATCTAGAGTTCACAAACTGTCATTCAAAAAATTGTTTTATCATTTATAAAATAATATTTGATATAAGAATGGGTCGTTATTGTGACGAACTGTGAAAAATCTCAAAGTACGATTATTTTACATGTCCTAAGCAATCACGAGGTAAGTTACACTTGTGATCTAAAAGCATTTATCATTTTCAATGTATTTCGTAAATTCCAGTAAATTCATACTGTTTAGCTACTATATTATAAGCTCCACGAAGTTTAAATTATAGCAATTTTTTAATTTTACAAATGAGATAAGTCTTAAATGAGTTATTGAGAATATTGAAACAAATATAACAATCAAATATAGACAATAAATGTGATTATCTTTCAAACCATCGATTATCTAAGTTGTTCGTTCTTTTATTTAGGTTTTAGAAGAAAGTTCGAAAGGAAGCGACACCAAAAGGATAGTCGATTTATCACCAAAGGCTCGCTATTATTACAAAGTCGCCAAAGGCATGCTAAAAACCGCCAGAAAAATCGACTTGAGTAGGTACAGGAGATAATCATAAACGCATAGAACTTCTATGCGTTTATGATTATTTATGATTATCTATGATAGAAGCCTTAATACGACCAGAGGTACTCAGTGCATTTATTCGGTGTGTAATGAAGTAATTGTGTTATTTAAAATAAACTGACGTTTATTCTGATAGCACAACTTTGCAAGTATTTTTACATAAGGACTTATGTAAGTAAAGTAAATAATATATTAAGAGAATTAGATTTGCTAAGGATAATATTAAAAAACTAGATTTAAAAAATATTCTATTAGAAATAGTAAGTTTTCAAAAAACTTACTATTTCAATCTTCATATTTTTTTAATTTGAATTTTGCGGTACCGGTAAAATAGCATCAGCAGCGCCACTTGCACTGGTGACCTGGGATAGAACAAAAATGTAAAATTTGACCTTGAACGTCAAGTCTATAAAATTATCTAATCTATGATTGTCTGTAAGGGTTTTTCTAAAATTGGATAATACCAACTATTAAAATGGTGCGGTGTTGTAACGCTTTCCTGAATAAAAAAACAAGAATTATTTTAATCATTAAATAAAATAGAATTAAATTGGAAATTTACAAACGTATGTATCTGTCCCCTATTTTTTCACTTTAATTTTTGGAATGATTTGTGACGATGATCAGTGACAAAAAATTAAAAGTTTTTTATTTTTTTTTAAATTTAAATTCAAGGTACAGTCACAAACAATAGTTATTTTACAATTTTCACTTATATTTGTTGACTTTGCGTAAATCGTTGTTTGACCAATCTATACCAATATATAAAGATCTATAATCTCAGGTGTCAGGAGTTAAAAAAGATGGCAAATACGCGCTATGACGACAGTCATAACAGGGGTAAATATAATTTTGATAATAATTGTAAAGTTGATAAATAAAACTGCTAAAAATAAAAACATTATTTTTCCTTTCATAATAAAAATAAATAATATAATAACAATATTGAGATTTTTATGTTAATATTATTAAAATGATCACTAAATTTTATTCTTTTAGAAAACTTAATATCAAAATGTTATTAACTTTTGTTTCCGATTGTATCGACAAATCATCCTTAAATTGATTTTTTAAAGAACGAAGCTTTTAGATGTCTAGAGAAAAATTAGATTTGTACAAATTATGATTTTTTAGACAAATTAATTACTTTTACGTGGCTGCTTTTTTTTAAATTTTAACACATAATATCAACTAAGATTTATTTTCTATTTTTTTTCTATTTTTTTCAGAATTTAAAATGTTTAAATGTGGAAATTGTGACAAATTGTTCTCACATTATGAGAGTCTCTTCAGGCACAAAAAAGTGTGCGGAAAACTTTACAGCTATAATCATCTTTGTGAAAAATGCGGCATTTTAATGTCAGATGGGCTTGCAGAACATTCTTGCTTGACATTTTTAAAACGTAAAACTTTGCTCAACTTCAACTCCGAATCCAATAAAAAATGTAAAGTACTTAAACAGGAAGAAACTTGTAACAGTGAAAATATAAAATGTACTTCTCTCACACAAAATGCTGATAATGATAAATTATGTGAGATTTGTAATATATTTGTAAAAAATATGTTCGCACATATGCGTAGCAAAACGCACAAAGCTAATTTTATAGCTTGCGATTCTTTTAACAACGACTCGAATATACGTATTTTGCAAACAGCTTTCAAATCTAGAATTGCTAGCTATCAAATATCTGATTCCAACCATTTTGCGTGTATAGATGATTTTATGACTGAAATAAAACGAAAATTTTCAAATGTAATTATCAGTTATATTAATCAACATAATGCAGTTAAAATAAACGTGGAACTATTTGCTATTTATGAAAAGAATGTTAATGATGAATCTATAAGCGATATAAAGTCATTCAACACAAAGAACCGCATAGTAACAATCTCGGATAATATTAAGGATGTTTTTTCAAAGTTCACTTCTGAAGTAAGGACTCAAAGCCAAGAATTTGAGGGTGCAGGTTCGGGTTGGTCGTTGAAAAAAGTGCTTTTCTTAGAGGTGTATATCAATAAATATAGACCGCTAAGAGGATCAATGCATATAGATTTACCTAAAGATATTAAAGCTCGGCATGCGGTTTTAAATCTTCAAAATGCAGATGAATTCTGCTTTAAGTGGGCTATATTATCAGCTCTATATCCGGCGAAGGATCATGCTAATAGAATATCTAAATACTTACAGTATTCCGATACACTTAATTTTGCCGACATCGAGTTTCCTGTATCAATAAAAGATATTTCCAAGTTTGAACGGTTAAATAAAATTAGTGTAAATGTTTGGGGCATTGAGGGAGAAAATGGAAAGTCTAAAATTGTCGGCCCACTCCATCACACGAAAAAGCGTCTATCAACACATGTTAATTTGCTGTACATTACCGACGGACAACTTGAACATTTTTGTTGGATAAAAAACATGTCAAAACTTATATCGTCGCAACTCTCTAAGCACACTGAGGTTAAAAATATCTGCGATGGATGCTTAGCTTATTTTCAAACCGGTGCTAAATTAGAACGCCATCAACGCGAAGATTGTGGTCACGTGAGCGTCATTCTGCCTAAAGAGGGTGAAAACATGCTTAAATTTAAAAATTATGCTAAGCAACTTAATGTTCCATATGTGATTTATGCCGATTTTGAGGCAATTTTAAAACCAATCAGCACGTGCAATCCCAGCCCAGATAATTCTTATACGATGGATGTAAATTTACACGAAGCGCATAGTTACGGATACTACATTCATTGCTCATTCGACGAGAGTCAGTCGCGATATGTTTCATATCGCGGTAAAAACTGTACAGATACGTTTATGCGCATGATATATACCGAAGCTGAACATATCTCAAAAGTGTTGAACACCGTTGAACCTATGCGTATATCTAACGAAGAGGAATTATTATTTCAAACGAGTTCACTATGTCACATCTGCAGCGGAAAACTTGATGAAGATAGAGTTAGAGATCACTGCCATCTTACCGGCAAATTCAGAGGCCCGGCGCATAATGAATGTAATATTAATTATAAACTTCCGAAGTTTATACCCGTTGTGTTGCATAATCTGTCAAACTACGATGGACACTTGATAGTTCCAGCCTTAGGACTTGATAATGGTAAAATTAATGTTATTCCCGAAAATAAGCAAAAATACATTTCATTCTCCAAACGTATTGGTAATGGCATCGAGCTTCGCTTCATCGACTCACTCCGTTTTATGACATCCAGTTTGGAAAAGTTAGCTTCAAATCTACCACCGGAATTAAAACACATTACCAGACGAAATTTTCCAGCAGATGAGCATTTTAATCAGGTTACTGTTAAGGGTGTATATCCGTATGAATACACAGATTCTTGGGAAAGACTTGAAGAATCCGAACTACCACCGATCGAGAAGTTTCACTCTAAGTTGACCGATTCTAACATTATGCCTGAAGAGTATGAGCGGGCTAAGAAAGTCTGGACGTCGTTTGACTGTAAAACGCTTGGCGAGTACAGCGATTTGTACTTGAAAACCGATGTCCTGCTTCTAGCTGACGTTTTTGAGAATTTTCGTCACGTATGTTACGAAGCATACGGGCTCGATCCGCTCCAATACTATACGGCCCCAGGCCTTAGCTGGGACGCTATGCTGAAATATACCCATATCCAATTGGAACTGTTGACAGATATAGATATGCTACATTTTGTTAAGAAAGGTATACGTGGCGGTATCGCGCAGTGTTCGGGGCATCGGGCTGTTGCCAACAATAAATATCTTGACAATTACGATCCTGAGAAGCTGAGCAATTATATTATTTACTTGGACGCAAATAACCTAGTAAGCTAATACTTATATAATACTTATATAATTAATACTTATATGATATAACACATGTTTTTAACACCTATTTTTTTTTCTTTTTTTCATTGAAGTATGGATACGCCATGTCTCTAAATCTTCCAACCGGTGGTTTTCGATGGTTAGATAAAAGTGAGGTTGATGCATTTGATGTCAACGCCGTATCATCTACAAGCGACGAAGGTTATTTTCTCGAGGTGGATCTCAAATATCCTAAACATTTACACGATCTCCATCGTGATTTACCGTTTTGTGTTGAAAATTTAATCCCCCCAGAAGCTACAACAAAAAACTCAAAGCTAATTCCAAACGTTATGGATAAATCGAAATACGTTATACATATTCGAAATCTTCAGCAGGCTTTAAAACATGGTCTAGTGTTGGAGAAAACACATCGCGTGCTTCGATTTAATCAGTCGCCGTGGCTGAAGTCGTATATTGAGCTAAACACAACGATGCGGACGAACGCTTGCAACGATTTTGAAAAGGATTTTTTTAAACTGATGAATAATTCGGTCTTTGGTAGGTTTTTTTAATTAATTCAACTTCATACTATACTATAGTGACATGATTATATTTTCTATTCAATTCTAGGAAAAACTATGGAATCTGTCGACAAAAGACTTGATGTACGCATTGTCTCAAAATGGGAGAACGTTGGTAAAAGGTTAGGTGCTAGAGCGCTCATCGCACGACCAAATTTTCATTCGCTTACCATTTTTAAAGATGAGCTGGTTGCAATACAACTAAATAAATTAAAAGTTAAATATGATAAACCTATTTATATTGGCTTTACTCTCCTCGAGCTATCTAAGGAACTTATGTATGAATTCCATCATGAAAAAATGATTCCTCTGTATGGCGATTGTTTAGAACTATTATACTTTGACACAGACGGACTAATTTATAATATTTATACCGACGATGTATATGCGGATATGAAGGCCCACATCCATTTGTACGACACTTCGGACTATGCTTTGAATAATCCTTATAGCATACCTCGAGTCAATAAAAAAGTCTTAGGAAAAATGAAAGATGAGCTAAGGGGGCGGCGTGCTTGCGAATATAATGGCGTATGTGCAAAAACTTACAGTATTGTTATCGAAGGAGAAACTGAGATCAAGAAAGCTAAAGGTGTTAAAAAATCCACTGTTGCTAATCACCTATCTAGGCAGGACTATCGCGCATGCGTCTTAAATAAAAAGGAGGCATTGCGCGTAATGTATACATTTAAAACTACCAAACACGAAGTACGAACATGAAAATTGAAAAAAGTTGCTCTAAGTGCTAGGGCTGACGATAAACGGTTCCAACTCCCAGGATTGACTAAAACGCTGCCTTGGGGGCATCATCGTATACAGCAGGCTGAATTTCTCGGTGCATTAGATCTATGTTATGATAAGCGTAAATAGGTAATTATTTTTTTCCTATAAATATCGATAGATTTCTAAATTTTGATTCATTCGAAGCGTAAATAGGTAATTATTTTTTTCCTATAAATATCGATAGATTTCTAAATTTTGATTCATTCGCTATCTTTTAGTGGAGGAGGGTGGTATATTACTCAACATCAATTTTCACTTTTTGAAAAACATATTTTGAGTTTTTTGAAAAAATTAAAGTACATCAGCTATATACTAAATATGTTTAAATGTCAAGAATGTTATAAATCCTTTAATAATGAAAGCTGCTATAAAACTCACACAATTTCGTGTAGTGGTAGTAATAGTCGATGCCAAAGCTGTAATAAAATTTTTATGTGGTCTGATGCTTTAAAAAATCATAAATGTTCAAAAATGTCGTGTTATAAGCGTGAAATTGACACTGCTGACGATTTACTAAATCGTACATGCTTAGATCGCCCCTCTAACGTCACAGGGAGTGGACTGAAAAACAGTTTAGATAATAATACATCTTGTCATAATAATAAATTATTTTATTGTAGAAAATGCGACGTTTCTACTGCTATAAGAAACAAGATCTCTCATAAAAAAAGTTTATTGCATAAACAAGGAACAATTATATCGACAATTTATACCGATGACGATTTGAGGATAAATATTGTAGAACTTGAATCTACATTTAAAAAGCGCATTGCGACCTATCGCGTGTATAATGAAGCTAGAGAATTTACTAGCGTTAATGATTATATGACATCAGTTAAAAGGATAGTGATACAGCTTATTCAAAATAAAATAGATAAACTTGTGGCGATAAAAATTAATTTTGAGCTTTTTGCACAATACATATTGCAAAAGCCTTCTACTGATCAGGAAATTGTTGGCGATATAAAGTCTTTTAACACCAGGTTTGAAGTAATAAATAAGTTTTCAAATCTTTCAGAAATATATAATCGTTACAGCTCGAAAATTGAAGCAAAAAGTCAGGAATTTCAAGAGCGAGATAGCGGATGGGCTTTATCGAAACTGTTATTCCTAGAAATCAATATTAATGAATATAATCCAATTAAAAATATTTAAATTATACTTTAATAATATATTTTTTCAGATTTAACGCTAATAATATTCTTTTTTCAGACTCTAATTACACTTATTTACTCTTATTGTAGGTTTTTACCACTAGGTTTGAAGTAATAAACGTGTTTTTTAAATGTTTCAGAAAAATATGATTTGTCGTTACAGCTCAAAGATTGAAGCAAAAAAAGTTATGAATTTCAAGAGCAAGATAGCGGATGGGCTTTATCGAAACTATTATTGCGGATACTTTTTTATATTTAAAAACGCCTTTTTTACAGGATTTTATGTTTATGTCAACTGCAATTTTTTTAACTATAAACTATTGGAGATTTCATAAAAGAGTCTTTCGTAATTATTAGTATTAAAATTAACTATTTTTTATCCATATTAATCTTTTGAACCCTAAATCCTTTTTTCTCCCTATGCGCGTTGGATCTCTAAGGTGCATAAATCCTATCCCAGCATAGGAATGTGATACTTGCTCGTTAGTCTATGCCGCATAGTTGAACAAATCTCACGCGGATAGGGGTGTATAATGCCTACGTTATTCGATTATCCGCGAGAGATTTTTCCAACTAGCAAAATCACAACACGCGTAATTATGTAACCTCTTTTTTTACACAATCTAAAAAATATGTTTTTTTTTATAGGTTCTATAAGTCCGATAACGTATGACCAGCTGTGCTGTTTGTGCAAGTTTGTGCACAGGCAGATCTAGCTGTTTCTGTTCGAATCCCGGCGGGTAGATGCGGTGTATCTTTCGCCGAGAAAACGGTAATTCCTGTACCGGCCATCTTGATTGAGGTTTTCCATGGTTTCCCTCAATTAATTCCAGATAAATATCGAGATGGTTCCTTATTCGAGGCCATGGCCGATTACCTACCAAAACTCCTAGCTCAAAAATTGCCTATCCTATCCTAATTTCCTGTAATTCCTTCATTCACCCATTATTAATAATATAATAATAAGATAATGTAAGTTTTTTATTTCATATTTTCATTTTTTGTATGTTTTTATGCATGTTTTAAATATTGTTACACCCCTGTAATATAATCAAACACTTACTGTTTTTAGAAAGCGATATGCAACCAAAATAAAGATGATTGTAGTCCCCAAATACAAAATTTAACAATATACTTACTTGGTTAGTTAATATTTTGTTTAACCTATATCTATTATAACCTATATCTATAAAGTATACCTAGATAATAGTGTAATTGTTTTAACCAATAAAATCTATTAAAGATAGTTGAATTTATAAAAAGTGTTATATATGTGTAGAAAACATTATGTAAATAGGAGAGATGGTTGGAAATGAATAATAACATTTTAAGTATTTTTTAAAATTGTATATATATTAATCATAAGTGTTACATGGTATTCAGTATTCAAATTATAATAAAATCAGTGAATATATAATTTATTTACAATGTATTAACTGTTTAAGTGTACAATATTTCTTGGAATTTCACATAATTCAGATCTATTTACGATGTAGTTAATCGTTACGCTTATTATTGTTAGATATTTTTTTTGAAAGAACGGGGTGACGCCGTTCCACTCTTATCTTTTTAAGCAAATTCAGTTTCGATTCAGTAGACTTATTCTTCTCTCTGACAAAATCTTTTTGTTCGTTTATACATTTTAATTCGAGTTATATGTATTTTTTGAAAAAAATTATTTGATCAAATCCCTTTTCCTGAGCTGTTGCACTATCGATTGAATTTCTTCTTTATGTTCCGATTTCGCACCCCCGACTTCATACAAGACCTTCAATCGTTCGATTAATATATTCGGGTCTTCGTAATCACTTGGAGAGTCGTTATTGTCATCAGAATAATGTAAGGAAATCGACTCTTCACAGTTCACTTCCGGTTTCTCTTTATAGCAGTTAACTTGTTTTTTTACCGAATTTTCACCATCTCTTTTCTCGCATTTAGAGCGCAGAGGTTGAAATAGCTTGGAAATGATTTGTCTATACTTGAAACTTCCGTCACCGGAGATTTGTTCTGACGATCTATAGTTGCGTTTGTGAGCGCTGGTCAGAAGCAGAAGCGATTTATACAGCATCAAGTCCTTTGTATCATAATTTAGAGGTCTTCTATCAAAAAGTAGTTCCGCCAGACCGTCGGTTAGTTCAAACTTACGATTTCCATCAATGATCAATACTTTGTTTATTATGCGTACAGGTCTACAACCTAGCATAAACTTCATATCTTTATCATCGAATCTAACACAAAATCTGTCGACCCTGTGCCCATCATAGTACAGAACACAATCGTCGTTTCTTGATCTATCTCCCACTTTGTTTTGTTTTTCGCTCGACATTTTTCAGTCTGCAGTCAGACTAACACTGATTGAAAAACTCTTGATTCTAGCTATATATATAGACTGATTAGAAAAACTATCTCAAACGGAGTTCAAACAATGTCGAAACAGACGCAACACGGGTGCCTAACAGGGTCGAAATAGATACAGAACAGAGGTCAAACAGAGGTCAAACAGAGGTCAAACAGAGGTCAAACAGAGTGTTAACTGATACAGGGTAGATACCTAATAGAGTTGAAACAGATACAAGATAGGTGTATAAAAATATGAAAAAATATATATATGAAAATAGAGACACGAGAACTCCCTCTCTCTTTCTCTCGATAGGAACCTTAATGTTAAAAGTATCTCTGCAGATTGTTGTGAACACTCGTTTTAAAGTATAAATAGCAATTTTTATTTCAGTGTGATTTCTAATAATAATGATTTATATAATAATATATAATAACGTAATCAAAGTAATTACTCAATATCATGAATAAACTTACGTACTAAAAAGCATAAAAATGGTTCTGTCTATCTGTCTGTCTGTCTATCTTCTTGATAAAAAAAACAAATGGAATGTCCGTCTATCTGTTCGCTAATATTTATTCCTGTATGAACCTATAAAAGCTACTACTTACGATTTCCATCAATGATCAATACTTTGTTTATTATGCGTACAGGTCTACAACTTTACAGGATGGTTCATCGCAATAGTACTTTAGTTGAGTAGTAATTAATTTTTAATTTCTCAACGTTTAGCTATTGACAAATAACAGCTCATTGCAGTTTTATAGCATAGTACGTGAGTGATGTATTGTAAAAGTGAACAGTTTGGAGAGGTGCAAAGCTAACAAATTAATAAAACTTATTGCGAGGACAATATTATTATAGAAGTAATATTCTTTTATCTAACCTCTAGAATTTATTCCTGTCTGAACCTATAAAAAAGCTACTAGGAAGATTTTTATAATAATATGATGTTTTAAAATAAAATAAGAAAATTTGATATAAATAAAATACATGCTTATTATTTTAACCTATTGTAATAAATTCCAATTATAACGCATCACATATTGTACTTGATAACAAGGCACCGCAGTATTAAAACAGCCTGTAACCACATTTTTGCTTGTATTCAATCAACCTTAAATGATCAGCTGTAGAAGCGACGTGTTTTATATATACATGTTTTAACGACGCTTCGACAACACGTTGTCATGGCTCAGTGGTACAGTGTCGGACGGTCGACCTAAGGGTCCCGGGTTCGAAAACACACTGGCTCTGGCATGAAAAAAAAGCTGTGCGGGCTGCCTACGTTGTAGGCGATTAAAATATCGAAGACATCGCTCTCTAGCTCATGTATTGCAGATTGCATACCTACCTGGGGTTATCTTTTGCAATAAACTACAATATACCATTCAAACGCATCAGTAAAAAAATAACCCCGTTGCAACGTCTCGACGAACTCTTGTCGTCGGATGGGGGGCGGAAGAGGGGGCGGTGGGGTAGGGGGCTATTAACGAAGAACGTCGAGAGAGTCGTCGTCGACGACCACCATGCAAATATTACACAAATTATTAAAAAGTGGTGGGGGCAAAAATGGGCGATTCTGCGACCTGAAACGTCATCAAATCGGTTGGTCCAGGACATACCTATTATCATCTACTTATAGGTGCTGATAGTCATTTCAGATGTAGTTTCCGATAGGCATTTCAAAAATAGGTTCCGATATGCATTTCAGATAAAGGTGCCGATAGGCATTTCAGATATACTTACCGATTGGCATTTTAAAAATAGGTGCCGATAGGCATTTTAGATGTAGTTTCCGATAGGCATTTCAAAAATAGGTGCCGATAGGCATTTCAGATATAGGTGCCGATAAGCATATCAGAATTAGTTGCCGATAGGCATTTAAAATATACGTGCCGATAGGCATTTCAAATATAGGTGTCGACCGGCATTTCAGATATAAATGCCGAAAGGCATTTCAGATATAGGTGGCGATAGGCATTTCTGATGTGGTTGCCGATAGGCATTTCAAATATGGGTGCTGATAGGCATTTCAGATGTAGTTTCCGATAGGCATTTCAAAAATAGGTACCGATAGGCATTTCAGATATAGGTGCCGATAGGCATTTCAGATATAGTTGCCGATTGGCATTTTAAAAATAGGTGCCGATAGGCATTTCAGATATAGAAGCCGATAGGTATTTCAAATATAGGTGTGGATAGGCATTTCAGATATGGTTGCCGATAGGCATTTCAAATATAGGTGCTGATAGTCATTTCAGATGTAGTTTCCGATAGGCATTTCAAAAATAGGTTCCGATAGGCATTTCAGATATAGGTGCCGATAGGCATTTCAGATATACTTACCGATTGGCATTTTAAAAATAGGTGCCGATAGGCATTTAAGATGTAGTTTCCGATAGGCATTTCAAAAATAGGTGCCGATAGGCATTTCAGATATAGGTGCCGATAGGCATATCAGATATAGTTGCCGATAGGCATTGAAATATATGTGCCGACAGGCATTTCAAAATAGGTGTCGACCGGCATTTCAGATATAAATGCCGAAAGGCATTTCAGATATAGGTGCCGATAGGCATTTCTGATGTGGTTCCCGATAGGCATTTCAAATATAGGTGCTGATAGGCATTTCAGATGGAGTTTCCGATAGGCATTTCAAAAATAGGTACCGATAGGCATTTCAGATATAGGTGCCGATAGGCATTTCAGATATAGTTGCCGATTGGCATTTTAAAAATAGGTGCCGATAGGCATTTCAGATATAGAAGCCGATAGGTATTTCAAATATAGATGTGAATAGGCATTTCAGATATGGTTGCCGATAGGCATTTCAAATATAGGTGCTGATAGTCATTTCAGATGTAGTTTCCGATAGGCATTTCAAAAATAGGTTCCGATAGGCATTTCAGATATAGGTGCCGATAGGCATTTCAGATATACTTACCGATTGGCATTTTAAAAATAGGTGCCGATAGGCATTTTAGATGTAGTTTCCGATAGGCATTTCAAAAATAAGTGCCGATAGGCATTTCAGATATAGGTGCCGATAGGCATATCAGATATAGTTGCCGATAGGCATTTAATATATATGTGCCGATAGGCATTTCAAATATAGGTGTCGACCGGCATTTCAGATATAAATTCCGAAAGGCATTTCAGATATAAATTCCGAAAGGCATTTCAGATATAGGTGCCGATAGGCATTTCAGATATAGGTGCCGATAGGCATTTCTGATGTGGTTGCCGATAGGCATTTCAAATATAGGTGCTGATAGGCATTTCAGATGTATTTTCCGATAGGCATTTCAAAAATAGGTACCGATAGGCATTTCAGATTTAGGTGCCGATAGGCATTTCAGATATAGTTGCCGATTGGCATTTTAAAAATAGGTGCCGATAGGCATTTCAGATATAGAAGCCGATAGGTATTTCAAATATAGGTGTGGATAGGCATTTCAGATATGGTTGCCGATAGGCATTTCAAATATAGGTGCTGATAGTCATTTCAGATGTAGTTTCCGATAGGCATTTCAAAAATAGGTTCCGATAGGCATTTAAGATATAGGTGCCGATAGGCATTTCAGATATACTTACCGATTAGCATTTTAAAAATAGGTGCCGATAGGCATTTTAGATGTAGTTTCCGATAGGCATTTCAAAAATAGGTGCCGATAGGCATTTCAGATATAGGTGCCGATAGGCATATCAGATATGGTTGCCGATAGGCATTTAAAATATATGTGCCGATAGGCATTTCAAATATAGGTGTCGACCGGCATTTCAGATATAAATGCCGAAAGGCATTTCAGATATAGGTGCCGATAGGCATTTCTGATGTGGTTGCCGATAGGCATTTCAAATATAGGTGCTGATAGGCATTTCAGATGTAGTTTCCCATAGGCATTTCAAAAATAGGTACCGATAGGCATTTCAGATATAGGTGCCGATAGGCATTTCAGATATAGTTGCCGATTGGCATTTTAAAAATAGGTGCCGATAGGCATTTCAGATATAGAAGCCGATAGGTATTTCAAATATAGGTGTGGATAGGCATTTCAGATATGGTTGCCGATAGGCATTTCAAATATAGGTGCTGATAGTCATTTCAGATGTAGTTTCCGATAGGCATTTCAAAAATAGGTTCCGATAGGCATTTCAGATATAGGTGCCGATAGGCATTTCAGATATACTTACCGATTGGCATTTTAAAAATAGGTGCCGATAGGCATTTTAGATGTAGTTTCCGATAGGCATTTCAAAAATAGGTGCCGATAGGCATTTCAGATATAGGTGCCGATAGGCATATCAGATATAGTTGCCGATAGGCATTCAAAATATACGTGCCGATAGGCATTTCAAATATAGGTGTCAACCGGCATTTCAGATATAAATGCCGAAAGGCATTTCAGATATAGGTGCCGATAGGCATTTCTGATGTGGTTGCCGATAGGCATTTCAAATATAGGTGCTGATAGGCATTTCAGATGTAGTTTCCAATAGGCATTTCAATAATAGGTACCGATAGGTATTTCAGATATAGGTGCCGATAGGCATTTAATATATAGTTGCCGATTGGCATTTTAAAAATAGGTGCCGATAGGCATTTCAGATATAGAAGCCGATAGGTATTTCAAATATAGGTGTGGATAGGCATTTCAGATATGGTTGCCGATAGGCATTTCAAATATAGGTGCTGATAGTCATTTCAGATGTAGTTTCCGATAGGCATTTCAAAAATAGGTTCCGATAGGCATTTCAGATATAGGTGCCGATAGGCATTTCAGATATACTTACCGATTGGCATTTTAAAAATAGGTGCCGATAGGCATTTTAGATGTAGTTTCCGATAGGCATTTCAAAAATAGGTGCCGATAGGCATTTCAGATATAGGTGCCGATAGGCATATCAGATATAGTTGCCGATAGGCATTTAAAATATATGTGCCGATAGGCATTTCAAAATATATAGGTGTCGACCGGCATTTCAGATATAAATGCCGAAAGGCATTTCAGATATAGGTTCCGATAGGCATTTCTGATGTGGTTGCCGATAGGCATTTCAAATATAGGTGCTGATAGGCATTTCAGATGTAGTTTCCGATAGGCATTTCAAAAATAGGTACCGATAGGCATTTCAGATATAGGTGCCGATAGGCATTTCAGATTTAGTTGCGGATTGGCATTTTAAAAATAGGTGCCGATAGGCATTTCAGATATAGAAGCCGATAGGTATTTCAAATACAGGTGTGGATAGGTATTTCAGATATGATTGCCGATAGGCATTTCAAATATAGGTGCTGATAGTCATTTCAGATGTAGTTTCCGATAGGCATTTCAAAAATAGGTTCCGATAGGCATTTCAGATATAGGTGCCGATAGGCATTTCAGATATACTTACCGATTGGCATTTTAAAAATAGGTGCCGATAGGCATTTTAGATGTAGTTTCCGATAGGCATTTCAAAAATAGGTGCCGATAGGCATTTCAGATATAGGTGCCGATAGGCATATCAGATATAGTTGCCGATAGGCATTTAAAATATAAGTGCCGATAGGCATTTCAAATATAGGTGTCGACCGGCATTTCAGATATAAATGCCGAAAGGCATTTCAGATATAGGTGCCGATAGGCATTTCTGATGTGGTTGCCGATAGGCATTTCAAATATAGGTGCTGATAGGCATTTCAGATGTAGTTTCCGATAGGCATTTCAAAAATAGGTACCGATAGGCATTTCAGATATAGGTGCCGATAAGCATTTCAGATATAGTTGCCGATTGGCATTTTAAAAATAGGTGCCGATAGGCATTTCAGATATAGAAGCCGATAGGTATTTCAAATATAGGTGTGGATAGGCATTTTAGATATGGTTGCCGATAGGCATTTCAAATATAGGTGCTGATAGTCATTTCAGATGTAGTTTCCGATAGGCATTTCAAAAATAGGTTCCGATAGGCATTTCAGATATAGGTGCCGATAGGCATTTCAGATATACTTACCGATTGGCAATTTAAAAATAGGTGCCGAAAGGCATTTTAGATGTAGTTTCCGATAGGCATTTCAAAAATAGGTGCCGATAGGCATTTCAGATATAGGTGCCGATAGGCATATCAGATATAGTTGCCGATACGCATTTAAAATATATGTGCCGATAGGCATTTCAAATATAGGTGTCGACCGGCATTTCAGATATAAATGCCGAAAGGCATTTTAGATATAGGTGCCGATAGGCATTTCTGATGTGGTTGCCGATAGGCATTTCAAATATAGGTGCTGATAGGCATTTCAGATGTAGTTTCCAATAGGCATTTCAATAATAGGTACCGATAGGCATTTCAGATATAGGTGCCGATAGGCATTTAATATATAGTTGCCGATTGGCATTTTAAAAATAGGTGCCGATAGGCATTTCAGATATAGAAGCCGATAGGTATTTCAAATATAGGTGTGGATAGGCATTTCAGATATGGTTGCCGATAGGCATTTAAATATTGGTGCTGATAGTCATTTCAGATGTAGTTTCCGATAGGCATTTCAAAAATAGGTTCCGATAGGCATTTCAGATATAGGTGCCGATAGGCATTTCAGATATACTTATCGATTGGCATTTTAAAAATAGGTGCCGATAGGCATTTTAGATGTAGTTTCCGATAGGCATTTCAAAAATAGGTGCCGATAGGCATTTCAGATATAGGTGCCGAGAGGCATATCAGATATAGTTGCCGATAGGCATTTAAAATATATGTGCCGATAGGCATTTCAAATATAGGTGTCGACCGGCATTTCAGATATAAATGCCGAAAGGCATTTCAGATATAGGTGCCGATAGGCATTTCTGATGTGGTTGCCGATAGGCATTTCAAATATAGGTGCTGATAGGCATTTCAGATGTAGTTTCCGATAGGCATTTCAAAAATAGGTACCGATAGGCATTTCAGATATAGGTGCCGATAGGCATTTCAGATATAGTTGCGGATTGGCATTTTAAAAATAGGTGCCGATAGGCATTTCAGATATAGAAGCCGATAGGTATTTCAAATACAGGTGTGGATAGGTATTTCAGATATGATTGCCGATAGGCATTTCAAATATAGGTGCTGATAGTCATTTCAGATGTAGTTTCCGATAGGCATTTCAAAAATAGGTTCCGATAGGCATTTCAGATATAGGTGCCGATAGGCATTTCAGATATACTTACCGATTGGCATTTTAAAAATAGGTGCCGATAGGCATTTTAGATGTAGTTTCCGATAGGCATTTCAAAAATAGGTGCCGATAGGCATTTCAGATATAGGTGCCGATAGGCATATCAGATATAGTTGCCGATAGGCATTTAAAATATATGTGCCGATAGGCATTTCAAATATAGGTGTCGACTGGCATTTCAGATATTAATGCCGAAAGGCATTTCAGATATAGGTTGTGATAGGCATTTCTGATGTGGTTGCCGATAGGCATTTCAAAAATAGGTGCTGATAGGCATTTCAGATGTAGTTTCCGATAGGCATTTCAAAAATAGGTACCGATAGGCATTTCAGATATAGGTGCCGATAGGCATTTCAGATATAGTTGCCGATTGGCATATTAAAAATAGGTGCCGATAGGCATTTCAGATATAGAAGCCGATAGGTATTTCAAATATAGGTGTGGATAGGCATTTCAGATATGGTTGCCGATAGGCATTTCAAATGTAGGTGCTGATAGTCATTTCAGATGTATTTTCCGATAGGCATTTCAAAAATAGGTTCCGATAGGCATTTCAGATATAGGTGCCGATAGGCATTTCAGATATACTTACCGATTGGCATTTTAAAAATAGGTGCCGATAGGCATTTTAGATGTAGTTTCCGATAGACATTTCAAAAATAGGTGCCGATAGGCATTTCAGATATAGGTGCCGATATGCATATCAGATATAGTTGCCGATAGGCATTTAAAATATATGTGCCGATAGGCATTTCAAATATAGGTGTCGACCGGCATTTCAGATATAAATGCCGAAAGGCATTTCAGATATAGGTGCCGATAGGCATTTCTGATGTGGTTGCCGATAGGCATTTCAAATATAGGTGCTGATAGGCATTTCAGATGTAGTTTCCGATAGGCATTTCAAAAATAGGTACCGATAGGCATTTCAGATATAGGTGCCGATAGGCATTTCAGATATAGTTGCCGATAGGCATTTAAAATATATGTGCCGATAGGCATTTCAAATATAGGTGTCGACCGGCATTTCAGATATAAACGCCGAAAGGCATTTCAGATATAGGTGCCGATAGGCATTTCTGATGTGGTTGCCGATAGGCATTTCAAATATAGGTGCTGATAGGCATTTCAGATGTAGTTTCCGATAGGCATTTCAAAAATAGGTACCGATAGGCATTTCAGATATAGGTGCCGATGGGCATTTTAGATATAGTTGCCGATTGGCATTTTAAAAATAGGTGCCGATAGGCATTTCAGATATAGAAGCCGATAGGTATTTCAAATATAGGTGTGGATAGGCATTTTAGATATGGTTGCCGATAGGCATTTCAAATATAGGTGCTGATAGTCATTTCAGATGTAGTTTCCGATAGGCATTTCAAAAATAGGTTCCGATAGGCATTTCAGATATAGGTGCCGATAGGCATTTCTGATGTGGTTGCCGATAGGCATTTCAAATATAGGTGCTGATAGTCATTTCAGATGTAGTTTCCGATAGGCATTTCAAAAATAGGTTCCGATAGGCATTTCAGATATAGGTGCCGATAGGCATTTCAGATATACTTACCGATTGGCAATTTAAAAATAGGTGCCGAAAGGCATTTTAGATGTAGTTTCCGATAGGCATTTCAAAAATAGGTGCCGATAGGCATTTCAGATATAGGTGCCGATAGGCATATCAGATATAGTTGCCGATACGCATTTAAAATATATGTGCCGATAGGCATTTCAAATATAGGTGTCGACCGGCATTTCAGATATAAATGCCGAAAGGCATTTTAGATATAGGTGCCGATAGGCATTTCTGATGTGGTTGCCGATAGGCATTTCAAATATAGGTGCTGATAGGCATTTCAGATGTAGTTTCCAATAGGCATTTCAATAATAGGTACCGATAGGTATTTCAGATATAGGTGCCGATAGGCATTTAATATATAGTTGCCGATTGGCATTTTAAAAATAGGTGCCGATAGGCATTTCAGATATAGAAGCCGATAGGTATTTCAAATATAGGTGTGGATAGGCATTTCAGATATGGTTGCCGATAGGCATTTAAATATAGGTGCTGATAGTCATTTCAGATGTAGTTTCCGATAGGCATTTCAAAAATAGGTTCCGATAGGCATTTCAGATATAGGTGCCGATAGGCATTTCAGATATACTTACCGATTGGCATTTTAAAAATAGGTGCCGATAGGCATTTTAGATGTAGTTTCCGATAGGCATTTCAAAAATAGGTGCCGATAGGCATTTCAGATATAGGTACCGATAGGCATATCAGATATAGTTGCCGATAGGCATTTAAAATATATGTGCCGATAGGCATTTCAAAATATATAGGTGTCGACCGGCATTTCAGATATAAATGCCGAAAGGCATTTCAGATATAGGTGCCGATAGGCATTTCTGATGTGGTTGCCGATAGGCATTTCAAATATAGGTGCTGATAGGCATTTCAGATGTAGTTTCCGATAGGCATTTCAAAAATAGGTACCGATAGGCATTTCAGATATAGGTGCCGATAGGCATTTCAGATTTAGTTGCGGATTGGCATTTTAAAAATAGGTGCCGATAGGCATTTCAGATATAGAAGCCGATAGGTATTTCAAATACAGGTGTGGATAGGTATTTCAGATATGATTGCCGATAGGCATTTCAAATATAGGTGCTGATAGTCATTTCAGATGTAGTTTCCGATAGGCATTTCAAAAATAGGTTCCGATAGGCATTTCAGATATAGGTGCCGATAGGCATTTCAGATATACTTACCGATTGGCATTTTAAAAATAGGTGCCGATAGGCATTTTAGATGTAGTTTCCGATAGGCATTTCAAAAATAGGTGCCGATAGGCATTTCAGATATAGGTGCCGATAGGCATATCAGATATAGTTGCCGATAGGCATTTAAAATATATGTGCCGATAGGCATTTCAAATATAGGTGTCAACCGGCATTTCAGATATAAATGCCGAAAGGCATTTCAGATATAGGTTGTGATAGGCATTTCTGATGTGGTTGCCGATAGGCATTTCAAAAATAGGTGCTGATAGGCATTTCAGATGTAGTTTCCGATAGGCATTTCAAAAATAGGTACCGATAGGCATTTCAGATATAGGTGCCGATAGGCATTTCAGATAGAGTTGCCGATTGGCATATTAAAAATAGGTGCCGATAGGCATTTCAGATATAGAAGCCGATAGGTATTTCAAATATAGGTGTGGATAGGCATTTCAGATATGGTTGCCGATAGGCATTTCAAATGTAGGTGCTGATAGTCATTTCAGATGTAGTTTCCGATAGGCATTTCAAAAATAGGTTCCGATAGGCATTTCAGATATAGGTGCCGTTAGGCATTTCAGATATACTTACCGATTGGCATTTTAAAAAAAGGTGCCGATAGGCATTTTAGATGTAGTTTCCGATAAACATTTCAAAAATAGGTGCCGATAGGCATTTCAGATATAGGTGCCGATAGGCATATCAGATATAGTTGCCACTAGGCATTTAAAATATACGTGCCGATAGGCATTTCAAATATAGGTGTCGACCGGCATTTCAGATATAAATGCCGAAAGGCATTTCAGATATAGGTGGCGATAGGCATTTCTGATGTGGTTGCCGATAGGCATTTCAAATATAGGTGCTGATAGGCATTTCAGATGTAGTTTCCGATAGGCATTTCAAAAATAGGTACCGATAGGCATTTCAGATATAGGTGCCGATAGGCATTTCAGATATAGTTGCCGATTGGCATTTTAAAAATAGGTGCCGATAGGCATTTCAGATATAGAAGCCGATAGGTATTTCAAATATAGGTGTGGATAGGCATTTCAGATATGGTTGCCGATAGGCATTTCAAATATAGGTGCTGATAGTCATTTCAGATGTAGTTTCCGATAGGCATTTCAAAAATAGGTTCCGATAGGCATTTCAGATATAGGTGCCGATAGGCATTTCAGATATACTTACCGATTGGCATTTTAAAAATACGTGCCGATAGGCATTTAAGATGTAGTTTCCGATAGGCATTTCAAAAATAGGTGCCGATAGGCATTTCAGATATAGGTGCCGATAGGCATATCAGATATAGTTGCCGATAGGCATTGAAATATATGTGCCGACAGGCATTTCAAAATAGGTGTCGACCGGCATTTCAGATATAAATGCCGAAAGGCATTTCAGATATAGGTGCCGATAGGCATTTCTGATGTGGTTCCCGATAGGCATTTCAAATATAGGTGCTGATAGGCATTTCAGATGGAGTTTCCGATAGGCATTTCAAAAATAGGTACCGATAGGCATTTCAGATATAGGTGCCGATAGGCATTTCAGATATAGTTGCCGATTGGCATTTTAAAAATAGGTGCCGATAGGCATTTCAGATATAGAAGCCGATAGGTATTTCAAATATAGGTGTGAATAGGCATTTCAGATATGGTTGCCGATAGGCATTTCAAATATAGGTGCTGATAGTCATTTCAGATGTAGTTTCCGATAGGCATTTCAAAAATAGGTTCCGATAGGCATTTCAGATATAGGTGCCGATAGGCATTTCAGATATACTTACCGATTGGCATTTTAAAAATAGGTGCCGATAGGCATTTTAGATGTAGTTTCCGATAGGCATTTCAAAAATAGGTGCCGATAGGCATTTCAGATATAGGTGCCGATAGGCATATCAGATATGGTTGCCGATAGGCATTTAAAATATATGTGCCGATAGGCATTTCAAATATAGGTGTCGACCGGCATTTCAGATATATAAATGCCGAAAGGCATTTTAGATATAGGTGCCGATAGGCATTTCTGATTTGGTTGCCGATAGGCATTTCAAATATAGGTGCTGATAGGCATTTCAGATGTAGTTTCGGATAGGCATTTCAAAAATAGGTACCGATAGGCATTTCATATATAGGTGCCGATAGGCATTTCAGATATAGTTGCCGATTGGCATTTTAAAAATAGGTGCCGATAGGCATTTCAGATATAGAAGCCGATAGGTATTTCAAATATAGGTGTGGATAGGCATTTCAGATATGGTTGCCGATAGGCATTTCAAATATAGGTGCTGATAGTCATTTCAGATATAGTTTCCGATAGGCATTTCAAAAATAGGTTCCGATAGGCATTTCAGATATAGGTGCCGATAGGCATTTCAGATATACTTACCGATTGGCATTTTAAAAATAGGTGCCGATAGGCATTTTAGATGTAGTTTCCGATAGGCATTTCAAAAATAGGTGCCGATAGGCATTTCAGATATAGGTGCCGATAGGCATATCAGATATAGTTGCCGATAGGCATTTAAAATATATGTGCCGATAGGCATTTCAAATATAGGTGTCGACCGGCATTTCAGATATAAATGCCGAAAGGCATTTCAGATATAGGTGCCGATAGGCATTTCTGATGTGGTTGCCGATAGGCATTTCAAATATAGGTGCTGATAGGCATTTCAGATGTAGTTTCCGATAGGCATTTCAAAAATAGGTACCGATAGGCATTTCAGATATAGGTGCCGATAGGCATTTCAGATATAGTTGCCGATTGGCATTTTAAAAATAGGTGCCGATAGGCATTTCAGATATAGAAGCCGATAGGTATTTCAAATATAGGTGTGGATAGGCATTTCAAATATGGTTGCCGATAGGCATTTCAAATATAGGTGCTGATAGTCATTTCAGATGTAGTTTCCGATAGGCATTTCAAAAATAGGTTCCGATATGCATTTCAGATATAGGTGCCGATAGGCATTTCAGATATAGATGCCGATAGGCATATCAGATATATTTGCCGATAGGCATTTAAAATATATGTGCCGATAGGCATTTCAAATATAGGTGTCGACCGGCATTCCAGATATAAATGCCGAAAGGCATTTCAATTATAGGTGCCGATAGGCATTTCTGATGTGGTTGCCGATAGGCATTTCAAATATAGGTGCTGATAGGCATTTCAGATGTAGTTTCCGATAGGCATTTCAAAAATAGGTACCGATAGGCATTTCAGATATAGGTGCCGATAGGCATTTCAGATATAGTTGCCGATTGGCATTTTAAAAATAGGTGCCAATTGACATTTCAGATATAGAAGCCGATAGGTATTTCAAATATAGGTGTGGATACGCATTTCAGATATGGTTGCCGATAGGCATTTCAAATATAGGTGCTGATAGTCATTTCAGATGTAGTTTCCGATAGGCATTTCAAAAATAGGTACCGATAGGCATTTCAGATATAGGTGCCGATAGGCATTTAAAATATTTGTGCCGATGGGCATTTCAAATATAGGTGTCGACCGGCATTTCAGATATAAATGCCGAAGGGCATTTCAGATATAGGTGCCGATAGGCATTTCTGATGTGGTTGCCGATAGGCATTTCAAATATAATTGCTGATAGGCATTTCAGATGTAGTTTCCGATAGGCATTTCAAAAATAGGTACCGATAGGCATTTCAGATATAGGTGCCGATAGGCATTTCAGATATAGTTGCCGATTGGCATTTTATAAATAGGTGCCGATAGGCATTTCAGATATAGAAGCCGATAGGTATTTCAAATATAGGTGTGGATAGGCATTTCAGATATGGTTGCCGATAGGCATTTCAAATATAGGTGTTGATAGTCATTTCAGATGTAGTTTCCGATAGGCATTTTAAAAATAGGTTCCGATAGGCATTTCAGATATAGGTGCCGATAGGCATTTCAGATATACTTACCGATTGGCATTTTAAAAATAGGTGCCGATAGGCATTTAAGATGTAGTTTCCGATAGGCATTTCAAAAATAGGTACCGATAGGCATTTCAGATATAGGTGCCGATAGGCATTTCAGATATAGTTGCCGATTGGCATTTTAAAAATAGGTGCCGATAGGCATTTCAGATATAGAAGCCGATAGGTATTTCAAATATAGGTGTGGATAGGCATTTCAGATATGGTTGCCGATAGGCATTTCAAATATAGGTGCTGATAGTCATTTCAGATGTAGTTTCCGATAGGCATTTCAAAAATAGGTTCCGATAGGCATTTCAGATATAGGTGCCGATAGGCATTTCAGATATACTTACCGATTGGCATTTTAAAAATAGGTGCCGATAGGCATTTTAGATGTAGTTTCCGATAGGCATTTCAAAAATAGGTGCCGATAGGCATTTCAGATATAGGTGCCGATAGGCATATCAGATATAGTTGCCGATAGGCATTTAAAATATATGTGCCGATAGGCATTTCAAATATAGGTGTCAACCGGCATTTCAGATATAAATGCCGAAAGGCATTTCAGATATAGGTGCCGATAGGCATTTCTGATGTGGTTGCCGATAGGCATTTCAAATATAGGTGCTGATAGGCATTTCAGATGTAGTTTCCGATAGGCATTTCAAAAATAGGTACCGATAGGCATTTCAGATATAGGTGCCGATAGGCATTTCAGATATAGTTGCCGATTGGCATTTTAAAAATAGGTGCCGATAGGCATTACAGATATAGAAGCCGATAGGTATTTCAAATATAGGTGTGGATAGGCATTTCAGATATGTTTGCCGATAGGCATTTCAAATATAGGTGCTGATAGTCATTTCACATGTAGTTTCCGATAGGCATTTCAAAAATAGGTTCCGATAGGCATTTCAGATATAGGTGCCGATAGGCATTTCAGATATCCTTACCGATTGGCATTTTAAAAATAGGTGCCGATAGGCATTTTAGATGTAGTTTCCGATAGGCATTTCAAAAATAGGTGCCGATAGGCATTTCAGATATAGGTGCCGATAGGCATATCAGATATAGTTGCCGATAGGCATTTAAAATATATGTGCCGATAGGCATTTCAAATATAGGTGTCGACCGGCATTTCAGATATAAATGCCGAAAGGCATTTCAGATATAGGTGCCGATAGGCATTTCTGATGTGGTTGCCGATAGGCATTTCAAATATAGGTGCTGATAGGTATTTCAGATGTAGTTTCCGATAGGCATTTCAAAAATAGGTACCGATAGGCATTTCAGATATAGGTGCCGATAGGCATTTCAGATATAGTTGCCGATTGGCATTTTAAAAATAGGTGCCGATAGGCATTTCAGATATAGAAGCCGATAGGTATTTCAAATATAGGTGTGGATAAGCATTTCAGATATGGTTGCCGATAGGCATTTCAAATATAGGTGCTGATAGTCATTTCAGATGTAGTTTCCGATAGGCATTTCAAAAATAGGTTCCGATAGGCATTTCAGATATTGGTGCCGATAGGCATTTCAGATATACTTACCGATTGGCATTTTAAAAATAGGTGCCGATAGGCATTTTAGATGTAGTTTCCGATAGGCATTTCAAAAATAGGTGCCGATAGGCATTTCAGATATAGGTTCCGATAGGCATATCAGATATAGTTGCCGATAGGCATTTAAAATATATGTGCCGATAGACATTTCAAATATAGGTGTCGACCGGCATTTCAGATATATAAATGCCGAAAGGCATTTCAGATATAGGTGCCGATAGGCATTTCTGATTTGGTTGCCGAAAGGCATTTCAAATATAGGTGCTGATAGGCATTTCAGATGTAGTTTCGGATAGGCATTTCAAAAATAGGTACCGATAGGCATTTCAGATATAGGTGCCGATAGGCATTTCAGATATAGAAGCCGATAGGTATTTCAAATATAGGTGTGGATAGGCATTTCAGATATGGTTGCCGATAGGCATTTCAAATATAGGTGCTGATAGTCATTTCAGATGTAGTTTCCGATAGGCATTTCAAAAATAGGTTCCGATAGGCATTTCAGATATAGGTGCCGATAGGCATTTCAGATATACTTACCGATTGGCAATTTAAAAATAGGTGCCGAAAGGCATTTTAGATGTAGTTTCCGATAGGCATTTCAAAAATAGGTGCCGATAGGCATTTCAGATATAGGTGCCGATAGGCATATCAGATATAGTTGCCGATACGCATTTAAAATATATGTGCCGATAGGCATTTCAAATATAGGTGTCGACCGGCATTTCAGATATAAATGCCGAAAGGCATTTCAGATATAGGTGCCGATAGGCATTTCTGATGTGGTTGCCGATAGGCATTTCAAATATAGGTGCTGATAGGCATTTCAGATGTAGTTTCCGATAGGCATTTCAAAAAATAGGTACCGATAGGCATTTCAGATATAGGTGCCGATAGGCATTTCAGATATAGTTGCGGATTGGCATTTTAAAAATAGGTGCCGATAGGCATTTCAGATATAGAAGCCGATAGGTATTTCAAATACAGGTGTGGATAGGTATTTCAGATATGATTGCCGATAGGCATTTCAAATATAGGTGCTGATAGTCATTTCAGATGTAGTTTCCGATAGGCATTTCAAAAATAGGTTCCGATAGGCATTTCAGATATAGGTGCCGATAGGCTTTTCAGATATACTTACCGATTGGCATTTTAAAAATAGGTGCCGATAGGCATTTTAGATGTAGTTTCCGATAGGCATTTCAAAAATAGGTGCCGATAGGCATTTCAGATATAGGTGCCGATAGGCATATCAGATATAGTTGCCGATAGGCATTTAAAATATATGTGCCGATAGGCATTTCAAATATAGGTGTCGACTGGCATTTCAGATATAAATGCCGAAAGGCATTTCAGATATAGGTTGTGATAGGCATTTCTGATGTGGTTGCCGATAGGCATTTCAAAAATAGGTGCTGATAGGCATTTCAGATGTAGTTTCCGATAGGCATTTCAAAAATAGGTACCGATAGGCATGTCAGATATAGGTGCCGATAGGCATTTCAGATATAGTTGCCGATTGGCATTTTAAAAATAGGTGCCGATAGGCAATTCAGATATAGAAGCCGATAGGTATTTCAAATATAGGTGTGGATAGGCATTTCAGATATGGTTGCCGATAGGCATTTCAAATGTAGGTGCTGATAGTCATTTCAGATGTATTTTCCGATAGGCATTTCAAAAATAGGTTCCGATAGGCATTTCAGATATAGGTGCCGATAGGCATTTCAGATATACTTACCGATTGGCATTTTAAAAATAGGTGCCGATAGGCATTTTAGATGTAGTTTCCGATAGGCATTTCAAAAATAGGTGCCGATAGGCATTTCAGATATAGGTGCCGATAGGCATATCAGATATAGTTGCCGATAGGCATTTAAAATATATGTGCCGATAGGCATTTCAAATATAGGTGTCGACCGGCATTTCAGATATAAATGCCGAAAGGCATTTCAGATATAGGTGCCGATAGGCATTTCTGATGTGGTGGCCGATAGGCATTTCAAATATAGGTGCTGATAGGCATTTCAGATGTAGTTTCCGATAGGCATTTCAAAAATAGGTACCGATAGGCATTTCAGATATAGGTGCCGATAGGCATTTCAGATATAGTTGCCGATAGGCATTTAAAATATATGTGCCGATAGGCATTTCAAATATAGGTGTCGACCGGCTTTTTAGATATAAACGCCGAAAGGCATTTCAGATATAGGTGCCGATAGGCATTTCTGATGTGGTTGCCGATAGGCATTTCAAATATAGGTGCTGATAGGCATTTCAGATGTAGTTTCCGATAGGCATTTCAAAAATAGGTACCGATAGGCATTTCAGATATAGGTGCCGATGGGCATTTTAGATATAGTTGCCGATTGGCATTTTAAAAATAGGTGCCGATAGGCATTTCAGATATAGAAGCCGATAGGTATTTCAAATATAGGTGTGGATAGGCATTTCAGATATGGTTGCCGATAGGCATTTCAAATATAGGTGCTGATAGTCATTTCAGATGTAGTTTCCGATAGGCATTTCAAAAATAGGTTCCGATAGGCATTTCAGATATAGGTGCCGATAGGCATTTCTGATGTGGTTGCCGATAGGCATTTCAAATATAGGTGCTGATAGGCTTTTCAGATGTAGTTTCCGATAGGCATTTCAAAAATAGGTACCGATAGGCATTTCAGATATAGGTGCCGATAGGCATTTCAGATATAGTTGCCGATTGGCATTTTAAAAATAGGTGCCGATAGGCATTTCAGATATAGAAGCCGATAGGTATTTCAAATATAGGTGTGGATAGGCTTTTCAGATATAGGTGCCGATAGGCATTTCTAATGTGGTTGCCGATAGGCATTTCAAATATAGGTGCTGATAGGCATTTCGGATGTAGTTTCCGATAGGCATTTCAAAAATAGGTACCGATAGGCATTTCAGATATAGGTGCCGATAGGCATTTCAGATATAGTTGCCGATTGGCATTTTAAAAATAGGTGCCGATAGGCATTTCAGATATAGAAGCCGATAGGTATTTCAAATATAGGTGTGGATAGGCATTTCAGATATGGTTGCCCATAGGCATTTCAAATATAGGTGCTGATAGTCATTTCAGATGTAGTTTCCGATAGGCATTTCAAAAATAGGTTCCGATGGGCCTTTCAGATATAGGCGCCGATAGGCATTTCAGATATACTTACCGACTGGCATTTTAAAAATAGGTGCCGATAGGCATTTTAGATGTAGTTTCCGATAGGCATTTCAAATATAGGTGCCGATAGGCATTTCAGATATAGGTGCCGATAGGCATATCAGATATAGTTGCCGATAGGCATTTAAAATATTTGTGCCGATAGGCATTTCAAATATAGGTGTCGACCGGCATTTCAGATATAAATGCCGAAGGGCATTTCAGATATAGGGGCCGATAGGCATTTCTGATGTGGTTGCCGATAGGCATTTCAAATATAGGTGCTGATAGGCATTTCAGATGTAGTTTCCGATAGGCATTTCAAAAATAGGTACCGATAGGCATTTCAGATATAGGTGCCGATAGGCATTTCTGATGTGGTTGCCGATAGGCATTTCAAATATAGGTGCTGATAGGCATTTCAGATGTAGTTTCCGATAGGCATTTCAAAAATAGGTACCGATAGGCATTTCAGATATAGGTGCCGATAGGCATTTCAGATATAGTTGCCGATTGGCATTTTAAAAATAGGTGCCGACAGGCATTTCAGATATAGAAGCCGATAGGTATTTCAAATATAGGTGTGGATAGGCATTTCAGATATGGTTGCCGGTAGGCATTTCAAATATAGGTGCTGATAGTCATTTCAGATGTAGTTTCCGATAGGCATTTCAAAAATAGGTTCCGATAGGCATTTCAGATATAGGTGCCGATAGGCATTTCAGATATACTTACCGATTGGCATTTTAAAAATAGGTGCCGATAGGCATTTTAGATGTAGTTTCCGATAGGCATTTCAAAAATAGGTGCCGATAGGCATTTCAGATTTAGGTGCCGATAGGCATATCAGATATAGTTGCCGATAGGCATTTAAAATATATGTGCCGATAGGCATTTCAAATATAGGTGTCGACCGGCATTTCAGTTATAAATGCCGAAAGGCATTTCAGATATAGGTGCCGACAGGCATTTCTGATGTGGTTGCCGATAGGCATTTCAAATATAGGTGCTGATAGGCATTTCAGATGTAGTTTCCGATAGGCATTTCAAAAATAGGTACCGATAGGCATTTCAGATGCAGGTGCCGATAGGCATTTCAGATATAGTTGCCGATTGGCATTTTAAAAATAGGTGCCGATAGGCATTTCAGATATAGAAGCCGATAGGTATTTCAAATATAGGTGTGGATAGGCATTTCAGATATGGTTGCCGATAGGCATTTCAAATATAGGTGCTGATAGTCATTTCAGATGTAGTTTCCGATAGGCATTTCAAAAATAGGTTCCGATAGGCATTTCAGATATAGGTGCCGATAGGCATTTCAGATATACTTACCGATTGGCATTTTAACAATAGGTGCCGATAGGCATTTTAGATGTAGTTTCCGATAGGCATTTCAAAAATAGGTGCCGATAGGCATTTCAGATATAGGTGCCGATAGGCATATCAGATATAGTTGCCGATAGGCATTTAAAATATATGTGCCGATAGGCATTTCAAATATAGGTGTCGACCGGCATTTCAGATATAAATGCCGAAAGGCATTTCAGATATAGGTGCCGATAGGCATTTCTGATGTGGTTGCCGATAGGCATTTCAAATATAGGTGCTGATAGGCATTTCAGATGTAGTTTCCGATAGGCATTTCAAAAATAGGTACCGATAGGCATTTCAGATATAGGTGCCGATAGGCATTTCAGATATAGTTGCCGATTGGCATTTTAAAAATAGGTGCCGATAGGCATTTCAGATATAGAAGCCGATAGGTATTTCAAATATAGGTGTGGATAGGCATTTCAGATATGGTTGCCGATAGGCATTTCAAATATAGGTGCTGATAGTCATTTCAGATGTAGTTTCCGATAGGCATTTCAAAAATAGGTTCCGATAGGCATTTCAGATATAGGTGCCGATAGGCATTTCAGATATACTTAGCGATTGGCATTTTAAAAATAGGTGCCGATAGGCATTTTAGATGTAGTTTCCGATAGGCATTTCAAAAATAGGTGCCGATAGGCATTTCAGATATAGGTGCCGATAGGCTTATCAGATATAGTTGCCGATAGCCATTTAAAATATATGTGCCGATAGGCAATTCAAATATAGGTGTCGACCGGCATTTCAGATATAAATGCCGAAAGGTATTTCAGATATAGGTGCCGATAGGCATTTCTGATGTGGTTGCCGATAGGCATTTCAAATATAGGTGCTGATAGGCATTTCAGATGTAGTTTCCGATAGGCATTTCAAAAATAGGTACCGATAGGCATTTCAGATATAGGTGCCGATAGGCATTTCAGATATAGTTGCCGATTGGCATTTTAAAAATAGGTGCCGATAGGCATTTCAGATATAGAAGCCGTTAGGTATTTCAAATATAGGTGTGGATAGGCATTTCAGATATGGTTGCCGATAGGCATTTCAAATATAGGTGCTGATAGTCATTTCAGATGTAGTTTCCGATAGGCATTTCAAAAATAGGTTCCGATAGGAATTTCAGATATAGGTGCCGATAGGCATTTCAGATATACTTACCGATTGGCATTTTAAAAATAGGTGCCGATAGGCATTTAGATGTAGTTTCCGATAGACATTTCAAAAATAGGTGCCGATAGGCATTTCAGATATAGGTGCCGATAGGCATATTAGATATAGTTGCCGATAGGCATTTAAAATATATGTGCCGATAGGCATTTCAAATATAGGTGTCGACCGGCATTTGAGATATAAATGCCGAAAGGCATTTCAGATATAGGTGCCGATAGGCATTTCTGATGTGGTTGCCGATAGGCATTTCAAATATAGGTGCTGATAGGCATTTCAGATGTAGTTTCCGATAGGCATTTCAAAAATAGGTACCGATAGGCATTTCAGATGTAGGTGCCGATAGGCATTTCAGATATAGTTGCCGATTGGCATTTTAAAAATAGATGCCGATAGGCATTTCAGATATAGAAGCCGATAGGTATTTCAAATATAGGTGTGGATAGGCATTTCAGATATGGTTGCCGATAGGCATTTCAAATATAGGTGCTGATAGTCATTTCAGATGTAGTTTGCGATAGGCATTTCAAAAATAGGTTCCGATAGGCATATCAGATATAGGTGCCGATAGGCATTTCAGATATACTTACCGATTGGCATTTTAAAATAGGTGCCGATAGGCATTTTAGATGTAGTTTCCGATAGGCATTTCAAAAATAGGTGCCGATAGGCATTTCAGATATAGGTGCCGATAGGCATATCAGATATAGTTGCCGATAGGCATTTAAAATATATGTGCCGATAGGCATTTCAAATATAGGTGTCGACCGGCATTTCAGATATAAATGCCGAAAGGCATTTCAGATATAAATGCCGAAAGGCATTTCAGATATAGGTGCCGATAGGCATTTCTGATGTGGTTGCCGATAGGCATTTCAAATATAGGTGCTGATAGGCATTTCAGATGTAGTTTCCGATAGGCATTTCAAAAATAGGTACCGATAGGCATTTCAGATATAGGTGCCGATAGGCATTTCAGATATAGTTGCCGATTGGCATTTTTAAAATAGGTGCCGATAGGCATTTCAGATATAGCAGCCGATAGGTATTTCAAATATAGGTGTGGATAGGCATTTTAGATATAGTTGCCGATAGGCATTTCAAATATAGGTGCTGATAGTCATTTCAGATGTAGTTTCCGATAGGCATTTCAAAAATAGGTTCCGATAGGCATTTCAGATATAGAAGCCGATAGGTATTTCAAATATAGGTGTGGATAGGCATTTCAGATATGGTTGCCGATAGGCATTTCAAATATAGGTGCTGATAGTCATTTCAGATGTAGTTTCCGATAGGCATTTCAAAAATAGGTTCCGATAGGCATTTCAGATATAGGTGCCGATAGGCATTTCAGATATACTTACCGATTGGCATTTTAAAAATAGGTGCCGATAGGCATTTCAGATATAGAAGCCGATAGGTATTTTAAATAAAGGTGTGGATAGGCATTTCAGATATGGTTGCCGATAGGCATTTCAAATATAGGTGCTGATAGTCATTTCAGATGTAGTTTCCGATAGGCATTTCAAAAATAGGTTCCGATAGGCATTTCAGATATAGGTGCCGATAGGCATTTCAGATATACTTACCGATTGGCATTTTAAAATAGGTGCCGATAGGCATTTCAAAAATAGGTGCCGATAGGCATTTCAGATATAGGTGCCGATAGGCATATCAGATATAGTTGCCAATAGGCATTTAAAATATATGTGCCGATAGGCATTTCAAATATAGGTGTCGACCGGCATTTCAGATATAAATGCCGAAAGGCATTTCAGATATAGGTGCCGATAGGCATTTCTGATGTGGTTGCCGATAGGCATTTCAAATATAGGTGCTGATAGGCATTTCAGATGTAGTTTCCGATAGGCATTTCAAAAATAGGTACCGATAGGCATTTCAGATATAGGTGCCGATAGGCATTTCAGATATAGTTGCCGATTGGCATTTTAAAAATAGATGCCGATAGGCATTTCAGATATAGAAGCCGATAGGTATTTTAAATAAAGGTGTGGATAGGCATTTCAGATATGGTTGCCGATAGGCATTTCAAATATAGGTGCTGATAGTCATTTCAGATGTAGTTTCCGATAGGCATTTCAAAAATAGGTTCCGATAGGCATTTCAGATATAGGTGCCGATAGGCATTTCAGATATACTTACCGATTGGCATTTTAAAATAGGTGCCGATAGGCATTTCAAAAATAGGTGCCGATAGGCATTTCAGATATAGGTGCCGATAGGCATATCAGATATAGTTGCCGATAGGCATTTAAAATATATGTGCCGATAGGCATTTCAAATATAGGTGTCGACCGGCATTTCAGATATAAATGCCGAAAGGCATTTCAGATATAAATGCCGAAAGGCATTTCAGATATAGGTGCCGATAGGCATTTCTGATGTGGTTGCCGATAGGCATTTCAAATATAGGTGCTGATAGGCATTTCAGATGTAGTTTCCGATAGGCATTTCAAAAATAGGTACCGATAGGCATTTCAGATATAGGTGCCGATAGGCATTTCAGATATAGTTGCCGATTGGCATTTTAAAAATAGGTGCCGATAGGCATTTCAGATATAGAAGCCGATAGGTATTTCAAATATAGGTGTGGATACGCATTTCAGATATGGTTGCCGATAGGCATTTCAAATATAGGTGCTGATAGTCATTTCAGATGTAGTTTCCGATAGGCATTTCAAAAATAGGTTCCGATAGGCATTTCAGATATAGGTGCCGTTAGGCATTTCAGATATACTTACCGATTGGCATTTTAAAAATAGGTGCCGATAGGCATTTTAGATGTAGTTTCCGATAGGCTTTTCAAAAATAGGTGCCGATAGGCATTTCAGATATAGGTGCCGATAGGCATATCAGATATAGTTGCCGATAGGCATTTAAAATATATGTGCCGATAGGCATTTCAAATATAGGTGTCGACCGGCATTTCAGATATAAATGCCGAAAGGCATTTCAGATATAGGTGCCGATAGGCATTTCTGATGTGGTTGCCGATAGGCATTTCAAATATAGGTGCTGATAGGCATTTCAGATGTAGTTTCCGATAGGCATTTCAAAAATAGGTACCGATAGGCATTTCAGATATAGGTGCCGATAGGCATTTCAGATATAGTTGCCGATTGGCATTTTAAAAATAGATGCCGATAGGCATTTCAGATATAGAAGCCGATAGGTATTTTAAATATAGGTGTGGATAGGCATTTCAGATATGGTTGTCGATAGGCATTTCAAATATAGGTGCTGATAGTCATTTCAGATGTAGTTTCCGATAGGCATTTCAAAAATAGGTTCCGATAGGCATTTTAGATATAGGTGCCGATAGGCATTTCAGATATACTTACCGATTGGCATTTTAAAATAGGTGCCGATAGGCATTTCAAAAATAGGTGCCGATAGGCATTTCAGATATAGGTGCCGATAGGCATATCAGATATAGTTGCCGATAGGCATTTAAAATATATGTGCCGATAGGCATTTCAAATATAGGTGTCGACCGGCATTTCAGATATAAATGCCGAAAGGCATTTCAGATATAAATGCCGAAAGGCATTTCAGATATAGGTGCCGATAGGCATTTCTGATGTGGTTGCCGATAGGCATTTCAAATATAGGTGTGGATAGGCATTTTAGATATGGTTGCCGATAGGCATTTCAAATATAGGTGCTGATAGTCATTTCAGATGTAGTTTCCGATAGGCATTTCAAAAATAGGTTCCGATAGGCATTTCAGATATAGGTGCCGATAAGCATTTCAGATATACTTACCGATTGGCATTTTAAAAATAGGTGCCGATAGGCATTTTAGATGTAGTTTCCGATAGGCATTTCAAAAATAGGTGCCGATAGGCATTTCAGATATAGGTGCCGATAGGCATATCAGATATAGTTGCCGATAGGCATTTAAAATATATGTGCCGATAGGCATTTCAAATATAGGTGTCGACCGGCATTTCAGATATAAATGCCGAAAGGCATTTCAGATATAGGTGCCGATAGGCATTTCTGATGTGGTTGCCGATAGGCATTTCAAATATAGGTGCTGATAGGCATTTCAGATGTAGTTTCCGATAGGCATTTCAAAAATAGGTACCGATAGGCATTTCAGATATAGGTGCCGATAGGCATTTCAGATATAGTTGCCGATTGGCATTTTAAAAATAGGTGCCGATAGGCATTTCAGATATAGAAGCCGATAGGTATTTCAAATATAGGTGTGGATAGGCATTTCAGATATGGTTGCCGATAGGCATTTCAAATATAGGTGCTGATAGTCATTTCAGATGTAGTTTCCGATAGGCATTTCAAAAATAGGTTCCGATAGGCATTTCAGATATAGGTGCCGATAGGCATTTCAGATATACTTACCGATTGGCAATTTAAAAATAGGTGCCGATAGGCATTTTAGATGTAGTTTTCGATAGGCATTTCAAAAATAGTTGCCGATAGGCATTTCAGATATAGGTGCCGATAGGCATATCAGATATAGTTGCCGATAGGCATTTAAAATATATGTGCCGATAGGCATTTCAAATATAGGTGTCGACCGGCATTTCAGTTATAAATGCCGAAAGGCATTTCAGATATAGGTGCTGATAGGCATTTCTGATGTGGTTGCCGATAGGCATTTTAAATATAGGTGCTGATAGGCATTTCAGATGTAGTTTCTGATAGGCATTTCAGATGTAGTTTCCGATAGGCATTTCAAAAATAGGTACCGATAGGCATTTCAGATATAGGTGCCGATAGGCATTTCAGATATAGTTGCCGATTGGCATTTTAAAAATAGGTGCCGATAGGCATTTCAGATATAGAAGCCGATAGGTATTTCAAATATAGGTGTGGATACGCATTTCAGATATGGTTGCCGATAGGCATTTCAAATATAGGTGCTGATAGTCATTTCAGATGTAGTTTCCGATAGGCATTTCAAAAATAGGTTCCGATAGGCATTTCAGATATAGGTGCCGTTAGGCATTTCAGATATACTCACCGATTGGCATTTTAAAAATAGGTGCCGATAGGCATTTTTGATGTAGTTTCCGATAGGCTTTTCAAAAATAGGTGCCGATGGGCATTTCAGATATAGGTGCCGATAGGCATATCAGATATAGTTGCCGATAGGCATTTAAAATATACGTGCCGATAGGCATTTCAAATATAGGTGTCGACCGGCATTTCAGATATAAATGCCGAAAGGCATTTCCGATATAGGTGGCGATAGGCATTTCTGATGTGGTTGCCGATAGGCATTTCAAATATAGGTGCTGATAGGCATTTCAGATGTAGTTTCCGATAGGCATTTCAAAAATAGGTACCGATAGGCATTTCAGATATAGGTGCCGATAGGCATTTCAGATATAGTTGCCGATTGGCATTTTAAAAATAGGTGCCGATAGGCATTTCAGATATAGAAGCCGATAGGTATTTCAAATATAGGTGTGGATAGGCATTTCAGATATGGTTGCCGATAGGCATTTCAAATATAGGTGCTGATAGTCATTTCAGATGTAGTTTCCGATAGGCATTTCAAAAATAGGTTCCGATAGGCATTTCAGATATAGGTGCCGATAGGCATTTCAGATATACTTACCGATTGGCATTTTAAAAATAGGTGCCGATAGGCATTTTAGATGTAGTTTCCGATAGGCATTTCAAAAATAGGGGCCGATAGGCATTTCAGATATAGGTGCCGATAGGCATATCAGATATAGTTGCCGATAGGCATTGAAATATATGTGCCGACAGGCATTTCAAATATAGGTGTCGACCGGCATTTCAGATATAAATGCCGAAAGGCATTTCAGATATAGGTGCCGATAGGCATTTTTGATGTGGTTGCCGATAGGCATTTCAAATATAGGTGCTGATAGGCATTTCAGATGGAGTTTCCGATAGTCATTTCAAAAATAGGTACCGATAGGCATTTCAGATATAGGTGCCGATAGGCATTTCAGATAAAGTTGCCGATTGGCATTTTAAAAATAGGTGCCGATAGGCATTTCAGATATAGAAGCCGATAGGTATTTCAAATATAGGTGCTGATAGTCATTTCAGATGTAGTTTCCGATAGGCATTTCAAAAATAGGTTCCGATAGGCATTTCAGATATAGGTGCCGATAGGCATTTCAGATATACTTACCGATTGGCAATTTAAAAATAGGTGCCGATAGGCATTTTAGATGTAGTTTCCGATAGGCATTTCAAAAATAGGTGCCGATAGGCATTTCAGATATAGGTGCCGATAGGCATATCAGATATAGTTGCCGATACGCATTTAAAATATATGTGCCGATAGGCATTTCAAATATATGTGTCGACCGGCATTTCAGATATAACTGCCGAAAGGCATTTCAGATATAGGTGCCGATAGGCATTTCTGATGTGGTTGCCGATAGGCATTTCAAAAAAGGTGCTGATAGGCATTTTAGATGTAGTTTCCGATAGGCATTTCAAAAATAGGTACCGATAGGCATGTCAGATATAGGTAACGATAGGCATTTCAGATATAGTTGCCGATTGGCATTTTAAAAATAGGTGCCAATAGGCATTTCAGATATAGAAGCCGATAGGTATTTCAAATATAGGTGTGGATAGGCATTTCAGATATGGTTGCCGATAGGCATTTCAAATGTAGGTGCTGATAGTCATTTCAGATGTAGTTTCCGATAGGCATTTCAAAAATAGGTTCCGATAGGCATTTCAGATATAGGTGCCGATAGGCATTTCAGATATACTTACCGATTGGCATTTTAAAAATAGGTGCCGATAGGCATTTTAGATGTAGTTTCCGATAGGCATTTCAAAAATAGGTGCCGATAGGCATTTCAGATATAGGTGCCGATAGGCATATCAGATATAGTTGCCGATAGGCATTTAAAATATATGTGCCGATAGGCATTTCAAATATAGGTGTCGACCGGCATTTCAGATATAAATGCCGAAAGGCATTTCAGATATAGGTGCCGATAGGCATTTCAAATATAGGTGTGGATAGGCATTTCAGATATGGTTGCCGATAGGCATTTCAAATATAGGTGCTGATAGTCATTTCAGATGTAGTTTCCGATAGGCATTTCAAAAATAGGTTCCGATAGGCATTTCAGATATAGGTGCCGATAGGCATTTCAGATATACTTACCGATTGGCATTTTAAAAATAGGTGCCGATAGGCATTTTAGATGTAGTTTCCGATAGGCATTTCAAAAATAGGTGCCGATAGGCATTTCAGATATAGGTGCCGATAGGCATATCAGATATAGTTGCCGATAGGCATTGAAATATATGTGCCGACAGGCATTTCAAATATAGGTGTCGACCGGCATTTCAGATATAAATGCCGAAAGGCATTTCAGATATAGGTGCCGATAGGCATTTTTGATGTGGTTGCCGATAGGCATTTCAAATATAGGTGCTGATAGGCATTTCAGATGGAGTTTCCGATAGTCATTTCAAAAATAGGTACCGATAGGCATTTCAGATATAGGTGCCGATAGGCATTTCAGATAAAGTTGCCGATTGGCATTTTAAAAATAGGTGCCGATAGGCATTTCAGATATAGAAGCCGATAGGTATTTCAAATATAGGTGCTGATAGTCATTTCAGATGTAGTTTCCGATAGGCATTTCAAAAATAGGTTCCGATAGGCATTTCAGATATAGGTGCCGATAGGCATTTCAGATATACTTACCGATTGGCAATTTAAAAATAGGTGCCGATAGGCATTTTAGATGTAGTTTCCGATAGGCATTTCAAAAATAGGTGCCGATAGGCATTTCAGATATAGGTGCCGATAGGCATATCAGATATAGTTGCCGATACGCATTTAAAATATATGTGCCGATAGGCATTTCAAATATATGTGTCGACCGGCATTTCAGATATAACTGCCGAAAGGCATTTCAGATATAGGTGCCGATAGGCATTTCTGATGTGGTTGCCGATAGGCATTTCAAAAAAGGTGCTGATAGGCATTTTAGATGTAGTTTCCGATAGGCATTTCAAAAATAGGTACCGATAGGCATGTCAGATATAGGTAACGATAGGCATTTCAGATATAGTTGCCGATTGGCATTTTAAAAATAGGTGCCAATAGGCATTTCAGATATAGAAGCCGATAGGTATTTCAAATATAGGTGTGGATAGGCATTTCAGATATGGTTGCCGATAGGCATTTCAAATGTAGGTGCTGATAGTCATTTCAGATGTAGTTTCCGATAGGCATTTCAAAAATAGGTTCCGATAGGCATTTCAGATATAGGTGCCGATAGGCATTTCAGATATACTTACCGATTGGCATTTTAAAAATAGGTGCCGATAGGCATTTTAGATGTAGTTTCCGATAGGCATTTCAAAAATAGGTGCCGATAGGCATTTCAGATATAGGTGCCGATAGGCATATCAGATATAGTTGCCGATAGGCATTTAAAATATATGTGCCGATAGGCATTTCAAATATAGGTGTCGACCGGCATTTCAGATATAAATGCCGAAAGGCATTTCAGATATAGGTGCCGATAGGCATTTCTGATGTGGTTGCCGATAGGCATTTCAAATATAGGTGCTGATAGGCATTTCAGATGTAGTTTCCGATAGGCATTTCAAAAATAGGTACCGATAGGCATTTCAGATATAGGTGCCGATAGGCATTTCAGATATAGTTGCCGATAGGCATTTAAAATATATGTGCCGATAGGCATTTCAAATATAGGTGTCGACCGGCATTTCAGATATAAATGCCGAAAGGCATTTCAGATATAGGTGCCGATAGGCATTTCTGATGTGGTTGCCGATAGGCATTTCAAATATAGGTGCTGATAGGCATTTCAGATGTAGTTTCCGATAGGCATTTCAAAAATAGGTACCAATAGGCATTTCAGATATAGGTGCCGATGGGCATTTTAGATATAGTTGCCGATTGGCATTTTAAAAATAGGTGCCGATAGGCATTTCAGATATAGAAGCCGATAGGTATTTCAAATATAGGTGTGGATAGGCATTTCAGATATGGTTGCCGATAGGCATTTCAAATATAGGTGCTGATAGTCATTTCAGATGTAGTTTCCGATAGGCATTTCAAAAATAGGTTCCGATAGGCATTTCAGATATAGGTGCCGATAGGCATTTCTGATGTGGTTGCCGATAGGCATTTCAGGTGCTGATAGGCATTTCAGATGTAGTTTCCGATAGGCATTTCAAAAATAGGTACCGATAGGCATTTCAGATATAGGTGCCGATAGGCATTTCAGATATAGTTGCCGATTGACATTTTAAAAATAGGTGCCGATAGGCATTTCAGATATAGAAGCCGATAGGTATTTCAAATATAGGTGTGGATAGGCATTTCAGATATAGGTGCCGATAGGCATTTCTAATGTGGTTGCCGATAGGCATTTCAAATATAGGTGCTGATAGGCATTTCAGATGTAGTTTCCGATAGGCATTTCAAAAATAGGTACCGATAGGCATTTCAGATATAGGTTCCGATAGGCATTTCAGATATAGTTGCCGATTGGCATTTTAAAAATAGGTGCCGATAGGCATTTCAGATATAGAAGCCAATAGGTATTTCAAATATAGGTGTGGATAGGCATTTCAGATATGGTTGCCGATAGGCATTTCAAATATAGGTGCTGATAGTCATTTCAGATGTAGTTTCCGATAGGCATTTCAAAAATAGGTTCCGATGGGCATTTCAGATATAGGTGCCGATAGGCATTTCAGATATACTTACCGATTGGCATTTTAAAAATAGGTGCCGATAGGCATTTTAGATGTAGTTTCCGATAGGCATTTCAAAAATAGGTGCCGATAGGCATTTCAGATATAGGTGCCGATAGGCATATCAGATATAGTTGCCGATAGGCATTTAAAATATTTGTGCCGATAGGCATTTCAAATATAGGTGTCGACCGGCATTTCAGATATAAATGCCGAAGGGCATTTCAGATATAGGTGCCGATAGGCATTTCTGATGTGGTTGCCGATAGGCATTTCAAATATAGGTGCTGATAGGCATTTCAGATGTAGTTTCCGATAGGCATTTCAAAAATAGGTACCGATAGGCATTTCAGATATAGGTGCCGATAGGCATTTCTGATGTGGTTGCCGATAGGCATTTCAAATATAGGTGCTGATAGGCATTTCAGACGTAGTTTCCGATAGGCATTTCAAAAATAGGTACCGATAGGCATTTCAGATATAGGTGCCGATAGGCATTTCAGATATAGTTGCCGATTGGCATTTTAAAAATAGGTGCCGATAGGCATTTCAGATATAGAAGCCGATAGGTATTTCAAATATAGGTGTGGATAGGCATTTCAGATATGGTTGCCGGTGGGCATTTCAAATATAGGTGCTGATAGTCATTTCAGATGTAGTTTCCGATAGGCATTTCAAAAATAGGTTCCGATAGGCATTTCAGATATAAATGCCGATAGGCATTTCAGACATAGGTGCCGATAGGCATATCAGATATAGTTGCCGATAGGCATTTAAAATATTTGTGCCGATAGGCATTTCAAATATAGGTGTCGACCGGCATTTCAGATATAAATGCCGAAGGGCATTTCAGATATAGGTGCCGATAGGCATTTCTGATGTGGTTGCCGATAGGCATTTCAAATATAGGTGCTGATAGGCATTTCAGATGTAGTTTCCGATAGGCATTTCAAAAATAGGTACCGATAGGCATTTCAGATATAGGTGCCGATAGGCATTTCTGATGTGGTTGCCGATAGGCATTTCAAATATAGGTGCTGATAGGCATTTCAGACGTAGTTTCCGATAGGCATTTCAAAAATAGGTACCGATAGGCATTTCAGATATAGGTGCCGATAGGCATTTCAGATATAGTTGCCGATTGGCATTTTAAAAATAGGTGCCGATTGGCATTTTAAAAATAGGTGCCGATAGGCATTTCAGATATAGAAGCCGATAGGTATTTCAAATATAGGTGTGGATAGGCATTTCAGATATGGTTGCCGGTAGGCATTTCAAATATAGGTGCTGATAGTCATTTCAGATGTAGTTTCCGATAGGCATTTCAAAAATAGGTTCCGATAGGCATTTCAGATATAGGTGCCGATAGGCATTTCAGATATACTTACCGATTGGAATTTTAAAAATAGGTGCCGATAGGCATTTTAGATGTAGTTTCCGATAGGCATTTCAAAAATAGGTGCCGATAGGCATTTCAGATATAGGTGCCGATAGGCATATCAGATATAGTTGCCGATAGGCATTTAAAATATATGTGCCGATAGGCATTTCAAATATAGGTGTCGACCGGCATTTCAGTTATAAATGCCGAAAGGCATTTCAGATATAGGTGCCGATAGGCATTTCTGATGTGGTTGCCGATAGGCATTTCAAATATAGGTGCTGATAGGCATTTCAGATGTAGTTTCCGATAGGCATTTCAAAAAGAGGTACCGATAGGCATTTCAGATATAGGTGCCGATAGGCATTTCAGATATAGTTGTAAATTGGCATTTTAAAAATAGGTGCCGATAGGCATTTCAGATATAGAAGCCGATAGGTATTTCAAATATAGGTGTGGATAGGCATTTCAGATATGGTTGCCGATAGGCATTTCAAATATAGGTGCTGATAGTCATTTCAGATGTAGTTTCCGATAGGCATTTCAAAAATAGGTTCCGATAGGCATTTCAGATATAGGTGCCGATAGGCATTTTAGATATACTTACCGATTGGCATTTTAAAAATAAGTGCCGATAGGCATTTTAGATGTAGTTTCCGATAGGCATTTCAAAAATAGGTGCCGATAGGCATTTCAGATATAGGTGCCGATAGGCATATCAGATATAGTTGCCGATAGGCATTTAAAATATATGTGCCGATAGGCATTTCAAATATAGGTGTCGACCGGCATTTCAGATATAAATGCCGAAAGGCATTTCAGATATAGGTGCCGATAGGCATTTCTGATGTGGTTACCGATAGGCATTTTAAATATAGGTGCTGATAGGCATTTCAGATGTAGTTTCCGATAGGCATTTCAAAAATAGGTACTGATAGGCATTTCAGATATAGGTGCCGATAGGCATTTCAGATATAGTTGCCGATTGGCATTTTAAAAATAGGTGCCGATAGGCATTTCAGATTTAGAAGCCGATAGGTATTTCAAATATAGGTGTGGATAGGCATTTCAGATATGGTTGCCGATAGGCATTTCAAATATAGGTGCTGATAGTCATTTCAGATGTAGTTTCCGATAGGCATTTCAAAAATAGGTTCCGATAGGCATTTCAGATATAGGTGCCGATAGGCATTTCAGATATACTTACCGATTGGAATTTTAAAAATAGGTGCCGATAGGCATTTTAGATGTAGTTTCCGATAGGCATTTCAAAAATAGGTGCCGATAGGCATTTCAGATATAGGTGCCGATAGGCATATCAGATATAGTTGCCGATAGGCATTTAAAATATATGTGCCGATAGGCATTTCAAATATAGGTGTCGACCGGCATTTCAGATATAAATGCCGAAAGGCGTTTCAGATATAGGTGCCGATAGGCATTTCTGATGTGGTTGCCGATAGGCATTTCAAATATAGGTGCTGATAGGCATTTCAGATGTAGTTTCCGATAGGCATTTCAAAAATAGGTACCGATATGCATTTCAGATGCAGGTGCCGATAGGCATTTCAGATATAGTTGCCGATTGGCATTTTAAAAATAGGTGCCGATAGGCATTTCAGATATAGAAGCCGATAGGTATTTCAAATATAGGTGTGGATAGGCATTTCAGATATGGTTGCCGATAGGCATTTCAAATATAGGTGCTGATAGTCATTTCAGATGTAGTTTCCGATAGGCATTTCAAAAATAGGTTCCGATAGGCATTTCAGATATAGGTGCCGATAGGCATTTCAGATATACTTACCGATTGGCATTTTAAAAATAGGTGCCGATAGGCATTTTAGATGTAGTTTCCGATAGGCATTTCAAAAATAGGTGCCGATAGGCATTTCAGATATAGGTGCCGATAGGCATATCAGATATAGTTGCCGATAGGCATTTAAAATATATGTGCCGATAGGCATTTCAAATATAGGTGTCGACCGGCATTTCAGATATAAATGCCGAAAGGCATTTCAGATATAGGTGCCGATAGGCATTTCTGATGTGGTTGCCGATAGGCATTTCAAATATAGGTGCTGATAGGCATTTCAGATGTAGTTTCCGATAGGCATTTCAAAAATAGGTACCGATAGGCATTTCAGATATAGGTGCCGATAGGCATTTCAGATATAGTTGCCGATTGGCATTTTAAAAATAGATGCCGATAGGCATTTCAGATATAGAAGCCGATAGGTATTTCAAATATAGGTGTGGATAGGCATTTCAGATATGGTTGCCGATAGGCATTTCAAATATAGGTGCTGATAGTCATTTCAGATGTAGTTTCCGATAGGCATTTCAAAAATAGGTTCCGATAGGCATATCAGATATAGGAGCCGATAGGCATTTCAGATATAATTACCGATTGGCATTTTAAAATAGGTGCCGATAGGCATTTTAGATGAAGTTTCCGATAGGCATTTCAAAAATAGGTGCCGATAGGCATTTCAGATATAGGTGCCGATAGGCATATCAGATATAGTTGCCGATAGGCATTTAAAATATATGTGCCGATAGGCATTTCAAATATAGGTGTCGACCGGCATTTCAGATATAAATGCCGAAAGGCATTTCAGATATAAATGCCGAAAGGCATTTCAGATATAGGTGCCGATAGGCATTTCTGATGTGGTTGCCGATAGGCATTTCAAATATAGGTGCTGATAGGCATTTCAGATGTAGTTTCCGATAGGCATTTCAAAAATAGGTACCGATAGGCATTTCAGATATAGGTGCCGATAGGCATTTCAGATATAGTTGCCGATTGGCATTTTAAAAATAGGTGCCGATAGGCATTTCAGATATAGCAGCCGATAGGTATTTCAAATATAGGTGTGGATAGGCATTTTAGATATGGTTGCCGATAGGCATTTCAAATATAGGTGCTGATAGTCATTTCAGATGTAGTTTCCGATAGGCATTTCAAAAATAGGTTCCGATAGGCATTTCAGATATAGAAGCCGATAGGTATTTCAAATATAGGTGTGGATAGGCATTTCAGATATGGTTGCCGATAGGCATTTCAAATATAGGTGCTGATAGTCATTTCAGATGTAGTTTCCGATAGGCATTTCAAAAATAGGTTCCGATAGGCATTTCAGATATAGGTGCCGATAGGCATTTCAGATATACTTACCGATTGGCATTTTAAAAATAGGTGCCGATAGGCATTTTAGATGTAGTTTCCGATAGGCATTTCAAAAATAGGTGCCGATAGGCATTTCAGATATAGGTGCCGATAGGCATATCAGATATAGTTGCCGATAGGCATTTAAAATATATGTGCCGATAGGCATTTCAAATATGGGTGTCGACCGGCATTTCAGATATAAATGCCGAAAGGCATTTCAGATATAGGTGCCGATAGGCATTTCTGATGTGGTTGCCGATAGGCATTTCAAATATAGGTGCTGATAGGCATTTCAGATGTAGTTTCCGATAGGCATTTCAAAAATAGGTACCGATAGGCATTTCAGATATAGGTGCCGATAGGCATTTAAGATATAGTTGCCGATTGGCATTTTAAAAATAGATGCCGATAGGCATTTCAGATATAGAAGCCGATAGGTATTTTAAATATAGGTGTGGATAGGCATTTCAGATATGGTTGCCGATAGGCATTTCAAATATAGGTGCTGATAGTCATTTCAGATGTAGTTTCCGATAGGCATTTCAAAAATAGGTTCCGATAGGCATTTCAGATATAGGTGCCGATAGGCATTTCAAATATACTTACCGATTGGCATTTTAAAATAGGTGCCGATAGGCATTTCAAAAATAGGTGCCGATAGGCATTTCAGATATAGGTGCCGATAGGCATATCAGATATAGTTGCCGATAGGCATTTAAAATATATGTGCCGATAGGCATTTCAAATATAGGTGTCGACCGGCATTTCAGATATAAATGCCGAAAGGCATTTCAGATATAGGTGCCGATAGGCATTTCTGATGTGGTTGCCGATAGGCATTTCAAATATAGGTGCTGATAGGCATTTCAGATGTAGTTTCCGATAGGCATTTCAAAAATAGGTACCGATAGGCATTTCAGATATAGGTGCCGATAGGCATTTCAGATATACTTACCGATTGGCAATTTAAAAATAGGTGCCGATAGGCATTTTAGATGTAGTTTTCGATAGGCATTTCAAAAATAGTTGCCGATAGGCATTTCAGATATAGGTGCCGATAGGCATATCAGATATAGTTGCCGATAGGCATTTAAAATATATGTGCCGATAGGCATTTCAAATATAGGTGTCGACCGGCATTTCAGATATAAATGCCGAAAGGCATTTCAGATATAGGTGCCGATAGGCATTTCTGATGTGGTTGCCGATAGGCATTTCAAATATAGGTGCTGATAGGCATTTCAGATGTAGTTTCCAATAGGCATTTAAAATTAGGTACCGATAGGCATTTCAGATATAGGCGCCGATAGGCATTTCAGATATAGTTGCCGATTGGCATTTTAAAAATAGGTGCCGATAGGCATTTCAGATATAGAAGCCGATAGGTATTTCAAATATAGGTGTGGATAGGCATTTCAGATATGGTTGCCGATAGGCATTTCAAATATAGGTGCTGATAGTCATTTCAGATGTAGTTTCCGATAGGCATTTCAAAAATAGGTTCCGATAGGCATTTCAGATATAGGTGCCGATAGGCATTTCAGATATACTTACCGATTAGCATTTTAAAAATAGGTGCCGATAGGCATTTTAGATGTAGTTTCCGATAGGCATTTCAAAAATAGGTGCCGATAGGCATTTCAGATATAGGTGCCGATAGGCATATCAGATATATTTGCCGATAGGCATTTAAAATATATGTGCCGATAGGCATTTCAAATATAGGTGTCGACCGGCATTTCAGATATAAATGCCGAAAGGCATTTCAGATATAGGTGCCGATAGGCATTTCTGATGTGGTTGCCGATAGGCATTTCAAATATAGGTGCTGATAGGCATTTCAGATGTAGTTTCCGATAGGCATTTCAAAAATAGGTACCGATAGGCATTTCAGATATAGGTGCCGATAGGCATTTCAGATATAGTTGCCGATTGGCATTTTAAAAATAGGTGCCGATAGGCATTTCAGATATAGAAGCCGATAGGTATTTCAAATATAGGTGTGGATACGCATTTCAGATATGGTTGCCGATAGGCATTTCAAATATAGGTGCTGATAGTCATTTCAGATGTAGTTTCCGATAGGCATTTCAAAAATAGGTTCCGATAGGCATTTCAGATATAGGTGCCGTTAGGCATTTCAGATATACTTACCGATTGGCATTTTAAAAATAGGTGCCGATAGGCATTTTAGATGTAGTTTCCGATAGGCTTTTCAAAAATAGGTGCCGATAGGCATTTCAGATATAGGTGCCGATAGGCATATCAGATATAGTTGCCGATAGGCATTTAAAATATATGTGCCGATAGGCATTTCAAATATAGGTGTCGACCGGCATTTCAGATATAAATGCCGAAAGGCATTTCAGATATAGGTGCCGATAGGCATTTCTGATGTGGTTGCCGATAGGCATTTCAAATATAGGTGCTGATAGGCATTTCAGATGTAGTTTCCGATAGGCATTTCAAAAATAGGTACCGATAGGCATTTCAGATATAGGTGCCGATAGGCATTTCAGATATAGTTGCCGATTGGCATTTTAAAAATAGATGCCGATAGGCATTTCAGATATAGAAGCCGATAGGTATTTTAAATATAGGTGTGGATAGGCATTTCAGATATGGTTGCCGATAGGCATTTCAAATATAGGTGCTGATAGTCATTTCAGATGTAGTTTCCGATAGGCATTTCAAAAATAGGTTCCGATAGGCATTTCAGATATAGGTGCCGATAGGCATTTCAGATATACTTACCGATTGGCATTTTAAAATAGGTGCCGATAGGCATTTCAAAAATAGGTGCCGATAGGCATTTTAGATATAGGTGCCGATAGGCATATCAGATATAGTTGCCGATAGGCATTTAAAATATATGTGTGGATAGGCATTTCAAATATAGGTGTCGACCGGCATTTCAGATATAAATGCCGAAAGGCATTTCAGATATAAATGCCGAAAGGCATTTCAGATATAGGTGCCGATAGGCATTTCTGATGTGGTTGCCGATAGGCATTTCAAATATAGGTGCTGATAGGCATTTCAGATGTAGTTTCCGATAGGCATTTCAAAAATAGGTACCGATAGGCATTTCAGATATAGGTGCCGATAGGCATTTCAGATATAGTTGCCGATTGGCATTTTAAAAATAGGTGCCGATAGGCATTTCAGATATAGAAGCCGATAGGTATTTCAAATATAGGTGTGGATAGGCATTTTAGATATGGTTGCCGATAGGCATTTCAAATATAGGTGCTGATAGTCATTTTAGATGTAGTTTCCGATAGGCATTTCAAAAATAGGTTCCAAAAGGCATTTTAGATATAGGTGCCGATAAGCATTTCAGATATACTTACCGATTGGCATTTTAAAAATAGGTGCCGATAGGCATTTAAGATGTAGTTTCCGATAGGCATTTCAAAAATAGGTGCCGATAGGCATTTCAGATATAGGTGCCGATAGGCATATCAGATATAGTTGCCGATAGGCATTTAAAATATATGTGCCGATAGGCATTTCAAATATAGGTGTCGACCGGCATTTCAGATATAAATGCCGAAAGGCATTTCAGATATAGGTGCCGATAGGCATTTCTGATGTGGTTGCCGATAGGCATTTCAAATATAGGTGCTGATAGGCATTTCAGATGTAGTTTCCGATAGGCATTTCAAAAATAGGTACCGATAGGCATTTCAGATATAGGTGCCGATAGGCATTTCAGATATAGTTCCGATTGGCATTTTAAAAATAGGTGCCGATAGGCATTTCAGATATAGAAGCCGATAGGTATTTCAAATATAGGTGTGGATAGGCATTTCAGATATGGTTGCCGATAGGCATTTCAAATATAGGTGCTGATAGTCATTTCAGATGTAGTTTCCGATAGGCATTTCAAAAATAGGTTCCGATAGGCATTTCAGATATAGGTGCCGATAGGCATTTCAGATATACTTACCGATTGGCAATTTAAAAATAGGTGCCGATAGGCATTTTAGATGTAGTTTTCGATAGGCATTTCAAAAATAGTTGCCGATAGGCATTTCAGATATAGGTGCCGATAGGCATATCAGATATAGTTGCCGATAGGCATTTAAAATATATGTGCCGATAGGCATTTTAAATATAGGTGTCGACCGGCATTTCAGTTATAAATGCCGAAAGGCATTTCAGATATAGGTGCTGATAGGCATTTCTGATGTAGTTTCCGATAGGCATTTCAGATGTAGTTTCCGATAGGCATTTCAAAAATAGGTACCGATAGGCATTTCAGATATAGGTGCCGATAGGCATTTCAGATATAGTTGCCGATTGGCATTTTAAAAATAGGTGCCGATAGGCATTTCAGATATAGAAGCCGATAGGTATTTCAAATATAGGAGTGGATACGCATTTCAGATATGGTTGCCGATAGGCATTTCAAATATAGGTGCTGATAGTCATTTCAGATCTAGTTTCCGATAGGCATTTCAAAAATAGGTTCCGATAGGCATTTCAGATATAGGTGCCGTTAGGCATTTCAGATATACTTACCGATTGGCATTTTAAAAATAGGTGCCGATAGGCATTTTAGATGTAGTTTCCGATAGGCTTTTCAAAAATAGGTGCCGATAGGCATTTCAGATATAGGTGCCGATAGGCATATCAGATATAGTTGCCGATAGGCATTTAAAATATACGTGCCGATAGGCATTTCAAATATAGGTGTCGACCGGCATTTCAGATATAAATGCCGAAAGGCATTTCCGATATAGGTGGCGATAGGCATTTCTGATGTGGTTGCCGATAGGCATTTCAAATATAGGTGCTGATAGGCATTTCAGATGTAGTTTCCGATAGGCATTTCAAAAATAGGTACCGATAGGCATTTCAGATATAGGTGCCGATAGGCATTTCAGATATAGTTGCCGATTGGCATTTTAAAAATAGGTGCCGATAGGCATTTCAGATATAGAAGCCGATAGGTATTTCAAATATAGGTGTGGATAGGCATTTCAGATATGGTTGCCGATAGGCATTTCAAATATAGGTGCTGATAGTCATTTCAGATGTAGTTTCCGATAGGCATTTCAAAAATAGGTTCCGATAGGCATTTCAGATATAGGTGCCGATAGGCATTTCAGATATACTTACCGATTGGCATTTTAAAAATAGGTGCCGATAGGCATTTTAGATGTAGTTTCCGATAGGCATTTCAAAAATAGGTGCCGATAGGCATTTCAGATATAGGTGCCGATAGGCATATCAGATATAGTTGCCGATAGGCATTGAAATATATGTGCCGACAAGCATTTCAAATATAGGTGTCGACCGGCATTTCAGATATAAATGCCGAAAGGCATTTCTGATATAGGTGCCGATAGGCATTTTTGATGTGGTTGCCGATAGGCATTTCAAATATAGGTGCTGATAGGCATTTCAGATGGAGTTTCCGATAGTCATTTCAAAAATAGGTACCGATAGGCATTTCAGATATAGGTGCCGATAGGCATTTCAGATATAGTTGCTGATTGGCATTTTAAAAATAGGTGCCGATAGGCATTTCAGATATAGAAGCCGATAGGTATTTCAAATATAGGTGCTGATAGTCATTTCAGATGTAGTTTCCGATAGGCATTTCAAAAATAGGTTCCGATAGGCATTTCAGATATAGGTGCCGATAGGCATTTCAGATATACTTACCGATTGGCAATTTAAAAATAGGTGCCGATAGGCATTTTAGATGTAGTTTCCGATAGGCATTTCAAAAATAGGTGCCGATAGGCATTTCAGATATAGGTGCCGATAGGCATATCAGATATAGTTGCCGATACGCATTTAAAATATATGTGCCGATAGGCATTTCAAATATAGGTGTCGACCGGCGTTTTAGATATAACTGCTGAAAGGCATTTCAGATATAGGTGCCGATAGGCATTTCTGATGTGGTTGCCGATAGGCATTTCAAAAATAGGTGCTGATAGGCATTTCAGATATAGTTTCCGATAGGCATTTCAAAAATAGGTACCGATAGGCATGTCAGATATAGGTAACGATAGGCATTTCAGATATAGTTGCCGATTGGCATTTTAAAAATAGGTGCCAATAGGCATTTCAGATATAGAAGCCGATAGGTATTTCAAATATAGGTGTGGATAGGCATTTCAGATATGGTTGCCGATAGGCATTTCAAATGTAGGTGCTGATAGTCATTTCAGATGTAGTTTCCGATAGGCATTTCAAAAATAGGTTCCGATAGGCATTTCAGATATAGGTGCCGATAGGCATTTCAGATATACTTACCGATTAGCATTTTAAAAATAGGTGCCGATAGGCATTTTAGATGTAGTTTCCGATAGGCATTTCAAAAATAGGTGCCGATAGGCATTTCAGATATAGGTGCCGATAGGCATATCAGATATAGTTGCCGATAGGCATTTAAAATATATGTGCCGATAGGCATTTCAAATATAGGTGTCGACCGGCATTTCAGATATAAATGCCGAAAGGCATTTCAGATATAGGTGCCGATAGGCATTTCTGATGTGGTTGCCGATAGGCATTTCAAATATAGGTGCTGATAGGCATTTCAGATGTAGTTTCCGATAGGCATTTCAAAAATAGGTACCGATAGGCATTTCAGATATAGGTGCCGATAGGCATTTCAGATATAGTTGCCGATAGGCATTTAAAATATATGTGCCGATAGGCATTTCAAATATAGGTGTCGACCGGCATTTCAGATATAAATGCCGAAAGGCATTTCAGATATAGGTGCCGATAGGCATTTCTGATGTGGTTGCCGATAGGCATTTCAAATAAAGGTGCTGATAGGCATTTCAGATGTAGTTTCCGATAGGCATTTCAAAAATAGGTACCGATAGGCATTTCAGATATAGGTGCCGATGGGCATTTTAGATATAGTTGCCGATTGGCATTTTAAAAATAGGTGCCGATAGGCATTTCAGATATAGAAGCCGATAGGTATTTCAAATATAGGTGTGGATAGGCATTTCAGATATGGTTGCCGATAGGCATTTCAAATATAGGTGCTGATAGTCATTTCAGATGTAGTTTCCGATAGGCATTTCAAAAATAGGTTCCGATAGGCATTTCAGATATAGGTGCCGATAGGCATTTCTGATGTGGTTGCCGATAGGCATTTCAGGTGCTGATAGGCATTTCAGATGTAGTTTCCGATAGGCATTTCAAAAATAGGTACCGATAGGCATTTCAGATATAGGTGCCGATAGGCATTTCAGATATAGTTGCCGATTGACATTTTAAAAATAGGTGCCGATAGGCATTTCAGATATAGAAGCCGATAGGTATTTCAAATATAGGTGTGGATAGGCATTTCAGATATAGGTGCCGATAGGCATTTCTAATGTGGTTGCCGATAGGCATTTCAAATATAGGTGCTGATAGGCATTTCAGATGTAGTTTCCGATAGGCATTTCAAAAATAGGTACCGATAGGCATTTCAGATATAGGTTCCGATAGGCATTTCAGATATAGTTGCCGATTGGCATTTTAAAAATAGGTGCCGATAGGCATTTCAGATATAGAAGCCGATAGGTATTTCAAATATAGGTGTGGATAGGCATTTCAGATATGGTTGCCGATAGGCATTTCAAATATAGGTGCTGATAGTCATTTCAGATGTAGTTTCCGATAGGCATTTCAAAAATAGGTTCCGATGGGCATTTCAGATATAGGTGCCGATAGGCATTTCAGATATACTTACCGATTGGCATTTTAAAAATAGGTGCCGATAGGCATTTTAGATGTAGTTTCCGATAGGCATTTCAAAAATAGGTGCCGATAGGCATTTCAGATATAGGTGCCGATAGGCATATCAGATATAGTTGCCGATAGGCATTTAAAATATTTGTGCCGATAGGCATTTCAAATATAGGTGTCGACCGGCATTTCAGATATAAATGCCGAAGGGCATTTCAGATATAGGTGCCGATAGGCATTTCTGATGTGGTTGCCGATAGGCATTTCAAATATAGGTGCTGATAGGCATTTCAGATGTAGTTTCCGATAGGCATTTCAAAAATAGGTACCGATAGGCATTTCAGATATAGGTGCCGATAGGCATTTCTGATGTGGTTGCCGATAGGCATTTCAAATATAGGTGCTGATAGGCATTTCAGACGTAGTTTCCGATAGGCATTTCAAAAATAGGTACCGATAGGCATTTCAGATATAGGTGCCGATAGGCATTTCAGATATAGTTGCCGATTGGCATTTTAAAAATAGGTGCCGATAGGCATTTCAGATATAGAAGCCGATAGGTATTTCAAATATAGGTGTGGATAGGCATTTCAGATATGGTTGCCGGTAGGCATTTCAAATATAGGTGCTGATAGTCATTTCAGATGTAGTTTCCGATAGGCATTTCAAAAATAGGTTCCGATAGGCATTTCAGATATACTTACCGATTGGCATTTTAAAAATAGGTGCCGATAGGCATTTAGATGTAGTTTCCGATAGGCATTTCAAAAATAGGTGCCGATAGGCATTTCAGATATAGGTGCCGATAGGCATATCAGATATAGTTGCCGATAGGCATTTAAAATATATGTGCCGATAGGCATTTCAAATATAGGTGTCGACCGGCATTTGAGATATAAATGCCGAAAGGCATTTCAGATATAGGTGCCGATAGGCATTTCTGATGTGGTTGCCGATAGGCATTTCTGATGTGGTTGCCGATAGGCATTTCAAATATAGGTGCTGATAGGCATTTCAGATGTAGTTTCCGATAGGCATTTCAAAAATAGGTACCGATAGGCATTTCAGATATAGGTGCCGATAGGCATTTCAGATATAGGTGCCGATAGGCATATCAGATATAGTTGCCGATAGGCATTTAAAATATATGTGCCGATAGGCATTTCAAATATAGGTGTCGACCGGCATTTCAGATATAAATGCCGAAAGGCATTTCAGATATAAATGCCGAAAGGCATTTCAGATATAGGTGCCGATAGGCATTTCTGATGTGGTTGCCGATAGGAATTTCAAATATAGGTGCTGATAGGCATTTCAGATGTAGTTTCCGATAGGCATTTCAAAAATAGGTACCGATAGGCATTTCAGATATAGGTGCCGATAGGCATTTCAGATATAGTTGCCGATTGGCATTTTAAAAATAGGTGCCGATAGGCATTTCAGATATAGAAGCCGATAGGATTTCAAATATAGGTGTGGATAGGCATTTTAGATATGGTTGCCGATAGGCATTTCAAATATAGGTGCTGATAGTCATTTCAGATGTAGTTTCCGATAGGCATTTCAAAAATAGGTTCCGATAGGCATTTCAGATATAGAAGCCGATAGGTATTTCAAATATAGGTGTGGATAGGCATTTCAGATATGGTTGCCGATAGGCATTTCAAATTTGGTGCTGATAGTCATTTCAGATGTAGTTTCCGATAGGCATTTCAAAAATAGGTTCCGATAGGCATTTCAGATATAGGTGCTGATAGGCATTTCAGATATACTTACTGATTGGCATTTTAAAAATAGGTGCCGATAGGCATTTTAGATGTAGTTTCCGATAGGCATTTCAAAAATAGGTGCCGATAGGCATTTCAGATATAGGTGCCGATAGGCATATCAGATATAGTTGCCGATAGGCATTTAAAATATATGTGCCGATAGGCATTTCAAATATAGGTGTCGACCGGCATTTCAGATATAAATGCCGAAAGGCATTTCAGATATAGGTGCCGATAGGCATTTCTGATGTGGTTGCCGATAGGCATTTCAAATATAGGTGCTGATAGGCATTTCAGATGTAGTTTCCGATAGGCATTTCAAAAATAGGTACCGATAGGCATTTCAGATATAGGTGCCGATAGGCATTTCAGATATAGTTGCCGATTGGCATTTTAAAAATAGATGCCGATAGGCATTTCAGATATAGAAGCCGATAGGTATTTTAAATATAGGTGTGGATAGGCATTTCAGATATGGTTGCCGATAGGCATTTCAAATATAGGTGCTGATAGTCATTTCAGATGTAGTTTCCGATAGGCATTTCAAAAATAGGTTCCGATAGGCATTTCAGATATAGGTGCCGATAGGCATTTCAGATATACTTACCGATTGGCATTTTAAAATAGGTGCCGATAGGCATTTCAAAAATAGGTGCCGATAGGCATTTCAGATATAGGTGCCGATAGGCATATCAGATATAGTTGCCGATAGGCATTTAAAATATATGTGCCGATAGGCATTTCAAATATAGGTGTCGACCGGCATTTCAGATATAAATGCCGAAAGGCATTTCAGATATAAATGCCGAAAGGCATTTCAGATATAGGTGCCGATAGGCATTTCTGATGTGGTTGCCGATAGGCATTTCAAATATAGGTGCTGATAGGCATTTCAGATGTAGTTTCCGATAGGCATTTCAAAAATAGGTACCGATAGGCATTTCAGATATAGGTGCCGATAGGCATTTCAGATATAGTTGCCGATTGGCATTTTAAAAATAGGTGCCGATAGGCATTCAGATATAGAAGCCGATAGGTATTTCAAATATAGGTGTGGATAGGCATTTTAGATATGGTTGCCGATAGGCATTTCAAATATAGGTGCTGATAGTCATTTCAGATGTAGTTTCCGATAGGCATTTCAAAAATAGGTTCCGATAGGCATTTCAGATATAGGTGCCGATAGGCATTTCAGATATACTTACCGATTGGCATTTTAAAAATAGGTGCCGATAGGCATTTTAGATGTAGTTTCCGATAGGCATTTCAAAAATAAGTGCCGATAGGCATTTCAGATATAGGTGCCGATAGGCATATCAGATATAGTTGCCGATAGGCATTTAAAATATATGTGCCGATAGGCATTTCAAATATAGGTGTCGACCGGCATTTCAGATATAAATGCCGAAAGGCATTTCAGATATAGGTGCCGATAGGCATTTCTGATGTGGTTGCCGATAGGCATTTCAAATATAGGTGCTGATAGGCATTTCAGATGTAGTTTCCGATAGGCATTTCAAAAATAGGTACCGATAGGCATTTCAGATATAGGTGCCGATAGGCATTTCAGATATAGTTGCCGATTGGCATTTTAAAAATAGGTGCCGATAGGCATTTCAGATATAGAAGCCGATAGGTATTTCAAATATAGGTGTGGATAGGCATTTCAGATATGGTTGCCGATAGGCATTTCAAATATAGGTGCTGATAGTCATTTCAGATGTAGTTTCCGATAGGCATTTCAAAAATAGGTTCCGATAGGCATTTCAGATATAGGTGCCGATAGGCATTTCAAAAATAGGTTCCGATAGGCATTTCAGATATAGGTGCCGATAGGCATTTTAGATATACTTACCGATTGGCATTTTAAAAATAAGTGCCGATAGGCATTTTAGATGTAGTTTCCGATAGGCATTTCAAAAATAGGTGCCGATAGGCATTTCAGATATAGGTGCCGATAGGCATATCAGATATAGTTGCCGATAGGCATTTAAAATATATGTGCCGATAGGCATTTCAAATATAGGTGTCGACCGGCATTTCAGATATAAATGCCGAAAGGCATTTCAGATATAGGTGCCGATAGGCATTTCTGATGTGGTTACCGATAGGCATTTTAAATATAGGTGCTGATAGGCATTTCAGATGTAGTTTCCGATAGGCATTTCAAAAATAGGTACTGATAGGCATTTCAGATATAGGTGCCGATAGGCATTTCAGATATAGTTGCCGATTGGCATTTTAAAAATAGGTGCCGATAGGCATTTCAGATTTAGAAGCCGATAGGTATTTCAAATATAGGTGTGGATAGGCATTTCAGATATGGTTGCCGATAGGCATTTCAAATATAGGTGCTGATAGTCATTTCAGATGTAGTTTCCGATAGGCATTTCAAAAATAGGTTCCGATAGGCATTTCAGATATATGTGCCGATAGGCATTTCAGATATACTTACCGATTGGAATTTTAAAAATAGGTGCCGATAGGCATTTTAGATGTAGTTTCCGATAGGCATTTCAAAAATAGGTGCCGATAGGCATTTCAGATATAGGTGCCGATAGGCATATCAGATATAGTTGCCGATAGGCATTTAAAATATATGTGCCGATAGGCATTTCAAATATAGGTGTCGACCGGCATTTCAGATATAAATGCCGAAAGGCGTTTCAGATATAGGTGCCGATAGGCATTTCTGATGTGGTTGCCGATAGGCATTTCAAATATAGGTGCTGATAGGCATTTCAGATGTAGTTTCCGATAGGCATTTCAAAAATAGGTACCGATATGCATTTCAGATGCAGGTGCCGATAGGCATTTCAGATATAGTTGCCGATTGGCATTTTAAAAATAGGTGCCGATAGGCATTTCAGATATAGAAGCCGATAGGTATTTCAAATATAGGTGTGGATAGGCATTTCAGATATGGTTGCCGATAGGCATTTCAAATATAGGTGCTGATAGTCATTTCAGATGTAGTTTCCGATAGGCATTTCAAAAATAGGTTCCGATAGGCATTTCAGATATAGGTGCCGATAGGCATTTCAGATATACTTACCGATTGGCATTTTAAAAATAGGTGCCGATAGGCATTTTAGATGTAGTTTCCGATAGGCATTTCAAAAATAGGTGCCGATAGGCATTTCAGATATAGGTGCCGATAGGCATATCAGATATAGTTGCCGATAGGCATTTAAAATATATGTGCCGATAGGCATTTCAAATATAGGTGTCGACCGGCATTTCAGATATAAATGCCGAAAGGCATTTCAGATATAGGTGCCGATAGGCATTTCTGATGTGGTTGCCGATAGGCATTTCAAATATAGGTGCTGATAGGCATTTCAGATGTAGTTTCCGATAGGCATTTCAAAAATAGGTACCGATAGGCATTTCAGATATAGGTGCCGATAGGCATTTCAGATATAGTTGCCGATTGGCATTTTAAAAATAGATGCCGATAGGCATTTCAGATATAGAAGCCGATAGGTATTTCAAATATAGGTGTGGATAGGCATTTCAGATATGGTTGCCGATAGGCATTTCAAATATAGGTGCTGATAGTCATTTCAGATGTAGTTTCCGATAGGCATTTCAAAAATAGGTTCCGATAGGCATATCAGATATAGGAGCCGATAGGCATTTTAAAATAGGTGCCGATAGGCATTTTAGATGTAGTTTCCGATAGGCATTTCAAAAATAGGTGCCGATAGGCATTTCAGATATAGGTGCCGATAGGCATATCAGATATAGTTGCCGATAGGCATTTAAAATATATGTGCCGATAGGCATTTCAAATATAGGTGTCGACCGGCATTTCAGATATAAATGCCGAAAGGCATTTCAGATATAAATGCCGAAAGGCATTTCAGATATAGGTGCCGATAGGCATTTCTGATGTGGTTGCCGATAGGCATTTCAAATATAGGTGCTGATAGGCATTTCAGATGTAGTTTCCGATAGGCATTTCAAAAATAGGTACCGATAGGCATTTTAGATATAGGTGCCGATAGGCATTTCAGATATAGTTGCCGATTGGCATTTTAAAAATAGGTGCCGATAGGCATTTCAGATATAGCAGCCGATAGGTATTTCAAATATAGGTGTGGATAGGCATTTTAGATATGGTTGCCGATAGGCATTTCAAATATAGGTGCTGATAGTCATTTCAGATGTAGTTTCCGATAGGCATTTCAAAAATAGGTTCCGATAGGCATTTCAGATATAGAAGCCGATAGGTATTTCAAATATAGGTGTGGATAGGCATTTCAGATATGGTTGCCGATAGGCATTTCAAATATAGGTGCTGATAGTCATTTCAGATGTAGTTTCCGATAGGCATTTCAAAAATAGGTTCCGATAGGCATTTCAGATATAGGTGCCGATAGGCATTTCAGATATACTTACCGATTGGCATTTTAAAAATAGGTGCCGATAGGCATTTTAGATGTAGTTTCCGATAGGCATTTCAAAAATAGGTGCCGATAGGCATTTCAGATATAGGTGCCGATAGGCATATCAGATATAGTTGCCGATAGGCATTTAAAATATATGTGCCGATAGGCATTTCAAATATGGGTGTCGACCGGCATTTCAGATATAAATGCCGAAAGGCATTTCAGATATAGGTGCCGATAGGCATTTCTGATGTGGTTGCCGATAGGCATTTCAAATATAGGTGCTGATAGGCATTTCAGATGTAGTTTCCGATAGGCATTTCAAAAATAGGTACCGATAGGCATTTCAGATATAGGTGCCGATAGGCATTTAAGATATAGTTGCCGATTGGCATTTTAAAAATAGATGCCGATAGGCATTTCAGATATAGAAGCCGATAGGTATTTTAAATATAGGTGTGGATAGGCATTTCAGATATGGTTGCCGATAGGCATTTCAAATATAGGTGCTGATAGTCATTTCAGATGTAGTTTCCGATAGGCATTTCAAAAATAGGTTCCGATAGGCATTTCAGATATAGGTGCCGATAGGCATTTCAAATATACTTACCGATTGGCATTTTAAAATAGGTGCCGATAGGCATTTCAAAAATAGGTGCCGATAGGCATTTCAGATATAGGTGCCGATAGGCATATCAGATATAGTTGCCGATAGGCATTTAAAATATATGTGCCGATAGGCATTTCAAATATAGGTGTCGACCGGCATTTCAGATATAAATGCCGAAAGGCGTTTCAGATATAGGTGCCGATAGGCATTTCTGATGTGGTTGCCGATAGGCATTTCAAATATAGGTGCTGATAGGCATTTCAGATGTAGTTTCCGATAGGCATTTCAAAAATAGGTACCGATATGCATTTCAGATGCAGGTGCCGATAGGCATTTCAGATATAGTTGCCGATTGGCATTTTAAAAATAGGTGCCGATAGGCATTTCAGATATAGAAGCCGATAGGTATTTCAAATATAGGTGTGGATAGGCATTTCAGATATGGTTGCCGATAGGCATTTCAAATATAGGTGCTGATAGTCATTTCAGATGTAGTTTCCGATAGGCATTTCAAAAATAGGTTCCGATAGGCATTTCAGATATAGGTGCCGATAGGCATTTCAGATATACTTACCGATTGGCATTTTAAAAATAGGTGCCGATAGGCATTTTAGATGTAGTTTCCGATAGGCATTTCAAAAATAGGTGCCGATAGGCATTTCAGATATAGGTGCCGATAGGCATATCAGATATAGTTGCCGATAGGCATTTAAAATATATGTGCCGATAGGCATTTCAAATATAGGTGTCGACCGGCATTTCAGATATAAATGCCGAAAGGCATTTCAGATATAGGTGCCGATAGGCATTTCTGATGTGGTTGCCGATAGGCATTTCAAATATAGGTGCTGATAGGCATTTCAGATGTAGTTTCCGATAGGCATTTCAAAAATAGGTACCGATAGGCATTTCAGATATAGGTGCCGATAGGCATTTCAGATATAGTTGCCGATTGGCATTTTAAAAATAGATGCCGATAGGCATTTCAGATATAGAAGCCGATAGGTATTTCAAATATAGGTGTGGATAGGCATTTCAGATATGGTTGCCGATAGGCATTTCAAATATAGGTGCTGATAGTCATTTCAGATGTAGTTTCCGATAGGCATTTCAAAAATAGGTTCCGATAGGCATATCAGATATAGGAGCCGATAGGCATTTTAAAATAGGTGCCGATAGGCATTTTAGATGTAGTTTCCGATAGGCATTTCAAAAATAGGTGCCGATAGGCATTTCAGATATAGGTGCCGATAGGCATATCAGATATAGTTGCCGATAGGCATTTAAAATATATGTGCCGATAGGCATTTCAAATATAGGTGTCGACCGGCATTTCAGATATAAATGCCGAAAGGCATTTCAGATATAAATGCCGAAAGGCATTTCAGATATAGGTGCCGATAGGCATTTCTGATGTGGTTGCCGATAGGCATTTCAAATATAGGTGCTGATAGGCATTTCAGATGTAGTTTCCGATAGGCATTTCAAAAATAGGTACCGATAGGCATTTTAGATATAGGTGCCGATAGGCATTTCAGATATAGTTGCCGATTGGCATTTTAAAAATAGGTGCCGATAGGCATTTCAGATATAGCAGCCGATAGGTATTTCAAATATAGGTGTGGATAGGCATTTTAGATATGGTTGCCGATAGGCATTTCAAATATAGGTGCTGATAGTCATTTCAGATGTAGTTTCCGATAGGCATTTCAAAAATAGGTTCCGATAGGCATTTCAGATATAGAAGCCGATAGGTATTTCAAATATAGGTGTGGATAGGCATTTCAGATATGGTTGCCGATAGGCATTTCAAATATAGGTGCTGATAGTCATTTCAGATGTAGTTTCCGATAGGCATTTCAAAAATAGGTTCCGATAGGCATTTCAGATATAGGTGCCGATAGGCATTTCAGATATACTTACCGATTGGCATTTTAAAAATAGGTGCCGATAGGCATTTTAGATGTAGTTTCCGATAGGCATTTCAAAAATAGGTGCCGATAGGCATTTCAGATATAGGTGCCGATAGGCATATCAGATATAGTTGCCGATAGGCATTTAAAATATATGTGCCGATAGGCATTTCAAATATGGGTGTCGACCGGCATTTCAGATATAAATGCCGAAAGGCATTTCAGATATAGGTGCCGATAGGCATTTCTGATGTGGTTGCCGATAGGCATTTCAAATATAGGTGCTGATAGGCATTTCAGATGTAGTTTCCGATAGGCATTTCAAAAATAGGTACCGATAGGCATTTCAGATATAGGTGCCGATAGGCATTTAAGATATAGTTGCCGATTGGCATTTTAAAAATAGATGCCGATAGGCATTTCAGATATAGAAGCCGATAGGTATTTTAAATATAGGTGTGGATAGGCATTTCAGATATGGTTGCCGATAGGCATTTCAAATATAGGTGCTGATAGTCATTTCAGATGTAGTTTCCGATAGGCATTTCAAAAATAGGTTCCGATAGGCATTTCAGATATAGGTGCCGATAGGCATTTCAAATATACTTACCGATTGGCATTTTAAAATAGGTGCCGATAGGCATTTCAAAAATAGGTGCCGATAGGCATTTCAGATATAGGTGCCGATAGGCATATCAGATATAGTTGCCGATAGGCATTTAAAATATATGTGCCGATAGGCATTTCAAATATAGGTGTCGACCGGCATTTCAGATATAAATATCGAAAGGCATTTCAGATATAGGTGCCGATAGGCATTTCTGATGTGGTTGCCGATAGGCATTTCAAATATAGGTGCTGATAGGCATTTCAGATGTAGTTTCCGATAGGCATTTCAAAAATAGGTACCGATAGGCATTTCAGATATAGGTGCCGATAGGCATTTCAGATATAGTTGCCGATTGGCATTTTAAAAATAGGTGCCGATAGGCATTTCAGATATAGAAGCCGATAGGTATTTCAAATATAGGTGTGGATAGGCATTTTAGATATGGTTGCCGATAGGCATTTCAAATATAGGTGCTGATAGTCATTTCAGATGTAGTTTCCGATAGGCATTTCAAAAATAGGTTCCGATAGGCATTTCAGATATAGGTGCCGATAGGCATTTCAGATATACTTACCGATTGGCATTTTAAAAATAAGTGCCGATAGGCATTTTAGATGTAGTTTCCGATAGGCATTTCAAAAATAGGTCCGGATAGGCATTTCAGATATAGGTGCCGATAGGCATATCAGATATAGTTGCCGATAGGCATTTAAAATATATGTGCCGATAGGCATTTCAAATATAGGTGTCGACCGGCATTTCAGATATAAATGCCGAAAGGCATTTCAGATATAGGTGCCAATAGGCATTTCTGATGTGGTTGCCGATAGGCATTTCAAATATAGGTGCTGATAGGCATTTCAGATGTAGTTTCCGATAGGCATTTCAAAAATAGGTACCGATAGGCATTTCAGATATAGGTGCCGATAGGCATTTCAGATATAGTTGCCGATTGGCATTTTAAAAATAGGTGCCGATAGGCATTTCAGATATAGAAGCCGATAGGTATTTCAAATATAGGTGTGGATAGGCATTTCAGATATGGTTGCCGATAGGCATTTCAAATATAGGTGCTGATAGTCATTTCAGATGTAGTTTCCGATAGGCATTTCAAAAATAGGTTCCGATAGGCATTTCAGATATAGGTGCCGATAGGCATTTCAGATATACTTACCGATTGGCAATTTAAAAATAGGTGCCGATAGGCATTTTAGATGTAGTTTTCGATAGGCATTTCAAAAATAGTTGCCGATAGGCATTTCAGATATAGGTGCCGATAGGCATATCAGATATAGTTGCCGATAGGCATTTAAAATATATGTGCCGATAGGCATTTCAAATATAGGTGTCGACCGGCATTTCAGATATAAATGCCGAAAGGCATTTCAGATATAGGTGCCGATAGGCATTTCTGATGTGGTTGCCGATAGGCATTTCAAATATAGGTGCTGATAGGCATTTCAGATGTAGTTTCCAATAGGCATTTAAAATTAGGTACCGATAGGCATTTCAGATATAGGCGCCGATAGGCATTTCAGATATAGTTGCCGATTGGCATTTTAAAAATAGGTGCCGATAGGCATTTCAGATATAGAAGCCGATAGGTATTTCAAATATAGGTGTGGATAGGCATTTCAGATATGGTTGCCGATAGGCATTTCAAATATAGGTGCTGATAGTCATTTCAGATGTAGTTTCCGATAGGCATTTCAAAAATAGGTTCCGATAGGCATTTCAGATATAGGTGCCGATAGGCATTTCAGATATACTTACCGATTAGCATTTTAAAAATAGGTGCCGATAGGCATTTTAGATGTAGTTTCCGATAGGCATTTCAAAAATAGGTGCCGATAGGCATTTCAGATATAGGTGCCGATCGGCATATCAGATATATTTGCCGATAGGCATTTAAAATATATGTGCCGATAGGCATTTCAAATATAGGTGTCGACCGGCATTTCAGATATAAATGCCGAAAGGCATTTCAGATATAGGTGCCGATAGGCATTTCTGATGTGGTTGCCGATAGGCATTTCAAATATAGGTGCTGATAGGCATTTCAGATGTAGTTTCCGATAGGCATTTCAAAAATAGGTACCGATAGGCATTTCAGATATAGGTGCCGATAGGCATTTCAGATATAGTTGCCGATTGGCATTTTAAAAATAGGTGCCGATAGGCATTTCAGATATAGAAGCCGATAGGTATTTCAAATATAGGTGTGGATACGCATTTCAGATATGGTTGCCGATAGGCATTTCAAATATAGGTGCTGATAGTCATTTCAGATGTAGTTTCCGATAGGCATTTCAAAAATAGGTTCCGATAGGCATTTCAGATATAGGTGCCGTTAGGCATTTCAGATATACTTACCGATTGGCATTTTAAAAATAGGTGCCGATAGGCATTTTAGATGTAGTTTCCGATAGGCTTTTCAAAAATAGGTGCCGATAGGCATTTCAGATATAGGTGCCGATAGGCATATCAGATATAGTTGCCGATAGGCATTTAAAATATATGTGCCGATAGGCATTTCAAATATAGGTGTCGACCGGCATTTCAGATATAAATGCCGAAAGGCATTTCAGATATAGGTGCCGATAGGCATTTCTGATGTGGTTGCCGATAGGCATTTCAAATAAAGGTGCTGATAGGCATTTCAGATGTAGTTTCCGATAGGCATTTCAAAAATAGGTACCGATAGGCATTTCAGATATAGGTGCCGATGGGCATTTTAGATATAGTTGCCGATTGGCATTTTAAAAATAGGTGCCGATAGGCATTTCAGATATAGAAGCCGATAGGTATTTCAAATATAGGTGTGGATAGGCATTTCAGATATGGTTGCCGATAGGCATTTCAAATATAGGTGCTGATAGTCATTTCAGATGTAGTTTCCGATAGGCATTTCAAAAATAGGTTCCGATAGGCATTTCAGATATAGGTGCCGATAGGCATTTCAGATATACTTACCGATTGGCATTTTAAAATAGGTGCCGATAGGCATTTCAAAAATAGGTGCCGATAGGCATTTTAGATATAGGTGCCGATAGGCATATCAGATATAGTTGCCGATAGGCATTTAAAATATATGTGCCGATAGGCATTTCAAATATAGGTGTCGACCGGCATTTCGGATATAAATGCCGAAAGGCATTTCAGATATAAATGCCGAAAGGCATTTCAGATATAGGTGCCGATAGGCATTTCTGATGTGGTTGCCGATAGGCATTTCAAATATAGGTGCTGATAGGCATTTCAGATGTAGTTTCCGATAGGCATTTCAAAAATAGGTACCGATAGGCATTTCAGATATAGGTGCCGATAGGCATTTCAGATATAGTTGCCGATTGGCATTTTAAAAATAGGTGCCGATAGGCATTTCAGATATAGAAGCCGATAGGTATTTCAAATATAGGTGTGGATAGGCATTTTAGATATGGTTGCCGATAGGCATTTCAAATATAGGTGCTGATAGTCATTTTAGATGTAGTTTCCGATAGGCATTTCAAAAATAGGTTCCAAAAGGCATTTTAGATATAGGTGCCGATAAGCATTTCAGATATACTTACCGATTGGCATTTTAAAAATAGGTGCCGATAGGCATTTAAGATGTAGTTTCCGATAGGCATTTCAAAAATAGGTGCCGATAGGCATTTCAGATATAGGTGCCGATAGGCATATCAGATATAGTTGCCGATAGGCATTTAAAATATATGTGCCGATAGGCATTTCAAATATAGGTGTCGACCGGCATTTCAGATATAAATGCCGAAAGGCATTTCAGATATAGGTGCCGATAGGCATTTCTGATGTGGTTGCCGATAGGCATTTCAAATATAGGTGCTGATAGGCATTTCAGATGTAGTTTCCGATAGGCATTTCAAAAATAGGTACCGATAGGCATTTCAGATATAGGTGCCGATAGGCATTTCAGATATAGTTCCGATTGGCATTTTAAAAATAGGTGCCGATAGGCATTTCAGATATAGAAGCCGATAGGTATTTCAAATATAGGTGTGGATAGGCATTTCAGATATGGTTGCCGATAGGCATTTCAAATATAGGTGCTGATAGTCATTTCAGATGTAGTTTCCGATAGGCATTTCAAAAATAGGTTCCGATAGGCATTTCAGATATAGGTGCCGATAGGCATTTCAGATATACTTACCGATTGGCAATTTAAAAATAGGTGCCGATAGGCATTTTAGATGTAGTTTTCGATAGGCATTTCAAAAATAGTTGCCGATAGGCATTTCAGATATAGGTGCCGATAGGCATATCAGATATAGTTGCCGATAGGCATTTAAAATATATGTGCCGATAGGCATTTTAAATATAGGTGTCGACCGGCATTTCAGTTATAAATGCCGAAAGGCATTTCAGATATAGGTGCTGATAGGCATTTCTGATGTAGTTTCCGATAGGCATTTCAGATGTAGTTTCCGATAGGCATTTCAAAAATAGGTACCGATAGGCATTTCAGATATAGGTGCCGATAGGCATTTCAGATATAGTTGCCGATTGGCATTTTAAAAATAGGTGCCGATAGGCATTTCAGATATAGAAGCCGATAGGTATTTCAAATATAGGAGTGGATACGCATTTCAGATATGGTTGCCGATAGGCATTTCAAATATAGGTGCTGATAGTCATTTCAGATCTAGTTTCCGATAGGCATTTCAAAAATAGGTTCCGATAGGCATTTCAGATATAGGTGCCGTTAGGCATTTCAGATATACTTACCGATTGGCATTTTAAAAATAGGTGCCGATAGGCATTTTAGATGTAGTTTCCGATAGGCTTTTCAAAAATAGGTGCCGATAGGCATTTCAGATATAGGTGCCGATAGGCATATCAGATATAGTTGCCGATAGGCATTTAAAATATACGTGCCGATAGGCATTTCAAATATAGGTGTCGACCGGCATTTCAGATATAAATGCCGAAAGGCATTTCCGATATAGGTGGCGATAGGCATTTCTGATGTGGTTGCCGATAGGCATTTCAAATATAGGTGCTGATAGGCATTTCAGATGTAGTTTCCGATAGGCATTTCAAAAATAGGTACCGATAGGCATTTCAGATATAGGTGCCGATAGGCATTTCAGATATAGTTGCCGATTGGCATTTTAAAAATAGGTGCCGATAGGCATTTCAGATATAGAAGCCGATAGGTATTTCAAATATAGGTGTGGATAGGCATTTCAGATATGGTTGCCGATAGGCATTTCAAATATAGGTGCTGATAGTCATTTCAGATGTAGTTTCCGATAGGCATTTCAAAAATAGGTTCCGATAGGCATTTCAGATATAGGTGCCGATAGGCATTTCAGATATACTTACCGATTGGCATTTTAAAAATAGGTGCCGATAGGCATTTTAGATGTAGTTTCCGATAGGCATTTCAAAAATAGGTGCCGATAGGCATTTCAGATATAGGTGCCGATAGGCATATCAGATATAGTTGCCGATAGGCATTGAAATATATGTGCCGACAGGCATTTCAAATATAGGTGTCGACCGGCATTTCAGATATAAATGCCGAAAGGCATTTCTGATATAGGTGCCGATAGGCATTTTTGATGTGGTTGCCGATAGGCATTTCAAATATAGGTGCTGATAGGCATTTCAGATGGAGTTTCCGATAGTCATTTCAAAAATAGGTACCGATAGGCATTTCAGATATAGGTGCCGATAGGCATTTCAGATATAGTTGCTGATTGGCATTTTAAAAATAGGTGCCGATAGGCATTTCAGATATAGAAGCCGATAGGTATTTCAAATATAGGTGCTGATAGTCATTTCAGATGTAGTTTCCGATAGGCATTTCAAAAATAGGTTCCGATAGGCATTTCAGATATAGGTGCCGATAGGCATTTCAGATATACTTACCGATTGGCAATTTAAAAATAGGTGCCGATAGGCATTTTAGATGTAGTTTCCGATAGGCATTTCAAAAATAGGTGCCGATAGGCATTTCAGATATAGGTGCCGATAGGCATATCAGATATAGTTGCCGATACGCATTTAAATATATGTGCCGATAGGCATTTCAAATATAGGTGTCGACCGGCGTTTCAGATATAACTGCTGAAAGGCATTTCAGATATAGGTGCCGATAGGCATTTCTGATGTGGTTGCCGATAGGCATTTCAAAAATAGGTGCTGATAGGCATTTCAGATATAGTTTCCGATAGGCATTTCAAAAATAGGTACCGATAGGCATGTCAGATATAGGTAACGATAGGCATTTCAGATATAGTTGCCGATTGGCATTTTAAAAATAGGTGCCAATAGGCATTTCAGATATAGAAGCCGATAGGTATTTCAAATATAGGTGTGGATAGGCATTTCAGATATGGTTGCCGATAGGCATTTCAAATGTAGGTGCTGATAGTCATTTCAGATGTAGTTTCCGATAGGCATTTCAAAAATAGGTTCCGATAGGCATTTCAGATATAGGTGCCGATAGGCATTTCAGATATACTTACCGATTGGCATTTTAAAAATAGGTGCCGATAGGCATTTTAGATGTAGTTTCCGATAGGCATTTCAAAAATAGGTGCCGATAGGCATTTCAGATATAGGTGCCGATAGGCATATCAGATATAGTTGCCGATAGGCATTTAAAATATATGTGCCGATAGGCATTTCAAATATAGGTGTCGACCGGCATTTCAGATATAAATGCCGAAAGGCATTTCAGATATAGGTGCCGATAGGCATTTCTGATGTGGTTGCCGATAGGCATTTCAAATATAGGTGCTGATAGGCATTTCAGATGTAGTTTCCGATAGGCATTTCAAAAATAGGTACCGATAGGCATTTCAGATATAGGTGCCGATAGGCATTTCAGATATAGTTGCCGATAGGCATTTAAAATATATGTGCCGATAGGCATTTCAAATATAGGTGTCGACCGGCATTTCAGATATAAATGCCGAAAGGCATTTCAGATATAGGTGCCGATAGGCATTTCTGATGTGGTTGCCGATAGGCATTTCAAATAAAGGTGCTGATAGGCATTTCAGATGTAGTTTCCGATAGGCATTTCAAAAATAGGTACCGATAGGCATTTCAGATATAGGTGCCGATGGGCATTTTAGATATAGTTGCCGATTGGCATTTTAAAAATAGGTGCCGATAGGCATTTCAGATATAGAAGCCGATAGGTATTTCAAATATAGGTGTGGATAGGCATTTCAGATATGGTTGCCGATAGGCATTTCAAATATAGGTGCTGATAGTCATTTCAGATGTAGTTTCCGATAGGCATTTCAAAAATAGGTTCCGATAGGCATTTCAGATATAGGTGCCGATAGGCATTTCTGATGTGGTTGCCGATAGGCATTTCAGGTGCTGATAGGCATTTCAGATGTAGTTTCCGATAGGCATTTCAAAAATAGGTACCGATAGGCATTTCAGATATAGGTGCCGATAGGCATTTCAGATATAGTTGCCGATTGACATTTTAAAAATAGGTGCCGATAGGCATTTCAGATATAGAAGCCGATAGGTATTTCAAATATAGGTGTGGATAGGCATTTCAGATATAGGTGCCGATAGGCATTTCTAATGTGGTTGCCGATAGGCATTTCAAATATAGGTGCTGATAGGCATTTCAGATGTAGTTTCCGATAGGCATTTCAAAAATAGGTACCGATAGGCATTTCAGATATAGGTTCCGATAGGCATTTCAGATATAGTTGCCGATTGGCATTTTAAAAATAGGTGCCGATAGGCATTTCAGATATAGAAGCCGATAGGTATTTCAAATATAGGTGTGGATAGGCATTTCAGATATGGTTGCCGATAGGCATTTCAAATATAGGTGCTGATAGTCATTTCAGATGTAGTTTCCGATAGGCATTTCAAAAATAGGTTCCGATGGGCATTTCAGATATAGGTGCCGATAGGCATTTCAGATATACTTACCGATTGGCATTTTAAAAATAGGTGCCGATAGGCATTTTAGATGTAGTTTCCGATAGGCATTTCAAAAATAGGTGCCGATAGGCATTTCAGATATAGGTGCCGATAGGCATATCAGATATAGTTGCCGATAGGCATTTAAAATATTTGTGCCGATAGGCATTTCAAATATAGGTGTCGACCGGCATTTCAGATATAAATGCCGAAGGGCATTTCAGATATAGGTGCCGATAGGCATTTCTGATGTGGTTGCCGATAGGCATTTCAAATATAGGTGCTGATAGGCATTTCAGACGTAGTTTCCGATAGGCATTTCAAAAATAGGTACCGATAGGCATTTCAGATATAGGTGCCGATAGGCATTTCAGATATAGTTGCCGATTGGCATTTTAAAAATAGGTGCCGATAGGCATTTCAGATATAGAAGCCGATAGGTATTTCAAATATAGGTGTGGATAGGCATTTCAGATATGGTTGCCGGTAGGCATTTCAAATATAGGTGCTGATAGTCATTTCAGATGTAGTTTCCGATAGGCATTTCAAAAATAGGTTCCGATAGGCATTTCAGATATACTTACCGATTGGCATTTTAAAAATAGGTGCCGATAGGCATTTAGATGTAGTTTCCGATAGGCATTTCAAAAATAGGTGCCGATAGGCATTTCAGATATAGGTGCCGATAGGCATATCAGATATAGTTGCCGATAGGCATTTAAAATATATGTGCCGATAGGCATTTCAAATATAGGTGTCGACCGGCATTTGAGATATAAATGCCGAAAGGCATTTCAGATATAGGTGCCGATAGGCATTTCTGATGTGGTTGCCGATAGGCATTTCTGATGTGGTTGCCGATAGGCATTTCAAATATAGGTGCTGATAGGCATTTCAGATGTAGTTTCCGATAGGCATTTCAAAAATAGGTACCGATAGGCATTTCAGATATAGGTGCCGATAGGCATTTCAGATATAGGTGCCGATAGGCATATCAGATATAGTTGCCGATAGGCATTTAAAATATATGTGCCGATAGGCATTTCAAATATAGGTGTCGACCGGCATTTCAGATATAAATGCCGAAAGGCATTTCAGATATAAATGCCGAAAGGCATTTCAGATATAGGTGCCGATAGGCATTTCTGATGTGGTTGCCGATAGGAATTTCAAATATAGGTGCTGATAGGCATTTCAGATGTAGTTTCCGATAGGCATTTCAAAAATAGGTACCGATAGGCATTTCAGATATAGGTGCCGATAGGCATTTCAGATATAGTTGCCGATTGGCATTTTAAAAATAGGTGCCGATAGGCATTTCAGATATAGAAGCCGATAGGATTTCAAATATAGGTGTGGATAGGCATTTTAGATATGGTTGCCGATAGGCATTTCAAATATAGGTGCTGATAGTCATTTCAGATGTAGTTTCCGATAGGCATTTCAAAAATAGGTTCCGATAGGCATTTCAGATATAGAAGCCGATAGGTATTTCAAATATAGGTGTGGATAGGCATTTCAGATATGGTTGCCGATAGGCATTTCAAATTTGGTGCTGATAGTCATTTCAGATGTAGTTTCCGATAGGCATTTCAAAAATAGGTTCCGATAGGCATTTCAGATATAGGTGCTGATAGGCATTTCAGATATACTTACTGATTGGCATTTTAAAAATAGGTGCCGATAGGCATTTTAGATGTAGTTTCCGATAGGCATTTCAAAAATAGGTGCCGATAGGCATTTCAGATATAGGTGCCGATAGGCATATCAGATATAGTTGCCGATAGGCATTTAAAATATATGTGCCGATAGGCATTTCAAATATAGGTGTCGACCGGCATTTCAGATATAAATGCCGAAAGGCATTTCAGATATAGGTGCCGATAGGCATTTCTGATGTGGTTGCCGATAGGCATTTCAAATATAGGTGCTGATAGGCATTTCAGATGTAGTTTCCGATAGGCATTTCAAAAATAGGTACCGATAGGCATTTCAGATATAGGTGCCGATAGGCATTTCAGATATAGTTGCCGATTGGCATTTTAAAAATAGATGCCGATAGGCATTTCAGATATAGAAGCCGATAGGTATTTTAAATATAGGTGTGGATAGGCATTTCAGATATGGTTGCCGATAGGCATTTCAAATATAGGTGCTGATAGTCATTTCAGATGTAGTTTCCGATAGGCATTTCAAAAATAGGTTCCGATAGGCATTTCAGATATAGGTGCCGATAGGCATTTCAGATATACTTACCGATTGGCATTTTAAAATAGGTGCCGATAGGCATTTCAAAAATAGGTGCCGATAGGCATTTCAGATATAGGTGCCGATAGGCATATCAGATATAGTTGCCGATAGGCATTTAAAATATATGTGCCGATAGGCATTTCAAATAAAGGTGTCGACCGGCATTTCAGATATAAATGCCGAAAGGCATTTCAGATATAAATGCCGAAAGGCATTTCAGATATAGGTGCCGATAGGCATTTCTGATGTGGTTGCCGATAGGCATTTCAAATATAGGTGCTGATAGGCATTTCAGATGTAGTTTCCGATAGGCATTTCAAAAATAGGTACCGATAGGCATTTCAGATATAGGTGCCGATAGGCATTTCAGATATAGTTGCCGATTGGCATTTTAAAAATAGGTGCCGATAGGCATTCAGATATAGAAGCCGATAGGTATTTCAAATATAGGTGTGGATAGGCATTTTAGATATGGTTGCCGATAGGCATTTCAAATATAGGTGCTGATAGTCATTTCAGATGTAGTTTCCGATAGGCATTTCAAAAATAGGTTCCGATAGGCATTTCAGATATAGGTGCCGATAGGCATTTCAGATATACTTACCGATTGGCATTTTAAAAATAGGTGCCGATAGGCATTTTAGATGTAGTTTCCGATAGGCATTTCAAAAATAAGTGCCGATAGGCATTTCAGATATAGGTGCCGATAGGCATATCAGATATAGTTGCCGATAGGCATTTAAAATATATGTGCCGATAGGCATTTCAAATATAGGTGTCGACCGGCATTTCAGATATAAATGCCGAAAGGCATTTCAGATATAGGTGCCGATAGGCATTTCTGATGTGGTTGCCGATAGGCATTTCAAATATAGGTGCTGATAGGCATTTCAGATGTAGTTTCCGATAGGCATTTCAAAAATAGGTACCGATAGGCATTTCAGATATAGGTGCCGATAGGCATTTCAGATATAGTTGCCGATTGGCATTTTAAAAATAGGTGCCGATAGGCATTCAGATATAGAAGCCGATAGGTATTTCAAATATAGGTGTGGATAGGCATTTTAGATATGGTTGCCGATAGGCATTTCAAATATAGGTGCTGATAGTCATTTCAGATGTAGTTTCCGATAGGCATTTCAAAAATAGGTTCCGATAGGCATTTCAGATATAGGTGCCGATAGGCATTTCAGATATACTTACCGATTGGCATTTTAAAAATAGGTGCCGATAGGCATTTTAGATGTAGTTTCCGATAGGCATTTCAAAAATAGGTGCCGATAGGCATTTCAGATATAGGTGCCGATAGGCATATCAGATATAGTTGCCGATAGGCATTTAAAATATATGTGCCGATAGGCATTTCAAATATAGGTGTCGACCGGCATTTCAGATATAAATGCCGAAAGGCATTTCAGATATAGGTGCCGATAGGCATTTCTGATGTGGTTGCCGATAGGCATTTCAAATATAGGTGCTGATAGGCATTTCAGATGTAGTTTCCGATAGGCATTTCAAAAATAGGTACCGATAGGCATTTCAGATATAGGTGCCGATAGGCATTTCAGATATAGTTGCCGATTGGCATTTTAAAAATAGGTGCCGATAGGCATTTCAGATATAGAAGCCGATAGGTATTTCAAATATAGGTGTGGATAGGCATTTCAGATATGGTTGCCGATAGGCATTTCAAATATAGGTGCTGATAGTCATTTCAGATGTAGTTTCCGATAGGCATTTCAAAAATAGGTTCCGATAGGCATTTCAGATATAGGTGCCGATAGGCATTTCAGATATACTTACCGATTGGCAATTTAAAAATAGGTGCCGATAGGCATTTTAGATGTAGTTTTCGATAGGCATTTCAAAAATAGTTGCCGATAGGCATTTCAGATATAGGTGCCGATAGGCATATCAGATATAGTTGCCGATAGGCATTTAAAATATATGGTCCGATAGGCATTTCAAATATAGGTGTCGACCGGCATTTCAGATATAAATGCCGAAAGGCATTTCAGATATAGGTGCCGATAGGCATTTCTGATGTGGTTGCCGATAGGCATTTCAAATATAGGTGCTGATAGGCATTTCAGATGTAGTTTCCAATAGGCATTTCAAAAATAGGTACCGATAGGCATTTCAGATATAGGCGCCGATAGGCATTTCAGATATAGTTGCCGATTGGCATTTTAAAAATAGGTGCCGATAGGCATTTCAGATATAGAAGCCGATAGGTATTTCAAATATAGGTGTGGATAGGCATTTCAGATATGGTTGCCGATAGGCATTTCAAATATAGGTGCTGATAGTCATTTCAGATGTAGTTTCCGATAGGCATTTCAAAAATAGGTTCCGATAGGCATTTCAGATATAGGTGCCGATAGGCATTTCAGATATACTTACCGATTAGCATTTCAAATATAGGTGCTGATAGTCATTTCAGATGTAGTTTCCGATAGGCATTTCAAAAATAGGTACCGATAGGCATTTCAGATATAGGTGCCGATAGGCATTTCAGATATAGTTGCCGATTGGCATTTTAAAAATAGGTGCCGATAGGCATTTCAGATATAGAAGCCGATAGGTATTTCAAATATAGGTGTGGATAGGCATTTCAGATATGGTTGCCGATAGGCATTTCAAATATAGGTGCTGATAGTCATTTCAGATGTAGTTTCCGATAGGCATTTCAAAAATAGGTTCCGATAGGCATTTCAGATATAGGTGCCGATAGGCATTTCTGATGTGGTTGCCGATAGGCATTTCAAATATAGGTGCTGATAGGCATTTCAGATGTAGTTTCCAATAGGCATTTCAAAAATAGGTACCGATAGGCATTTCAGATATAGGCGCCGATAGGCATTTCAGATATAGTTGCCGATTGGCATTTTAAAAATAGGTGCCGATAGGCATTTCAGATATAGAAGCCGATAGGTATTTCAAATATAGGTGTGGATAGGCATTTCAGATATGGTTGCCGATAGGCATTTCAAATATAGGTGCTGATAGTCATTTCAGATGTAGTTTCCGATAGGCATTTCAAAAATAGGTTCCGATAGGCATTTCAGATATAGGTGCCGATAGGCATTTCAGATATACTTACCGATTAGCATTTTAAAAATAGGTGCCGATAGGCATTTTAGATGTAGTTTCCGATAGGCATTTCAAAAATAGGTGCCGATAGGCATTTCAGATATAGGTGCCGATAGGCATATCAGATATATTTGCCGATAGGCATTTAAAATATATGTGCCGATAGGCATTTCAAATATAGGTGTCGACCGGCATTTCAGATATAAATGCCGAAAGGCATTTCAGATATAGGTGCCGATAGGCATTTCTGATGTGGTTGCCGATAGGCATTTCAAATATAGGTGCTGATAGGCATTTCAGATATAGTTGCCGATTGGCATTTTAAAAATAGGTGCCGATAGGCATTTCAGATATAGAAGCCGATGGGTATTTCAAATATAGGTGTGGATAGGCATTTCAGATATGGTTGCCGATAGGCATTTCAAATATAGGTGCTGATAGTCATTTCAGATGTAGTTTCCGATAGGCATTTTAAAAATAGGTTCCGATAGGCATTTCAGATATAGGTGCCGATAGGCATTTCAGATATACTTACCGATTAGCATTTTAAAAATAGGTGCCGATAGGCATTTTAGATGTAGTTTCCGATAGGCATTTCAAAAATAGGTGCCGATAGGCATTTCAGATATAGGTGCCGATAGGCATATCAGATATATTTGCCGATAGGCATTTAAAATATATGTGCCGATAGGCATTTCAAATATAGGTGTCGACCGGCATTTCAGATATAAATGCCGAAAGGCATTTCAGATATAGGTGCCGATAGGCATTTCTGATGTGGTTGCCCATAGGCATTTCAAATATAGGTGCTGATAGGCATTTCAGATGTAGTTTCCGATAGGCATTTCAAAAATAGGTACCGATAGGCATTTCAGATATAGGTGCCGATAGGCATTTCAGATATAGTTGCCGATTGGCATTTTAAAAATAGGTGCCGATAGGCATTTCAGATATAGAAGCCGATAGGTATTTCAAATATAGGTGTGGATAGGCATTTCAGATATGGTTGCCGATAATCATTTCAAATATAGGTGCTGATAGTCATTTCAGATGTAGTTTCCGATAGGCATTTCAAAAATAGGTTCCGATAGGCATTTCAGATATAGGTGCCGATAGGCATTTCAGATATACTTACCGATTGGCAATTTAAAAATAGGTGCCGATAGGCATTTTAGATGTAGTTTTCGATAGGCATTTCAAAAATAGTTGCCGATAGGCATTTCAGATATAGGTGCCGATAGGCATATCAGATATAGTTGCCGATAGGCATTTAAAATATATGGTCCGATAGGCATTTCAAATATAGGTGTCGACCGGCATTTCAGATATAAATGCCGAAAGGCATTTCAGATATAGGTGCCGATAGGCATTTCTGATGTGGTTGCCGATAGGCATTTCAAATATAGGTGCTGATAGGCATTTCAGATGTAGTTTCCAATAGGCATTTAAAAAATAGGTACCGATAGGCATTTCAGATATAGGCGCCGATAGGCATTTCAGATATAGTTGCCGATTGGCATTTTAAAAATAGGTGCCGATAGGCATTTCAGATATAGAAGCCGATAGGTATTTCAAATATAGGTGTGGATAGGCATTTCAGATATGGTTGCCGATAGGCATTTCAAATATAGGTGCTGATAGTCATTTCAGATGTAGTTTCCGATAGGCATTTCAAAAATAGGTTCCGATAGGCATTTCAGATATAGGTGCCGATAGGCATTTCAGATATACTTACCGATTAGCATTTTAAAAATAGGTGCCGATAGGCATTTTAGATGTAGTTTCCGATAGGCATTTCAAAAATAGGTGCCGATAGGCATTTCAGATATAGGTGCCGATAGGCATATCAGATATATTTGCCGATAGGCATTTAAAATATATGTGCCGATAGGCATTTCAAATATAGGTGTCGACCGGCATTTCAGATATAAATGCCGAAAGGCATTTCAGATATAGGTGCCGATAGGCATTTCTGATGTGGTTGCCGATAGGCATTTCAAATATAGGTGCTGATAGGCATTTCAGATGTAGTTTCCGATAGGCATTTCAAAAATAGGTACCGATAGGCATTTCAGATATAGGTGCCGATAGGCATTTCAGATATAGTTGCCGATTGGCATTTTAAAAATAGGTGCCGATAGGCATTTCAGATATAGAAGCCGATAGGTATTTCAAATATAGGTGTGGATACGCATTTCAGATATGGTTGCCGATAGGCATTTCAAATATAAGTGCTGATAGTCATTTCAGATGTAGTTTCCGATAGGCATTTCAAAAATAGGTTCCGATAGGCATTTCAGATATAGGTGCCGTTAGGCATTTCAGATATACTTACCGATTGGCATTTTAAAAATAGGTGCCGATAGGCATTTTAGATGTAGTTTCCGATAGGCTTTTCAAAATTAGGTGCCGATAGGCATTTCAGATATAGGTGCCGATAGGCATATCAGATATAGTTGCCGATAGGCATTTAAAATATATGTGCCGATAGGCATTTCAAATATAGGTGTCGACCGGCATTTCAGATATAAATGCCGAAAGGCATTTCAGATATAGGTGCCGATAGGCATTTCTGATGTGGTTGCCGATAGGCATTTCAAATATAGGTGCTGATAGGCATTTCAGATGTAGTTTCCGATAGGCATTTCAAAAATAGGTACCGATAGGCATTTCAGATATAGGTGCCGATAGGCATTTCAGATATAGTTGCCGATTGGCATTTTAAAAATAGATGCCGATAGGCATTTCAGATATAGAAGCCGATAGGTATTTTAAATATAGGTGTGGATAGGCATTTCAGATATGGTTGCCGATAGGCATTTCAAATATAGGTGCTGATAGTCATTTCAGATGTAGTTTCCGATAGGCATTTCAAAAATAGGTTCCGATAGGCATTTCAGATATAGGTGCCGATAGGCATTTCAGATATACTTACCGATTGGCATTTTAAAATAGGTGCCGATAGGCATTTCAAAAATAGGTGCCGATAGGCATTTCAGATATAGGTGCCGATAGGCATATCAGATATAGTTGCCGATAGGCATTTAAAATATATGTGCCGATAGGCATTTCAAATATAGGTGTCGACCGGCATTTCAGATATAAATGCCGAAAGGCATTTCAGATATAGGTGCCGATAGGCATTTCTGATGTGGTTGCCGATAGGCATTTCAAATATAGGTGCTGCTAGGCATTTCAGATGTAGTTTCCGATAGGCATTTCAAAAATAGGTACCGATAGGCATTTCAGATATAGGTGCCGATAGGCATTTCAGATATAGTTGCCGATTGGCATTTTAAAAATAGGTGCCGATAGGCATTTTAGATATAGAAGCCGATAGGTATTTCAAATATAGGTGTGGATAGGCATTTTAGATATGGTTGCCGATAGGCATTTCAAATATAGGTGCTGATAGTCATTTCAGATGTAGTTTCCGATAGGCATTTCAAAAATAGGTTCCGATAGGCATTTCAGATATAGGTGCCGATAAGCATTTCAGATATACTTACCGATTGGCATTTTAAAAATAGGTGCCGATAGGCATTTTAGATGTAGTTTCTGATAGGCATTTCAAAAATAGGTGCCGATAGGCATTTCAGATATAGGTGCCGATAGGCATATCAGATATAGTTGCCGATAGGCATTTAAAATATATGTGCCGATAGGCATTTCAAATATAGGTGTCGACCGGCATTTCAGATATAAATGCCGAAAGGCATTTCAGATATAGGTGCCGATAGGCATTTCTGATGTGGTTGCCGATAGGCATTTCAAATATAGGTGCTGATAGGCATTTCAGATGTAGTTTCCGATAGGCATTTCAAAAATAGGTACCGATAGGCATTTCAGATATAGGTGCCGATAGGCATTTCAGATATAGTTGCCGATTGGCATTTTAAAAATAGGTGCCGATAGGCATTTCAGATATAGAAGCCGATAGGTATTTCAAATATAGGTGTGGATAGGCATTTCAGATATGGTTGCCGATAGGCATTTCAAATATAGGTGCTGATAGTCATTTCAGATGTAGTTTCCGATAGGCATTTCAAAAATAGGTTCCGATAGGCATTTCAGATATAGGTGCCGATAGGCATTTCAGATATACTTACCGATCGGCAATTTAAAAATAGGTGCCGATAGGCATTTTAGATGTAGTTTTCGATAGGCATTTCAAAAATAGTTGCCGATAGGCATTTCAGATATAGGTGCCGATAGGCATATCAGATATATTTGCCGATAGGCATTTAAAATATATGTGCCGATAGGCATTTCAAATATAGGTGTCGACCGGCATTTCAGTTATAAATGCCGAAAGGCATTTCAGATATAGGTGCTGATAGGCATTTCTGATGTGGTTGCCGATAGGCATTTTAAATATAGGTGCTGATAGGCATTTCAGATGTAGTTTCCGATAGGCATTTCAGATGTAGTTTCCGATAGGCATTTCAAAAATAGGTACCGATAGGCATTTCAGATATAGGTGCCGATAGGCATTTCAGATATAGTTGCCGATTGGCATTTTAAAAATAGGTGCCGATAGGCATTTCAGATATAGAAGCCGATAGGTATTTCAAATATAGGTGTGGATACGCATTTCAGATATGGTTGCCGATAGGCATTTCAAATATAGGTGCTGATAGTCATTTCAGATGTAGTTTCCGATATTCATTTCAAAAATAGGTTCCGATAGGCATTTCAGATATAGGTGCCGTTAGGCATTTCAGATATACTTACCGATTGGCATTTTAGATGTAGTTTCCGATAGGCTTTTCAAAAATAGGTGCCGATAGGCATTTCAGATATAGGTGCCGATAGGCATATCAGATATAGTTGCCGATAGGCATTTAAAATATACGTGCCGATAGGCATTTTAAATATAGGTGTCGACCGGCATTTCAGATATAAATGCCGAAAGGCATTTCCGATATAGGTGGCGATAGGCATTTCTGATGTGATTGCCGATAGGCATTTCAAATATAGGTGCTGATAGGCATTTCAGATGTAGTTTCCGATAGGCATTTCAAAAATAGGTACCGATAGGCATTTCAGATATAGGTGCCGATAGGCATTTCAGATATAGTTGCCGATTGGCATTTTAAAAATAGGTGCCGATAGGCATTTCAGATATAGAAGCCGATAGGTATTTCAAATATAGGTGTGGATAGGCATTTCAGATATGGTTGCCGATAGGCATTTCAAATATAGGTGCTGATAGTCATTTCAGATGTAGTTTCCGATAGGCATTTCAAAAATAGGTTCCGATAGGCATTTCAGATATAGGTGCCGATAGGCATTTCAGATATACTTACCGATTGGCATTTTAAAAATAGGTGCCGATAGGCATTTTAGATGTAGTTTCCGATAGGCATTTCAAAAATAGGTGCCGATAGGCATTTCAGATATAGGTGCCGATAGGCATATCAGATATAGTTGCCGATAGGCATTGAAATATATGTGCCGACAGGCATTTCAAATATAGGTGTCGACCGGCATTTCAGATATAAATGCCGAAAGGCATTTCAGATATAGGTGCCGATAGGCATTTTTGATGTGGTTGCCGATAGGCATTTCAAATATAGGTGCTGATAGGCATTTCAGATGGAGTTCCCGATAGTCATTTCAAAAATAGGTACCGATAGGCATTTCAGATATAGGTGCCGATAGGCATTTCAGATATAGTTGCCGATTGGCATTTTAAAAATAGGTGCCGATAGGCATTTCAGATATAGAAGCCGATAGGTATTTCAAATATAGGTGCTGATAGTCATTTCAGATGTAGTTTCCGATAGGCATTTCAAAAATAGGTTCCGATAGGCATTTCAGATATAGGTGCCGATAGGCATTTCAGATATACTTACCGATTGGCAATTTAAAAATAGGTGCCGATAGGCATTTTAGATGTAGTTTCCGATAGGCATTTCAAAAATAGGTGCCGATAGGCATTTCAGATATAGGTGCCGATAGGCATATCAGATATAGTTGCCGATACGCATTTAAAATATATGTGCCGATAGGCATTTCAAATATAGGTGTCGACCGGCATTTCAGATATAACTGCCGAAAGGCATTTCAGATATAGGTGCCGATAGGCATTTCTGATGTGGTTGCCGATAGGCATTTCAAAAATAGGTGCTGATAGGCATTTCAGATGTAGTTTCCGATAGGCATTTCAAAAATAGGTACCGATAGGCATGTCAGATATAGGTGCCGATAGGCATTTCAGATATAGTTGCCGATTGGCATTTTAAAAATAGGTGCCAATAGGCATTTCAGATATAGAAGCCGATAGGTATTTCAAATATAGGTGTGGATAGGCATTTCAGATATGGTTGCCGATAGGCATTTCAAATGTAGGTGCTGATAGTCATTTCAGATGTAGTTTCCGATAGGCATTTCAAAAATAGGTTCCGATAGGCATTTCAGATATAGGTGCCGATAGGCATTTCAGATATACTTACCGATTGGCATTTTAAAAATAGGTGCCGATAGGCATTTTAGATGTAGTTTTCGATAGGCATTTCAAAAATAGGTGCCGATAGGCATTTCAGATATAGGTGCCGATAGGCATATCAGATATATTTGCCGATAGGCATTTAAAATATATGTGCCGATAGGCATTTCAAATATAGGTGTCGACCGGCATTTCAGTTATAAATGCCGAAAGGCATTTCAGATATAGGTGCCGATAGGCATTTCTGATGTGGTTGCCGATAGGCATTTTAAATATAGGTGCTGATAGGCATTTCAGATGTAGTTTCCGATAGGCATTTCAGATGTAGTTTCCGATAGGCATTTCAAAAATAGGTACCGATAGGCATTTCAGATATAGGTGCCGATAGGCATTTCAGATATAGTTGCCGATTGGCATTTTAAAAATAGGTGCCGATAGGCATTTCAGATATAGAAGCCGATAGGTATTTCAAATATAGGTGTGGATACGCATTTCAGATATGGTTGCCGATAGGCATTTCAAATATAGGTGCTGATAGGCATTTCAGATGTAGTTTCCGATAGGCATTTCAAAAATAGGTACCGATAGGCATTTCAGATATAGGTGCCGATGGGCATTTTAGATATAGTTGCCGATTGGCATTTTAAAAATAGGTGCCGATAGGCATTTCAGATATAGAAGCCGATAGGTATTTCAAATATAGGTGTGGATAGGCATTTCAGATATGGTTGCTGATAGGCATTTCAAATATAGGTGCTGATAGTCATTTCAGATGTAGTTTCCGATAGGCATTTCAAAAATAGGTTCCGATAGGCATTTCAGATATAGGTGCCGATAGGCATTTCTGATGTGGTTGCCGATAGGCATTTCAGGTGCTGATAGGCATTTCAGATGTAGTTTCCGATAGGCATTTCAAAAATAGGTACCGATAGGCATTTCAGATATAGAAGCCGATAGGTATTTCAAATATAGGTGTGGATAGGCATTTCAGATATAGGTGCCGATAGGCATTTCTAATGTGGTTGCCGATAGGCATTTCAAATATAGGTGCTGATAGGCATTTCAGATGTAGTTTCCGATAGGCATTTCAAAAATAGGTACCGATAGGCATTTCAGATATAGGTTCCGATAGGCATTTCAGATATAGTTACCGATTGGCATTTTAAAAATAGGTGCCGATAGGCATTTCAGATATAGAAGCCGATAGGTATTTCAAATATAGGTGCTGATAGTCATTTCAGATGTAGTTTCCGATAGGCATTTCAAAAATAGGTTCCGATGGGCATTTCAGATATAGGTGCCGATAGGCATTTCAGATATACTTACTGATTGGCATTTTAAAAATAGGTGCCGATAGGCATTTTAGATGTAGTTTCCGATAGGCATTTCAAAAATAGGTGCCGATAGGCATTTCAGATATAGGTGCCGATAGGCATATCAGATATAGTTGCCGATAGGCATTTAAAATATAGGTGCTGATAGGCATTTCAGATGGAGTTCCCGATAGTCATTTCAAAAATAGGTACCGATAGGCATTTCAGATATAGGTGCCGATAGGCATTTCAGATATAGTTGCCGATTGGCATTTTAAAAATAGGTGCCGATAGGCATTTCAGATATAGAAGCCGATAGGTATTTCAAATATAGGTGCTGATAGTCATTTCAGATGTAGTTTCCGATAGGCATTTCAAAAATAGGTTCCGATAGGCATTTCAGATATAGGTGCCGATAGGCATTTCAGATATACTTACCGATTGGCAATTTAAAAATAGGTGCCGATAGGCATTTTAGATGTAGTTTCCGATAGGCATTTCAAAAATAGGTGCCGATAGGCATTTCAGATATAGGTGCCGATAGGCATATCAGATATAGTTGCCGATACGCATTTAAAATATATGTGCCGATAGGCATTTCAAATATAGGTGTCGACCGGCATTTCAGATATAACTGCCGAAAGGCATTTCAGATATAGGTGCCGATAGGCATTTCTGATGTGGTTGCCGATAGGCATTTCAAAAATAGGTGCTGATAGGCATTTCAGATGTAGTTTCCGATAGGCATTTCAAAAATAGGTACCGATAGGCATGTCAGATATAGGTAACGATAGGCATTTCAGATATAGTTGCCGATTGGCATTTTAAAAATAGGTGCCAATAGGCATTTCAGATATAGAAGCCGATAGGTATTTCAAATATAGGTGTGGATAGGCATTTCAGATATGGTTGCCGATAGGCATTTCAAATGTAGGTGCTGATAGTCATTTCAGATGTAGTTTCCGATAGGCATTTCAAAAATAGGTTCCGATAGGCATTTCAGATATAGGTGCCGATAGGCATTTCAGATATACTTACCGATTGGCATTTTAAAAATAGGTGCCGATAGGCATTTTAGATGTAGTTTCCGATAGGCATTTCAAAAATAGGTGCCGATAGGCATTTCAGATATAGGTGCCGATAGGCATATCAGATATAGTTGCCGATAGGCATTTAAAATATATGTGCCGATAGGCATTTCAAATATAGGTGTCGACCGGCATTTCAGATATAAATGCCGAAAGGCATTTCAGATATAGGTGCCGATAGGCATTTCTGATGTGGTTGCCGATAGGCATTTCAAATATAGGTGCTGATAGGCATTTCAAATGTAGTTTCCGATAGGCATTTCAAAAATAGGTACCGATAGGCATTTCAGATATAGGTGCCGATAGGCATTTCAGATATAGTTGCCGATAGGCATTTAAAATATATGTGCCGATAGGCATTTCAAATATAGGTGTCGACCGGCATTTCAGATATAAATGCCGAAAGGCATTTCAGATATAGGTGCCGATAGGCATTTCTGATGTGGTTGCCGATAGGCATTTCAAATATAGGTGCTGATAGGCATTTCAGATGTAGTTTCCGATAGGCATTTCAAAAATAGGTACCGATAGGCATTTCAGATATAGGTGCCGATAGGCATTTTAGATATAGTTGCCGATTGGCATTTTAAAAATAGGTGCCGATAGGCATTTCAGATATAGAAGCCGATAGGTATTTCAAATATAGGTGTGGATAGGCATTTCAGATATGGTTGCTGATAGGCATTTCAAATATAGGTGCTGATAGTCATTTCAGATGTAGTTTCCGATAGGCATTTCAAAAATAGGTTCCGATAGGCATTTCAGATATAGGTGCCGATAGGCATTTCTGATGTGGTTGCCGATAGGCATTTCAGGTGCTGATAGGCATTTCAGATGTAGTTTCCGATAGGCATTTCAAAAATAGGTACCGATAGGCATTTCAGATATAGAAGCCGATAGGTATTTCAAATATAGGTGTGGATAGGCATTTCAGATATAGGTGCCGATAGGCATTTCTAATGTGGTTGCCGATAGGCATTTCAAATATAGGTGCTGATAGGCATTTCAGATGTAGTTTCCGATAGGCATTTCAAAAATAGGTACCGATAGGCATTTCAGATATAGGTTCCGATAGGCATTTCAGATATAGTTACCGATTGGCATTTTAAAAATAGGTGCCGATAGGCATTTCAGATATAGAAGCCGATAGGTATTTCAAATATAGGTGTGGATAGGCATTTCAGATATGGTTGCCGATAGGCATTTCAAATATAGGTGCTGATAGTCATTTCAGATGTAGTTTCCGATAGGCATTTCAAAAATAGGTTCCGATGGGCATTTCAGATATAGGTGCCGATAGGCATTTCAGATATACTTACTGATTGGCATTTTAAAAATAGGTGCCGATAGGCATTTTAGATGTAGTTTCCGATAGGCATTTCAAAAATAGGTGCCGATAGGCATTTCAGATATAGGTGCCGATAGGCATATCAGATATAGTTGCCGATAGGCATTTAAAATATTTGTGCCGATAGGCATTTCAAATATAGGTGTCGACCGGCATTTCAGATATAAATGCCGAAGGGCATTTCAGATATAGGTGCCGATAGGCATTTCTGATGTGGTTGCCGATAGGCATTTCAAATATAGGTGCTGATAGGCATTTCAGACGTAGTTTCCGATAGGCATTTCAAAAATAGGTACCGATAGGCATTTCAGATATAGGTGCCGATAGGCATTTCAGATATAGTTGCCGATTGGCATTTTAAAAATAGGTGCCGATAGGCATTTCAGATATAGAAGCCGATAGGTATTTCAAATATAGGTGTGGATAGGCATTTCAGATATGGTTGCCGGTAGGCATTTCAAATATAGGTGCTGATAGTCATTTCAGATGTAGTTTCCGATAGGCATTTCAAAAATAGGTTCCGATAGGCATTTCAGATATATGTGCCGATAGGCATTTCAGATATACTTACCGATTGGCATTTTAAAAATAGGTGCCGATAGGCATTTTAGATGTAGTTTCCGATAGGCATTTCAAAAATAGGTGCCGATAGGCATTTCAGATTTAGGTGCCGATAGGCATATCAGATATAGTTGCCGATAGGCATTTAAAATATATGTGCCGATAGGCATTTCAAATATAGGTGTCGACCGGCATTTCAGTTATAAATGCCGAAAGGCATTTCAGATATAGGTGCCGATAGGCATTTCTGATGTGGTTGCCGATAGGCATTTTAAATATAGGTGCTGATAGGCATTTCAGATGTAGTTTCCGATAGGCATTTCAGATGTAGTTTCCGATAGGCATTTCAAAAATAGGTACCGATAGGCATTTCAGATATAAGTGCCGATAGGCATTTCAGATATAGTTGCCAATTGGCATTTTAAAAATAGGTGCCGATAGGCATTTCAGATATAGTTGCCGATAGGCATTTAAAATATATGTGCCGATAGGCATTTCAAATATAGGTGTCGACCGGCATTTCAGATATAAATGCCGAAAGGCATTTCAGATATAGGTGCCGATAGGCATTTCTGATGTGGTTGCCGATAGGCATTTCAAATATAGGTGCTGATAGGCATTTCAGATGTAGTTTCCGATAGGCATTTCAAAAATAGGTACCGATAGGCATTTCAGATATAGGTGCCGATAGGCATTTCAGATATAGTTGCCGATTGGCATTTTAAAAATAGGTGCCGATAGGCATTTCAGATATAGAAGCCGATAGGTATTTCAAATATAGGTGTGGATAGGCATTTCAGATATGTTTGCCGATAGGCATTTCAAATATAGGTGCTGATAGTCATTTTAGATGTAGTTTCCGATAGGCATTTCAAAAATAGGTACCGATAGGCATTTCAGATATAGGTGCCGATAGGCATTTCAGATATAGTTGCCGATTGGCATTTTAAAAATAGGTGCCGATAGGCATTTCAGATATAGAAGCCGATAGGTATTTCAAATATAGGTGTGGATAGACATTTCAGATATGGTTGCCGATAGGCATTTCAAATATAGGTGCTGATAGTCATTTCAGATGTAGTTTCCGATAGGCATCTCAAAAATGGGTTCCGATAGGCATTTCAGATATAGGTGCCGATAGGCATTTCAGATATACTTACCGATTGGCATTTTAAAAATAGGTGCCGATAGGCATTTTAGATGTAGTTTCCGATAGGCATTTCAAAAATAGGTGCCGATAGGCATTTCAGATATAGGTGCCGATAGGCATGTCAGATATAGTTGCCGATTGGCATATAAAATATATGTGCTGATAGGCATTTCAAATATAGGTGTCGACCGGCATTTCAAATATAAATGCCGAAAGGCATTTCAGATATAGGTGCCGATAGGCATTTCTGATGTAGTTGCCGATAGGCATTTCTGATGTAGTTGCCGATAGGCATTTCAAAAATAGGTACCGATAGGCATTTCAGATATAGGTGCCGATAGGCATTTCAGATATAGTTGCCGATTGGCATTTTAAAAATAGGTGCCGATAGGCATTTCAGATATAGAAGCCGATAGGTATTTCAAATATAGGTGTGGATAGGCATTTCAGATATGGTTGCCGATAGGCATTTCAAATACAGGTGCTGATAGTCATTTCAGATGTAGTTTCCGATAGGCATTTCAAAAATAGGTTCCGATAGGCATTTCAGATATAGGTGCCGATAGACATTTCAGATATACTTACCGATTGGCATTTTAAAAATAGGTGCCGTTAGGCATTTTAGATGTAGTTTCCGATAGGCATTTCAAAAATAGGTGCCGATAGGCATTTCAGATATAGGTGCCGATAGGCATATCAGATATAGTTGCCGATAGGCATTTAAAATATATGTGCTGATAGGCATTTCAAATATAGGTGTCGACCGGCATTTCAGATATAAATGCCGAAAGGCATTTCAGATATAGGTGCCGATAGGCATTTCTGATGTGGTTGCCGATAGGCATTTCAAATATAGGTGCTGATAGGCATTTCAGATGTAGTTTCCGATAGGCATTTCAAAAATAGGTACCGATAGGCATTTCAGATATAGGTGCCGATAGGCATTTCAGATATAGTTGCCGATTGGCATTTTAAAAATAGGTGCCGATAGGCATTTCAGATATAGAAGCCGATAGATATTTCAAATATAGGTGTGGATAGGCATTTCAGATATGGTTGCCGATAGGCATTTCAAATATAGGTGCTGATAGTCATTTCAGATGTAGTTTCCGATAGGCATTTTAAAAATAGGTTCCGATAGACATTTCAGCTATAGGTGCCGATAGGCATATCAGATATAGTTGCCGATAGGCATTTAAAATATGTGTGCCGATAGGCATTTCAAATATAGGTGTCGACCGGCATTTCAGATATAAATGCCGAAAGGCGTTTCAGATATAGGTGCCGATAGGCATTTCTGATGTGGTTGCCGATAGGCATTTCAAATATAGGTGCTGATAGGCATTTCAGATGTAGTTTCCGATAGGCATTTCAAAAATAGGTACCGATAGGCATTTCAGATACAGGTGCCGATAGGCATTTCAGATATAGTTGCCGATTGGCATTTTAAAAATAGGTGCCGATAGGCATTTCAGATATAGAAGCCGATAGGTATTTCAAATATAGGTGTGGATAGGCATTTCAGATATAGGTGCCGATAGGCATTTCAAATGTGGTTGCCGATAGGCATTTCAAATATAGGTGCTGATAGGCATTTCAGATGTAGTTTCCGATAGGCATTTCAAAAATAGGTACCGATAGGCATTTCAGATATAGGTTCCGATAGGCATTTCAGATATAGTTGCCGATTGGCATTTTAAAAATAGGTGCCGATAGGCATTTCAGATATAGAAGCCGACAGGTATTTCAAATATAGGTGTGGATAGGCATTTCAGATATGGTTGCCGATAGGCATTTCAAATATAGGTGCTGATAGTCATTTCAGATGTAGTTTCCGATAGGCATTTCAAAAATAGGTTCCGATGGGCATTTCAGATATAGGTGCCGATAGGCATTTCAGATATACTTACCGATTGGCATTTTAAAAATAGGTGCCGATAGGCATTTTAAATGTAGTTTCCGATAGGCATTTCAAAAATAGGTGCCGATAGGCATTTCAGATATAGGTGCCGATAGGCATATCAGATATAGTTGCCGATAGGCATTTAAAATATTTGTGCCGATAGGCATTTCAAATATAGGTGTCGACCGGCATTTCAGATATAAATGCCGAAGGGCATTTCAGATATAGGTGCCGATAGGCATTTCTGATGTGGTTGCCGATAGGCATTTCAAATATAGGTGCTGATAGGCATTTCAGATGTAGTTTCCGATAGGCATTTCAAAAATAGGTACCGATAGGCATTTCAGATATAGGTGCCGATAGGCATTTCTGATGTGGTTGCCGATAGGCATTTCAAATATAGGTGCTGATAGGCATTTCAGACGTAGTTTCCGATAGGCATTTCAGATGTAGTTTCCGACAGGCATTTCAAAAATAGGTACCGATAGGCATTTCAGATATAAGTGCCGATAGGCATTTCAGATATAGTTGCCAATTGGCATTTTAAAAATAGGTGCCGATAGGCATTTCAGATATAGAAGCCGATAGGTATTTCAAATATAGGTGTGGATAGGCATTTCAGATATGGTTGCCGATAGGCATTTCAAATATAGGTGCTGATAGTCATTTCAGATGTAGTTTCCGATAGGCATTTCAAAAATAGGTTCCGATAGGCATTTCAGATATAGGTGCCGATAGGCATTTCAGATATACTTACCGATTGGCATTTTAAAAATAGGTGCCGATAGGCATTTTAGATGTAGTTTCCGATAGGCATTTCAAAAATAGGTGCCGATAGGCATTTCAGATATAGGTGCCGATAGGCATATCAGATATAGTTGCCGATAGGCATTTAAAATATATGTGCCGATAGGCATTTCAAATATAGGTGTCGACCGGCATTTCAGATATAAATGCCGAAAGGCATTTCAGATATAGGTGCCGATAGGCATTTCTGATGTGGTTGCCGATAGGCATTTCAAATATAGGTGCTGATAGGCATTTCAGATGTAGTTTCCGATAGGCATTTCAAAAATAGGTACCGATAGGCATTTCAGATATAGGTGCCGATAGGCATTTCAGATATAGTTGCCGATTGGCATTTTAAAAATAGGTGCCGATAGGCATTTCAGATTTAGGTGCCGATAGGCATATCAGATATAGTTGCCGATAGGCATTTAAAATATATGTGCCGATAGGCATTTCAAATATAGGTGTCGACCGGCATTTCAGTTATAACTGCCGAAAGGCATTTCAGATATAGGTGCCGATAGGCATTTCTGATGTGGTTGCCGATAGGCATTTTAAATATAGGTGCTGATAGGCATTTCAGATGTAGTTTCCGATAGGCATTTCAGATGTAGTTTCCGACAGGCATTTCAAAAATAGGTACCGATAGGCATTTCAGATATAAGTGCCGATAGGCATTTCAGATATAGTTGCCAATTGGCATTTTAAAAATAGGTGCCGATAGGCATTTCAGATATAGAAGCCGATAGGTATTTCAAATATAGGTGTGGATAGGCATTTCAGATATGCTTGCCGATAGGCATTTCAAATATAGGTGCTGATAGTCATTTCAGATGTAGTTTCCGATAGGCATTTCAAAAATAGGTTCCGATAGGCATTTCAGATATAGGTGCCGATAGGCATTTCAGATATACTTACCGATTGGCATTTTAAAAATAGGTGCCGATAGGCATTTTAGATGTAGTTTCCGATAGGCATTTCAAAAATAGGTGCCGATAGGCATTTCAGATATAGGTGCCGATAGGCATATCAGATATAGTTGCCGATAGGCATTTAAAATATATGTGCCGATAGGCATTTCAAATATAGGTGTCGAGCGGCGTTTCAGATATAAATGCCGAAAGGCATTTCAGATATAGGTGCCGATAGGCATTTCTGATGTGGTTGCCGATAGGCATTTCAAATATAGGTGCTGATAGTCATTTCAGATGTAGTTTCCGATAGGCATTTCAAAAATAGGTTCCGATAGGCATTTCAGATATAGGTGCCGATAGGCATTTCAGATATACTTACCGATTGGCATTTTAAAAATTGGTGCCGATAGGCATTTTAGATGTTGTTTCCGATAGGCATTTCAAAAATAGGTGCCGATAGGCATTTCAGATATAGGTGCCGATAGGCATATCAGATATAGTTGCCGATAGGCATTTAAAATATATGTGCCGATAGGCATTTCAAATATAGGTGTCGACCGGCATTTCAGATATAAATGCCGAAAGGCATTTCAGATATAGGTGCCGATAGGCATTTCTGATGTGGTTGCCGATAGGCATTTCAAATATAGGTGCTGATAGGCATTTCAGATGTAGTTTCCGATAGGCATTTCAAAAATAGGTACCGATAGGCATTTCAGATATAGGTGCCGATAGGCATTTCAGATATAGTTGCCGATTGGCATTTTAAAAATAGGTGCCGATAGGCATTTCAGATATAGAAGCCGATAGGTATTTCAAATATAGGTGTGGATAGGCATTTCAGATATGTTTGCCGATAGGCATTTCAAATATAGGTGCTGATAGTCATTTTAGATGTAGTTTCCGATAGGCATTTCAAAAATAGGTTCCGATAGGCATTTCAGATATAGGTGCCGATAGGCATTTCAGATATACTTACCGATTGGCATTTTAAAAATAGGTGCCGATAGGCATTTTAGATGTAGTTTCCGATAGGCATTTCAAAAATAGGTGCCGATAGGCATTTCAGATATAGGTGCCGATAGGCATATCAGATATAGTTGCCAATAGGCATTTAAAATATATGTGCCGATAGGCATTTCAAATATAGGTGTCGACCGGCATTTCAGATATAAATGCCGAAAGGCATTTCAGATATAGGTGCCGATAGGCATTTCTGATGTGGTTGCCGATAGGCATTTCAAATATAGGTGCTGATAGGCATTTCAGATGTAGTTTCCGATAGGCATTTCAAAAATAGGTACCGATAGGCATTTCAGAAATAGGTGCCGATAGGCATTTCAGATATAGTTGCCGATTGGCATTTTAAAAATAGGTGCCGATAGGCATTTCAGATATAGAAGCCGATAGGTATTTCAAATATAGGTGTGGATAGGCATTTCAGATATGGTTGCCGATAGGCATTTCAAATATATGTGCTGATAGTCATTTCAGATGTAGTTTCCGATAGGCATCTCAAAAATGGGTTCCGATAGGCATTTCAGATATAGGTGCCGATAGGCATTTCAGATATACTTACCGATTGGCATTTTAAAAATAGGTGCCGATAGGCATTTTAGATGTAGTTTCCGATAGGCATTTCAAAAATAGGTGCCGATAGGCATTTCAGATATAGGTGCCGATAGGCATATCAGATATAGTTGCCAATAGGCATTTAAAATATATGTGCCGATAGGCATTTCAAATATAGGTGTCGACCGGCATTTCAGATATAAATGCCGAAAGGCATTTCAGATATAGGTGCCGATAGGCATTTCTGATGTGGTTGCCGATAGGCATTTCAAATATAGGTGCTGATAGGCATTACAGATGTAGTTTCCGATAGGCATTTCAAAAATAGGTACCGATAGGCATTTAAGATATAGGTGCCGATAGGCATTTCAGATATAGTTGCCGATTGGCATTTTAAAAATAGGTGCCGATAGGCATTTCAGATATAGAAGCCGATAGGTATTTCAAATATAGGTGTGGATAGGCATTTCAGATATGGTTGCCGATAGGCATTTCAAATATAGGTGCTGATAGTCATTTCAGATGTAGTTTCCGATAGGCATCTCAAAAATGGGTTCCGATAGGCATATCAGATATAGGTGCCGATAGGCATTTCAGATATACTTACCGATTGGCATTTTAAAAATAGGTGCCGATAGGCATTTTAGATGTAGTTTCCGATAGGCATTTCAAAAATAGGTGCCGATAGGCATTTCAGATATAGGTGCCGATAGGCATGTCAGCTATAGTTGCCGATAGGCATATAAAATATATGTGCTGATAGGCATTTCAAATATAGGTGTCGACCGGCATTTCAAATATAAATGCCGAAAGGCATTTCAGATATAGGTGCCGATAGGCATTTCTGATGTAGTTGCCGATAGGCATTTCTGATGTAGTTGCCGATAGGCATTTCAAAAATAGGTACCGATAGGCATTTCAGATATAGGTGCCGATAGGCATTTCAGATATAGTTGCCGATTGGCATTTTAAAAATAGGTGCCGATAGGCATTTCAGATATAGAAGCCGATAGGTATTTCAAATATAGGTGTGGATAGGCATTTTAGATATGGTTGCCGATAGGCATTTCAAATACAGGTGCTGATAGTCATTTCAGATGTAGTTTCCGATAGGCATTTCAAAAATAGGTTCCGATAGGCATTTCAGATATAGGTGCCGATAGACATTTCAGATATACTTACCGATTGGCATTTTAAAAATAGGTGCCGATAGGCATTTTAGATGTAGTTTCCGATAGGCATTTCAAAAATAGGTGCCGATAGGCATTTCAGATATAGGTGCCGATAGGCATATCAGTTATAGTTGCCGATAGGCATTTAAAATATATGTGCTGATAGGCATTTCAAATATAGGTGTCGACCGGCATTTCAGATATAAATGCCGAAAGGCATTTCAGATATAGGTGCCGATAGGCATTTCTGTTGTGGTTGCCGATAGGCATTTCAAATATAGGTGCTGATAGGCATTTCAGATGTAGTTTCCGATAGGCATTTCAAAAATAGGTACCGATAGGCATTTCAGATATAGGTGCCGATAGGCATTTCAGATATAGTTGCCGATTGGCATTTTAAAAATAGGTGCCGATAGGCATTTCAGATATAGAAGCCGTGGTATTTCAAATATAGGTGTGGATAGGCATTTCGGATATGGTTGCCGATAGGCATTTCAAATATAGGTGCTGATAGTCATTTCAGATGTAGTTTCCGATAGGCATTTCAAAAATAGGTTCCGATAGGCATTTCAGATATAGGTGCCGATAGGCATTTCAGATATACTTACCGATTGGCATTTTAAAAATAGGTGCCGATAGGCATTTTAGATGTAGTTTCCGATAGGCATTTCAAAAATAGGTGCCGATAGGCATTTCAGATATAGGTGCCGATAGGCATATCAGATATAGTTGCCGATAGGCATTTAAAATATATGTGCCGATAGGCATTTCAAATATAGGTGTCGACCGGCATTTTAGATATAAATGCCGAAAGGCATTTCAGATATAGGTGCCGATAGGCATTTCTGATGTGCTTGCCGATAGGCATTTCAAATATAGGTGCTGATAGGCATTTCAGATGTAGTTTCCGATAGGCATTTCAAAAATAGGTTCCGATAGGCATTTCAGATATAGGTGCCGATAGACATTTCAGATATACTTACCGATTGGCATTTTAAAAATAGGTGCCGATAGGCATTTTAGATGTAGTTTCCGATAGGCATTTCAAAAATAGGTGCCGATAGGCATTTCAGATATAGGTGCCGATAGGCATATCAGATATAGTTGCCGATAGGCATTTAAAATATATGTGCCGATAGGCATTTCAAATATAGGTGTCGACCGGCATTTCAGATATAAATGCCGAAAGGCATTTCAGATATAGGTGCCGATAGGCATTTCTGATGTGGTTGCCGATAGGCATTTCAAATATAGGTGCTGATAGGCATTTCAGATGTAGTTTCCGATAGGCATTTCAAAAATAGGTACCGATAGGCATTTCAGATATAGGTGCCGATAGGCATTTCAGATATAGTTGCCGATAGGCATTTAAAATATATGTGCCGATAGGCATTTCAAATATAGGTGTCGACAGGCATTTCAGATATAAATGCCGAAAGGCATTTCAGATATAGGTGCCGATAGGCATTTCTGATGTGGTTGCCGATAGGCATTTCAAATATAGGTGCTGATAGGCATTTAAGATGTAGTTTTGCGATAGGCATTTCAAAAATAGGTACCGATAGGCATTTCAGATATAGGTGCCGATGGGCATTTTAGATATAGTTGCCGATTGGCATTTTAAAAATAGGTGCCGATAGGCATTTCAGATATAGAAGCCGATAGGTATTTCAAATATAGGTGTGGATAGGCATTTCAGATATGGTTGCCGATAGGTATTTCAAATATAGGTGCTGATAGTCATTTCAGATGTAGTTTCCGATAGGCATTTCAAAAATAGGTTCCGATAGGCATTTCAGATATAGGTGCCGATAGGCATTTCTGATGTGGTTGCCGATAGGCATTTCAGGTGCTGATAGGCATTTCAGATGTAGTTTCTGATAGGCATTTCAAAAATAGGTACCGATAGGCATTTCAGATATAGGTGCCGATAGGCATTTCAGATATAGTTGCCGATTGACATTTTAAAAATAGGTGCCGATAGGCATTTCAGATATAGAAGCCGATAGGTATTTCAAATATAGGTGTGGATAGGCATTTCAGATATAGGTGCCGATAGGCATTTCTAATGTGGTTGCCGATAGGCATTTCAAATATAGGTGCTGATAGGCATTTCAGATGTAGTTTCCGATAGGCATTTCAAAAATAGGTACCGATAGGCATTTCAGATATAGGTGCCGATAGGCATTTCAGATATAGTTGCCGATTGGCATTTTAAAAATAGGTGCCGATAGGCATTTCAGATATAGAAGCCGATAGGTATTTCAAATATAGGTGTGGATAGGCATTTCAGATATGGTTGCCGATAGGCATTTCAAATATAGGTGCTGATAGTCATTTCAGATGTAGTTTCCGATAGGCATTTCAAAAAAAGGTTCCGATGGGCATTTTAGATATAGGTGCCGATAGGCATTTCAGATATACTTACCGATTGGCATTTTAAAAATAGGTGCCGATAGGCATTTTAGATGTAGTTTCCGATAGGCATTTCAAAAATAGGTGCCGATAGGCATTTCAGATATAGGTGCCGATAGGCATATCAGATATAGTTGCCGATAGGCATTTAAAATATTTGTGCCGATAGGCATTTCAAATATAGGTGTCGACCGGCATTTCAGATATAAATGCCGAAGGGCATTTCAGATATAGGTGCCGATAGGCATTTCTGATGTGGTTGCCGATAGGCATTTCAAATATAGGTGCTGATAGGCATTTCAGATGTAGTTTCCGATAGGCATTTCAAAAATAGGTACCGATAGGCATTTCAGATATAGGTGCCGATAGGCATTTCTGATGTGGTTGCCGATAGGCATTTCAAATATAGGTGCTGATAGGCATTTCAGACGTAGTTTCCGATAGGCATTTCAAAAATAGGTACCGATAGGCATTTCAGATATAGGTGCCGATAGGCATTTCAGATATAGTTGCCGATTGGCATTTTAAAAATAGGTGCCGATAGGCATTTCAGAAATAGAAGCCGATAGGTATTTCAAATATAGGTGTGGATAGGCATTTCAGATATGGTTGCCGGTAGGCATTTCAAATATAGGTGCTGATAGTCATTTCAGATGTAGTTTCCGATAGGCATTTCAAAAATAGGTTCCGATAGGCATTTCAGATATAGGTGCCGATAGGCATTTCAGATATACTTACCGATTGGCATTTTAAAAATAGGTGCCGATAGGCATTTTAGATGTAGTTTCCGATAGGCATTTCAAAAATAGGTGCCGATAGGCATTTCAGATTTAGGTGCCGATAGGCATATCAGATATAGTTGCCGATAGGCATTTAAAATATATGTGCCGATAGGCATTTCAAATATAGGTGTCGACCGGCATTTCAGTTATAAATGCCGAAAGGCATTTCAGATATAGGTGCCGATAGGCATTTCTGATGTGGTTGCCGATAGGCATTTTAAATATAGGTGCTGATAGGCATTTCAGATGTAGTTTCCGATAGGCATTTCAGATGTAGTTTCCGATAGGCATTTCAAAAATAGGTACCGATAGGCATTTCAGATATAAGTGCCGATAGGCATTTCAGATATAGTTGCCAATTGGCATTTTTAAAATAGGTGCCGATAAGCATTTCAGATATAGAAGCCGATAGGTATTTCAAATATAGGTGTGGATAGGCATTTCAGATATGGTTGCCGATAGGCATTTCAAATATAGGTGCTGATAGTCATTTCAGATGTAGTTTCCGATAGGCATTTCAAAAATAGGTTCCGATAGGCATTTCAGATATAGGTGCCGATAGGCATTTCAGATATACTATCCGATTGGCATTTTAAAAATAGGTGCCGATAGGCATTTTAGATGTAGTTTCCGATAGGCATTTCAAAAATAGGTGCCGATAGGCATTTCAGATATAGGTGCCGATAGGCATATCAGATATAGTTGCCGATAGGCATTTAAAATATATGTGCCGATAGGCATTTCAAATATAGTTGTCGACCGGCATTTCAGATATAAATGCCGAAAGGCATTTCAGATATAGGTGCCGATAGGCATTTCTGATGTGGTTGCCGATAGGCATTTCAAATATAGGTGCTGATAGGCATTTCAGATGTAGTTTCCGATAGGCATTTCAAAAATAGGTACCGATAGGCATTTCAGATATAGGTGCCGATAGGCATTTCAGATATAGTTGCCGATTGGCATTTTAAAAATAGGTGCCGATAGGCATTTCAGATATAGAAGCCGATAGGTATTTCAAATATAGGTGTGGATAGGCATTTCAGATATGGTTGCCGATAGGCATTTCAAATATAGGTGCTAATAGTCATTTCAGATGTAGTTTCCGATAGGCATTTCAAAAATAGGTTCCGATAGGCATTTCAGATATAGGTGCCGATAGGCATATCAGATATAGTTGCCGATAGGCATTTAAAATATATGTGCTGATAGGCATTTCAAATATAGGTGTCGACCGGCATTTCAGATATAAATGCCGAAAAGCATTTCAGATATAGGTGCCGATAGGCATTTCTGATGTGGTTGCCGATAGGCATTTCAAATATAGGTGCTGATAGGCATTATAGATGTAGTTTCCGATAGGCATTTCAAAAATAGGTACCGATAGGCATTTCAGATATAGGTGCCGATAGGCATTTCAGATATAGTTGCCGATTGGCATTTTAAAAATAGGTGCCGATAGGCATTTCAGATATAGAAGCCGATAGATATTTCAAATATAGGTGTGGATAGGCATTTCAGATATGGTTGCCGATAGGCATTTCAAATATAGGTGCTGATAGTCATTTCAGATGTAGTTTCCGATAGGCATTTCAAAAATAGGTTCCGATAGGCATTTCAGCTATAGGTGCCGATATGCATATCAGATATAGTTGCCGATAGGCATTTAAAATATATGTGCCGATAGGCATTTCAAATATAGGTGTCGACCGGCATTTCAGATATTAATGCCGAAAGGCGTTTCAGATATAGGTGCCGATAGGCATTTCTGATGTGGTTGCCGATAGGCATTTCAAATATAGGTGCTGATAGGCATTTCAGATGTAGTTTCCGATAGGCATTTCAAAAATAGGTACCGATAGGCATTTCAGATACAGGTGCCGATAGGCATTTCAGATATAGTTGCCGATTGGCATTTTAAAAATAGGTGCCGATAGGCATTTCAGATATAGAAGCCGATAGGTATTTCAAATATAGGTGTGGATAGGCATTTCAGATATGGTTGCCGATAGGCATTTCAAATATAGGTGCTGATAGTCATTTCAGATGTAGTTTCCGATAGGCATTTCAAAAATAGGTTCCGATAGGCATTTCAGATATAGGTGCCGATAGGCATTTCAGATATACTTACCGATTGGCATTTTAAAAATAGGTGCCGATAGGCATTTTAGATGTAGTTTCCGATAGGCATTTCAAAAATAGGTGCCGATAGGCATTTCAAATATAGGTGTCGACCGGCATTTCAGATATAAATGCCGAAAGGCATTTCAGATATAGGTGCCGATAGGCATTTCTGATGTGGTTGCCGATAGGCATTTCAAATATAGGTGCTGATAGGCATTTCAGATGTAGTTTCCGATAGGCATTTCAGATATAGTTGCCGATTGGCATTTTAAAAATAGGTGCCGATAGGCATTTCAGATATAGAAGCCGATAGGTATTTCAAATATAGGTGTGGATAGGCATTTCAGATATGGTTGCCGATAGGCATTTCAAATATAGGTGCTGATAGTCATTTCAGATGTAGTTTCTGATAGGCATTTCAAAAATAGGTTCCGATAGGCATTTCAGATATAGGTGCCGATAGGCATTTCAGATATACTTACCGATTGGCATTTTAAAAATAGGTGCCGATAGGCATTTTAGATGTAGTTTCCGATAGGCATTTCAAAAATAGGTGCCGATAGGCATTTCAGATATAGGTGCCGATAGGCATATCAGATATAGTTGCCGATAGGCATTTAAAATATATGTGCCGATAGGCATTTCAAATATAGGTGTCGACCGGCATTTCAGATATAAATGCCGAAAGGCGTTTCAGATATAGGTGCCGATAGGCATTTCTGATGTGGTTGCCGATAGGCATTTCAAATATAGGTGCTGGTAGGCATTTCAGATGTAGTTTCTGATAGGCATTTCAAAAATAGGTACCGATAGGCAATTCAGATACAGGTGCCGTTAGGCATTTCAGATATAGTTGCCGATTGGCATTTTAAAAATAGGTGCCGATAGGCATTTCAGATATAGAAGCCGATAGGTATTTCAAATATATGTGTGGATAGGCATTTCAGATATGTTTGCCGATAGGCATTTCAAATATAGGTGCTGATAGTCATTTCAGATGTAGTTTCCGATAGGCATTTCAAAAATAGGTTCCGATAGGCATTTCAGATATAGGTGCCGATAGGCATTTCAGATATACTTACCGATTGGCATTTTAAAAATTGGTGCCGATAGGCATTTTAGATGTAGTTTCCGATAGGCATTTCAAAAATAGGTGCCGATAGGCATTTCAGATATAGGTGCCGATAGGCATATCAGATATAGTTGCCGATAGGCATTTAAAATATATGTGCCGATAGGCATTTCAAATATAGGTGTCGACCGGCATTTTAGATATAAATGCCGAAAGGCATTTCAGATATAGGTGCCGATAGGCATTTCTGATGTGCTTGCCGATAGGCATTTCAAATATAGGTGCTGATAGGCATTTCAGATGTAGTTTCCGATAGGCATTTCAAAAATAGGTTCCGATAGGCATTTCAGATATAGGTGCCGATAGACATTTCAGATATACTTACCGATTGGCATTTTAAAAATAGGTGCCGATAGGCATTTTAGATGTAGTTTCCGATAGGCATTTCAAAAATAGGTGCCGATAGGCATTTCAGATATAGGTGCCGATAGGCATATCAGATATAGTTGCCGATAGGCATTTAAAATATATGTGCCGATAGGCATTTCAAATATAGGTGTCGACCGGCATTTCAGATATAAATGCCGAAAGGCATTTCAGATATAGGTGCCGATAGGCATTTCTGATGTGGTTGCCGATAGGCATTTCAAATATAGGTGCTGATAGGCATTTCAGATGTAGTTTCCGATAGGCATTTCAAAAATAGGTACCGATAGGCATTTCAGATATAGGTGCCGATAGGCATTTCAGATATAGTTGCCGATAGGCATTTAAAATATATGTGCCGATAGGCATTTCAAATATAGGTGTCGACAGGCATTTCAGATATAAATGCCGAAAGGCATTTCAGATATAGGTGCCGATAGGCATTTCTGATGTGGTTGCCGATAGGCATTTCAAATATAGGTGCTGATAGGCATTTAAGATGTAGTTTTGCGATAGGCATTTCAAAAATAGGTACCGATAGGCATTTCAGATATAGGTGCCGATGGGCATTTTAGATATAGTTGCCGATTGGCATTTTAAAAATAGGTGCCGATAGGCATTTCAGATATAGAAGCCGATAGGTATTTCAAATATAGGTGTGGATAGGCATTTCAGATATGGTTGCCGATAGGTATTTCAAATATAGGTGCTGATAGTCATTTCAGATGTAGTTTCCGATAGGCATTTCAAAAATAGGTTCCGATAGGCATTTCAGATATAGGTGCCGATAGGCATTTCTGATGTGGTTGCCGATAGGCATTTCAGGTGCTGATAGGCATTTCAGATGTAGTTTCTGATAGGCATTTCAAAAATGGGTACCGATAGGCATTTCAGATATAGGTGCCGATAGGCATTTCAGATATAGTTGCCGATTGACATTTTAAAAATAGGTGCCGATAGGCATTTCAGATATAGAAGCCGATAGGTATTTCAAATATAGGTGTGGATAGGCATTTCAGATATAGGTGCCGATAGGCATTTCTAATGTGGTTGCCGATAGGCATTTCAAATATAGGTGCTGATAGGCATTTCAGATGTAGTTTCCGATAGGCATTTCAAAAATAGGTACCGATAGGCATTTCAGATATAGGTGCCGATAGGCATTTCAGATATAGTTGCCGATTGGCATTTTAAAAATAGGTGCCGATAGGCATTTCAGATATAGAAGCCGATAGGTATTTCAAATATAGGTGTGGATAGGCATTTCAGATATGGTTGCCGATAGGCATTTCAAATATAGGTGCTGATAGTCATTTCAGATGTAGTTTCCGATAGGCATTTCAAAAAAAGGTTCCGATGGGCATTTTAGATATAGGTGCCGATAGGCATTTCAGATATACTTACCGATTGGCATTTTAAAAATAGGTGCCGATAGGCATTTTAGATGTAGTTTCCGATAGGCATTTCAAAAATAGGTGCCGATAGGCATTTCAGATATAGGTGCCGATAGGCATATCAGATATAGTTGCCGATAGGCATTTAAAATATTTGTGCCGATAGGCATTTCAAATATAGGTGTCGACCGGCATTTCAGATATAAATGCCGAAGGGCATTTCAGATATAGGTGCCGATAGGCATTTCTGATGTGGTTGCCGATAGGCATTTCAAATATAGGTGCTGATAGGCATTTCAGATGTAGTTTCCGATAGGCATTTCAAAAATAGGTACCGATAGGCATTTCAGATATAGGTGCCGATAGGCATTTCTGATGTGGTTGCCGATAGGCATTTCAAATATAGGTGCTGATAGGCATTTCAGACGTAGTTTCCGATAGGCATTTCAAAAATAGGTACCGATAGGCATTTCAGATATAGGTGCCGATAGGCATTTCAGATATAGTTGCCGATTGGCATTTTAAAAATAGGTGCCGATAGGCATTTCAGAAATAGAAGCCGATAGGTATTTCAAATATAGGTGTGGATAGGCATTTCAGATATGGTTGCCGGTAGGCATTTCAAATATAGGTGCTGATAGTCATTTCAGATGTAGTTTCCGATAGGCATTTCAAAAATAGGTTCCGATAGGCATTTCAGATATAGGTGCCGATAGGCATTTCAGATATACTTACCGATTGGCATTTTAAAAATAGGTGCCGATAGGCATTTTAGATGTAGTTTCCGATAGGCATTTCAAAAATAGGTGCCGATAGGCATTTCAGATTTAGGTGCCGATAGGCATATCAGATATAGTTGCCGATAGGCATTTAAAATATATGTGCCGATAGGCATTTCAAATATAGGTGTCGACCGGCATTTCAGTTATAAATGCCGAAAGGCATTTCAGATATAGGTGCCGATAGGCATTTCTGATGTGGTTGCCGATAGGCATTTTAAATATAGGTGCTGATAGGCATTTCAGATGTAGTTTCCGATAGGCATTTCAGATGTAGTTTCCGACAGGCATTTCAAAAATAGGTACCGATAGGCATTTCAGATATAAGTGCCGATAGGCATTTCAGATATAGTTGCCAATTGGCATTTTAAAAATAGGTGCCGATAGGCATTTCAGATATAGAAGCCGATAGGTATTTCAAATATAGGTGTGGATAGGCATTTCAGATATGGTTGCCGATAGGCATTTCAAATATAGGTGCTGATAGTCATTTCAGATGTAGTTTCCGATAGGCATTTCAAAAATAGGTTCCGATAGGCATTTCAGATATAGGTGCCGATAGGCATTTCAGATATACTTACCGATTGGCATTTTAAAAATAGGTGCCGATAGGCATTTTAGATGTAGTTTCCGATAGGCATTTCAAAAATAGGTGCCGATAGGCATTTCAGATATAGGTGCCGATAGGCATATCAGATATAGTTGCCGATAGGCATTTAAAATATATGTGCCGATAGGCATTTCAAATATAGGTGTCGACCGGCATTTCAGATATAAATGCCGAAAGGCATTTCAGATATAGGTGCCGATAGGCATTTCTGATGTGGTTGCCGATAGGCATTTCAAATATAGGTGCTGATAGGCATTTCAGATGTAGTTTCCGATAGGCATTTCAAAAATAGGTACCGATAGGCATTTCAGATATAGGTGCCGATAGGCATTTCAGATATAGTTGCCGATTGGCATTTTAAAAATAGGTGCCGATAGGCATTTCAGATTTAGGTGCCGATAGGCATATCAGATATAGTTGCCGATAGGCATTTAAAATATATGTGCCGATAGGCATTTCAAATATAGGTGTCGACCGGCATTTCAGTTATAAATGCCGAAAGGCATTTCAGATATAGGTGCCGATAGGCATTTCTGATGTGGTTGCCGATAGGCATTTTAAATATAGGTGCTGATAGGCATTTCAGATGTAGTTTCCGATAGGCATTTCAGATGTAGTTTCCGACAGGCATTTCAAAAATAGGTACCGATAGGCATTTCAGATATAAGTGCCGATAGGCATTTCAGATATAGTTGCCAATTGGCATTTTAAAAATAGGTGCCGATAGGCATTTCAGATATAGAAGCCGATAGGTATTTCAAATATAGGTGTGGATAGGCATTTCAGATATGGTTGCCGATAGGCATTTCAAATATAGGTGCTGATAGTCATTTCAGATGTAGTTTCCGATAGGCATTTCAAAAATAGGTTCCGATAGGCATTTCAGATATAGGTGCCGATAGGCATTTCAGATATACTTACCGATTGGCATTTTAAAAATAGGTGCCGATAGGCATTTTAGATGTAGTTTCCGATAGGCATTTCAAAAATAGGTGCCGATAGGCATTTCAGATATAGGTGCCGATAGGCATATCAGATATAGTTGCCGATAGGCATTTAAAATATATGTGCCGATAGGCATTTCAAATATAGGTGTCGAGCGGCATTTCAGATATAAATGCCGAAAGGCATTTCAGATATAGGTGCCGATAGGCATTTCTGATGTGGTTGCCGATAGGCATTTCAAATATAGGTGCTGATAGTCATTTCAGATGTAGTTTCCGATAGGCATTTCAAAAATAGGTTCCGATAGGCATTTCAGATATAGGTGCCGATAGGCATTTCAGATATACTTACCGATTGGCATTTTAAAAATTGGTGCCGATAGGCATTTTAGATGTAGTTTCCGATAGGCATTTCAAAAATAGGTGCCGATAGGCATTTCAGATATAGGTGCCGATAGGCATATCAGATATAGTTGCCGATAGGCATTTAAAATATATGTGCCGATAGGCATTTCAAATATAGGTGTCGACCGGCATTTCAGATATAAATGCCGAAAGGCATTTCAGATATAGGTGCCGATAGGCATTTCTGATGTGGTTGCCGATAGGCATTTCAAATATAGGTGCTGATAGGCATTTCAGATGTAGTTTCCGATAGGCATTTCAAAAATAGGTACCGATAGGCATTTCAGATATAGGTGCCGATAGGCATTTCAGATATAGTTGCCGATTGGCATTTTAAAAATAGGTGCCGATAGGCATTTCAGATATAGAAGCCGATAGGTATTTCAAATATAGGTGTGGATAGGCATTTCAGATATGTTTGCCGATAGGCATTTCAAATATAGGTGCTGATAGTCATTTTAGATGTAGTTTCCGATAGGCATTTCAAAAATAGGTTCCGATAGGCATTTCAGATATAGGTGCCGATAGGCATTTCAGATATACTTACCGATTGGCATTTTAAAAATAGGTGCCGATAGGCATTTTAGATGTAGTTTCCGATAGGCATTTCAAAAATAGGTGCCGATAGGCATTTCAGATATAGGTGCCGATAGGCATATCAGATATAGTTGCCAATAGGCATTTAAAATATATGTGCCGATAGGCATTTCAAATATAGGTGTCGACCGGCATTTCAGATATAAATGCCGAAAGGCATTTCAGATATAGGTGCCGATAGGCATTTCTGATGTGGTTGCCGATAGGCATTTCAAATATAGGTGCTGATAGGCATTTCAGATGTAGTTTCCGATAGGCATTTCAAAAATAGGTACCGATAGGCATTTCAGAAATAGGTGCCGATAGGCATTTCAGATATAGTTGCCGATTGGCATTTTAAAAATAGGTGCCGATAGGCATTTCAGATATAGAAGCCGATAGGTATTTCAAATATAGGTGTGGATAGGCATTTCAGATATGGTTGCCGATAGGCATTTCAAATATATGTGCTGATAGTCATTTCAGATGTAGTTTCCGATAGGCATCTTAAAAATGGGTTCCGATAGGCATTTCAGATATAGGTGCCGATAGGCATTTCAGATATACTTACCGATTGGCATTTTAAAAATAGGTGCCGATAGGCATTTTAGATGTAGTTTCCGATAGGCATTTCAAAAATAGGTGCCGATAGGCATTTCAGATATAGGTGCCGATAGGCATATCAGATATAGTTGCCGATAGGCATTTAAAATATTTGTGCCGATAGGCATTTCAAATATAGGTGTCGACCGGCATTTCAGATATAAATGCCGAAGGGCATTTCAGATATAGGTGCCGATAGGCATTTCTGATGTGGTTGCCGATAGGCATTTCAAATATAGGTGCTGATAGGCATTTCAGATGTAGTTTCCGATAGGCATTTCAAAAATAGGTACCGATAGGCATTTCAGATATAGGTGCCGATAGGCATTTCTGATGTGGTTGCCGATAGGCATTTCAAATATAGGTGCTGATAGGCATTTCAGACGTAGTTTCCGATAGGCATTTCAAAAATAGGTACCGATAGGCATTTCAGATATAGGTGCCGATAGGCATTTCAGATATAGTTGCCGATTGGCATTTTAAAAATAGGTGCCGATAGGCATTTCAGAAATAGAAGCCGATAGGTATTTCAAATATAGGTGTGGATAGGCATTTCAGATATGGTTGCCGGTAGGCATTTCAAATATAGGTGCTGATAGTCATTTCAGATGTAGTTTCCGATAGGCATTTCAAAAATAGGTTCCGATAGGCATTTCAGATATAGGTGCCGATAGGCATATCAGATATAGTTGCCGATAGGCATTTAAAATATATGTGCCGATAGGCATTTCAAATATAGGTGTCGACCGGCATTTCAGATATAAATGCCGAAAGGCATTTCAGATATAGGTGCCGATAGGCATTTCTGATGTGGTTGCCGATAGGCATTTCAAATATAGGTGCTGATAGGCATTACAGATGTAGTTTCCGATAGGCATTTCAAAAATAGGTACCGATAGGCATTTCAGATATAGGTGCCGATTGGCATTTCAGATATAGTTGCCGATTGGCATTTTAAAAATAGGTGCCGATAGGCATTTCAGATATAGAAGCCGATAGGTATTTCAAATATAGGTGTGGATAGGCATTTCAGATATGGTTGCCGATAGGCATTTCAAATATAGGTGCTGATAGTCATTTCAGATGTAGTTTCCGATAGGCATCTCAAAAATGGGTTCCGATAGGCATATCAGATATAGGTGCCGATAGGCATTTCAGATATACTTACCGATTGGCATTTTAAAAATAGGTGCCGATAGGCATTTTAGATGTAGTTTCCGATAGGCATTTCAAAAATAGGTGCCGATAGGCATTTCAGATATAGGTGCCGATAGGCATGTCAGATATAGTTGCCGATAGGCATATAAAATATATGTGCTGATAGGCATTTCAAATATAGGTGTCGACCGGCATTTCAAATATAAATGCCGAAAGGCATTTCAGATATAGGTGCCGATAGGCATTTCTGATGTAGTTGCCGATAGGCATTTCTGATGTAGTTGCCGATAGGCATTTCAAAAATAGGTACCGATAGGCATTTCAGATATAGGTGCCGATAGGCATTTCAGATATAGTTGCCGATTGGCATTTTAAAAATAGGTGCCGATAGGCATTTCAGATATAGAAGCCGATAGGTATTTCAAATATAGGTGTGGATAGGCATTTTAGATATGGTTGCCGATAGGCATTTCAAATACAGGTGCTGATAGTCATTTCAGATGTAGTTTCCGATAGGCATTTCAAAAATAGGTTCCGATAGGCATTTCAGATATAGGTGCCGATAGACATTTCAGATATACTTACCGATTGGCATTTTAAAAATAGGTGCCGATAGGCATTTTAGATGTAGTTTCCGATAGGCATTTCAAAAATAGGTGCCGATAGGCATTTCAGATATAGGTGCCGATAGGCATATCAGATATAGTTGCCGATAGGCATTTAAAATATATGTGCTGATAGGCATTTCAAATATAGGTGTCGACCGGCATTTCAGATATAAATGCCGAAAGGCATTTCAGATATAGGTGCCGATAGGCATTTCTGTTGTGGTTGCCGATAGGCATTTCAAATATAGGTGCTGATAGGCATTTCAGATGAAGTTTCCGATAGGCATTTCAAAAATAGGTACCGATAGGCATTTCAGATATAGGTGCCGATAGGCATTTCAGATATAGTTGCCGATTGGCATTTTAAAAATAGGTGCCGATAGGCATTTCAGATATAGAAGCCGTGGTATTTCAAATATAGGTGTGGATAGGCATTTCGGATATGGTTGCCGATAGGCATTTCAAATATAGGTGCTGATAGTCATTTCAGATGTAGTTTCCGATAGGCATTTCAAAAATAGGTTCCGATAGGCATTTCAGATATAGGTGCCGATAGGCATTTCAGATATACTTACCGATTGGCATTTTAAAAATAGGTGCCGATAGGCATTTAAGATGTAGTTTCCGATAGGCATTTCAAAAATAGGTGCCGATAGGCATTTCAGATATAGGTGCCGATAGGCATATCAGATATAGTTGCCGATAGGCATTTAAAATATATGTGCCGATAGGCATTTCAAATATAGGTGTCGACCGGCATTTTAGATATAAATGCCGAAAGGCATTTCAGATATAGGTGCCGATAGGCATTTCTGATGTGCTTGCCGATAGGCATTTCAAATATAGGTGCTGATAGGCATTTCAGATGTAGTTTCCGATAGGCATTTCAAAAATAGGTTCCGATAGGCATTTCAGATATAGGTGCCGATAGACATTTCAGATATACTTACCGATTGGCATTTTAAAAATAGGTGCCGATAGGCATTTTAGATGTAGTTTCCGATAGGCATTTCAAAAATAGGTGCCGATAGGCATTTCAGATATAGGTGCCGATAGGCATATCAGATATAGTTGCCGATAGGCATTTAAAATATATGTGCCGATAGGCATTTCAAATATAGGTGTCGACCGGCATTTCAGATATAAATGCCGAAAGGCATTTCAGATATAGGTGCCGATAGGCATTTCTGATGTGGTTGCCGATAGGCATTTCAAATATAGGTGCTGATAGGCATTTCAGATGTAGTTTCCGATAGGCATTTCAAAAATAGGTACCGATAGGCATTTCAGATATAGGTGCCGATAGGCATTTCAGATATAGTTGCCGATAGGCATTTAAAATATATGTGCCGATAGGCATTTCAAATATAGGTGTCGACAGGCATTTCAGATATAAATGCCGAAAGGCATTTCAGATATAGGTGCCGATAGGCATTTCTGATGTGGTTGCCGATAGGCATTTCAAATATAGGTGCTGATAGGCATTTAAGATGTAGTTTTGCGATAGGCATTTCAAAAATAGGTACCGATAGGCATTTCAGATATAGGTGCCGATGGGCATTTTAGATATAGTTGCCGATTGGCATTTTAAAAATAGGTGCCGATAGGCATTTCAGATATAGAAGCCGATAGGTATTTCAAATATAGGTGTGGATAGGCATTTCAGATATGGTTGCCGATAGGTATTTCAAATATAGGTGCTGATAGTCATTTCAGATGTAGTTTCCGATAGGCATTTCAAAAATAGGTTCCGATAGGCATTTCAGATATAGGTGCCGATAGGCATTTCTGATGTGGTTGCCGATAGGCATTTCAGGTGCTGATAGGCATTTCAGATGTAGTTTCTGATAGGCATTTCAAAAATAGGTACCGATAGGCATTTCAGATATAGGTGCCGATAGGCATTTCAGATATAGTTGCCGATTGACATTTTAAAAATAGGTGCCGATAGGCATTTCAGATATAGAAGCCGATAGGTATTTCAAATATAGGTGTGGATAGGCATTTCAGATATAGGTGCCGATAGGCATTTCTAATGTGGTTGCCGATAGGCATTTCAAATATAGGTGCTGATAGGCATTTCAGATGTAGTTTCCGATAGGCATTTCAAAAATAGGTACCGATAGGCATTTCAGATATAGGTGCCGATGGGCATTTCAGATATAGTTGCCGATTGGCATTTTAAAAATAGGTGCCGATAGGCATTTCAGATATAGAAGCCGATAGGTATTTCAAATATAGGTGTGGATAGGCATTTCAGATATGGTTGCCGATAGGCATTTCAAATATAGGTGCTGATAGTCATTTCAGATGTAGTTTCCGATAGGCATTTCAAAAAAAGGTTCCGATGGGCATTTTAGATATAGGTGCCGATAGGCATTTCAGATATACTTACCGATTGGCATTTTAAAAATAGGTGCCGATAGGCATTTTAGATGTAGTTTCCGATAGGCATTTCAAAAATAGGTGCCGATAGGCATTTCAGATATAGGTGCCGATAGGCATATCAGATATAGTTGCCGATAGGCATTTAAAATATTTGTGCCGATAGGCATTTCAAATATAGGTGTCGACCGGCATTTCAGATATAAATGCCGAAGGGCATTTCAGATATAGGTGCCGATAGGCATTTCTGATGTGGTTGCCGATAGGCATTTCAAATATAGGTGCTGATAGGCATTTCAGATGTAGTTTCCGATAGGCATTTCAAAAATAGGTACCGATAGGCATTTCAGATATAGGTGCCGATAGGCATTTCTGATGTGGTTGCCGATAGGCATTTCAAATATAGGTGCTGATAGGCATTTCAGACGTAGTTTCCGATAGGCATTTCAAAAATAGGTACCGATAGGCATTTCAGATATAGGTGCCGATAGGCATTTCAGATATAGTTGCCGATTGGCATTTTAAAAATAGGTGCCGATAGGCATTTCAGAAATAGAAGCCGATAGGTATTTCAAATATAGGTGTGGATAGGCATTTCAGATATGGTTGCCGGTAGGCATTTCAAATATAGGTGCTGATAGTCATTTCAGATGTAGTTTCCGATAGGCATTTCAAAAATAGGTTCCGATAGGCATTTCAGATATAGGTGCCGATAGGCATTTCAGATATACTTACCGATTGGCATTTTAAAAATAGGTGCCGATAGGCATTTTAGATGTAGTTTCCGATAGGCATTTCAAAAATAGGTGCCGATAGGCATTTCAGATTTAGGTGCCGATAGGCATATCAGATATAGTTGCCGATAGGCATTTAAAATATATGTGCCGATAGGCATTTCAAATATAGGTGTCGACCGGCATTTCAGTTATAAATGCCGAAAGGCATTTCAGATATAGGTGCCGATAGGCATTTCTGATGTGGTTGCCGATAGGCATTTTAAATATAGGTGCTGATAGGCATTTCAGATGTAGTTTCCGATAGGCATTTCAGATGTAGTTTCCGATAGGCATTTCAAAAATAGGTACCGATAGGCATTTCAGATATAAGTGCCGATAGGCATTTCAGATATAGTTGCCAATTGGCATTTTTAAAATAGGTGCCGATAAGCATTTCAGATATAGAAGCCGATAGGTATTTCAAATATAGGTGTGGATAGGCATTTCAGATATGGTTGCCGATAGGCATTTCAAATATAGGTGCTGATAGTCATTTCAGATGTAGTTTCCGATAGGCATTTCAAAAATAGGTTCCGATAGGCATTTCAGATATAGGTGCCGATAGGCATTTCAGATATACTATCCGATTGGCATTTTAAAAATAGGTGCCGATAGGCATTTTAGATGTAGTTTCCGATAGGCATTTCAAAAATAGGTGCCGATAGGCATTTCAGATATAGGTGCCGATAGGCATATCAGATATAGTTGCCGATAGGCATTTAAAATATATGTGCCGATAGGCATTTCAAATATAGTTGTCGACCGGCATTTCAGATATAAATGCCGAAAGGCATTTCAGATATAGGTGCCGATAGGCATTTCTGATGTGGTTGCCGATAGGCATTTCAAATATAGGTGCTGATAGGCATTTCAGATGTAGTTTCCGATAGGCATTTCAAAAATAGGTACCGATAGGCATTTCAGATATAGGTGCCGATAGGCATTTCAGATATAGTTGCCGATTGGCATTTTAAAAATAGGTGCCGATAGGCATTTCAGATATAGAAGCCGATAGATATTTCAAATATAGGTGTGGATAGGCATTTCAGATATGGTTGCCGATAGGCATTTCAAATATAGGTGCTGATAGTCATTTCAGATGTAGTTTCCGATAGGCATTTCAAAAATAGGTTCCGATAGGCATTTCAGCTATAGGTGCCGATATGCATATCAGATATAGTTGCCGATAGGCATTTAAAATATATGTGCCGATAGGCATTTCAAATATAGGTGTCGACCGGCATTTCAGATATTAATGCCGAAAGGCGTTTCAGATATAGGTGCCGATAGGCATTTCTGATGTGGTTGCCGATAGGCATTTCAAATATAGGTGCTGATAGGCATTTCAGATGTAGTTTCCGATAGGCATTTCAAAAATAGGTACCGATAGGCATTTCAGATACAGGTGCCGATAGGCATTTCAGATATAGTTGCCGATTGGCATTTTAAAAATAGGTGCCGATAGGCATTTCAGATATAGAAGCCGATAGGTATTTCAAATATAGGTGTGGATAGGCATTTCAGATATGGTTGCCGATAGGCATTTCAAATATAGGTGCTGATAGTCATTTCAGATGTAGTTTCCGATAGGCATTTCAAAAATAGGTTCCGATAGGCATTTCAGATATAGGTGCCGATAGGCATTTCAGATATACTTACCGATTGGCATTTTAAAAATAGGTGCCGATAGGCATTTTAGATGTAGTTTCCGATAGGCATTTCAAAAATAGGTGCCGATAGGCATTTCAAATATAGGTGTCGACCGGCATTTCAGATATAAATGCCGAAAGGCATTTCAGATATAGGTGCCGATAGGCATTTCTGATGTGGTTGCCGATAGGCATTTCAAATATAGGTGCTGATAGGCATTTCAGATGTAGTTTCCGATAGGCATTTCAGATATAGTTGCCGATTGGCATTTTAAAAATAGGTGCCGATAGGCATTTCAGATATAGAAGCCGATAGGTATTTCAAATATAGGTGTGGATAGGCATTTCAGATATGGTTGCCGATAGGCATTTCAAATATAGGTGCTGATAGTCATTTCAGATGTAGTTTCTGATAGGCATTTCAAAAATAGGTTCCGATAGGCATTTCAGATATAGGTGCCGATAGGCATTTCAGATATACTTACCGATTGGCATTTTAAAATAGGTGCCGATAGGCATTTTAGATGTAGTTTCCGATAGGCATTTCAAAAATAGGTGCCGATAGGCATTTCAGATATAGGTGCCGATAGGCATATCAGATATAGTTGCCGATAGGCATTTAAAATATATGTGCCGATAGGCATTTCAAATATAGGTGTCGACCGGCATTTCAGATATAAATGCCGAAAGGCGTTTCAGATATAGGTGCCGATAGGCATTTCTGATGTGGTTGCCGATAGGCATTTCAAATATAGGTGCTGGTAGGCATTTCAGATGTAGTTTCTGATAGGCATTTCAAAAATAGGTACCGATAGGCATTTCAGATACAGGTGCCGATAGGCATTTCAGATATAGTTGCCGATTGGCATTTTAAAAATAGGTGCCGATAGGCATTTCAGATATAGAAGCCGATAGGTATTTCAAATATATGTGTGGATAGGCATTTCAGATATGTTTGCCGATAGGCATTTCAAATATAGGTGCTGATAGTCATTTCAGATGTAGTTTCCGATAGGCATTTCAAAAATAGGTTCCGATAGGCATTTCAGATATAGGTGCCGATAGGCATTTCAGATATACTTACCGATTGGCATTTTAAAAATTGGTGCCGATAGGCATTTTAGATGTAGTTTCCGATAGGCATTTCAAAAATAGGTGCCGATAGGCATTTCAGATATAGGTGCCGATAGGCATATCAGATATAGTTGCCGATAGGCATTTAAAATATATGTGCCGATAGGCATTTCAAATATAGGTGTCGACCGGCATTTTAGATATAAATGCCGAAAGGCATTTCAGATATAGGTGCCGATAGGCATTTCTGATGTGCTTGCCGATAGGCATTTCAAATATAGGTGCTGATAGGCATTTCAGATGTAGTTTCCGATAGGCATTTCAAAAATAGGTTCCGATAGGCATTTCAGATATAGGTGCCGATAGACATTTCAGATATACTTACCGATTGGCATTTTAAAAATAGGTGCCGATAGGCATTTTAGATGTAGTTTCCGATAGGCATTTCAAAAATAGGTGCCGATAGGCATTTCAGATATAGGTGCCGATAGGCATATCAGATATAGTTGCCGATAGGCATTTAAAATATATGTGCCGATAGGCATTTCAAATATAGGTGTCGACCGGCATTTCAGATATAAATGCCGAAAGGCATTTCAGATATAGGTGCCGATAGGCATTTCTGATGTGGTTGCCGATAGGCATTTCAAATATAGGTGCTGATAGGCATTTCAGATGTAGTTTCCGATAGGCATTTCAAAAATAGGTACCGATAGGCATTTCAGATATAGGTGCCGATAGGCATTTCAGATATAGTTGCCGATAGGCATTTAAAATATATGTGCCGATAGGCATTTCAAATATAGGTGTCGACAGGCATTTCAGATATAAATGCCGAAAGGCATTTCAGATATAGGTGCCGATAGGCATTTCTGATGTGGTTGCCGATAGGCATTTCAAATATAGGTGCTGATAGGCATTTAAGATGTAGTTTTGCGATAGGCATTTCAAAAATAGGTACCGATAGGCATTTCAGATATAGGTGCCGATGGGCATTTTAGATATAGTTGCCGATTGGCATTTTAAAAATAGGTGCCGATAGGCATTTCAGATATAGAAGCCGATAGGTATTTCAAATATAGGTGTGGATAGGCATTTCAGATATGGTTGCCGATAGGTATTTCAAATATAGGTGCTGATAGTCATTTCAGATGTAGTTTCCGATAGGCATTTCAAAAATAGGTTCCGATAGGCATTTCAGATATAGGTGCCGATAGGCATTTCTGATGTGGTTGCCGATAGGCATTTCAGGTGCTGATAGGCATTTCAGATGTAGTTTCTGATAGGCATTTCAAAAATGGGTACCGATAGGCATTTCAGATATAGGTGCCGATAGGCATTTCAGATATAGTTGCCGATTGACATTTTAAAAATAGGTGCCGATAGGCATTTCAGATATAGAAGCCGATAGGTATTTCAAATATAGGTGTGGATAGGCATTTCAGATATAGGTGCCGATAGGCATTTCTAATGTGGTTGCCGATAGGCATTTCAAATATAGGTGCTGATAGGCATTTCAGATGTAGTTTCCGATAGGCATTTCAAAAATAGGTACCGATAGGCATTTCAGATATAGGTGCCGATAGGCATTTCAGATATAGTTGCCGATTGGCATTTTAAAAATAGGTGCCGATAGGCATTTCAGATATAGAAGCCGATAGGTATTTCAAATATAGGTGTGGATAGGCATTTCAGATATGGTTGCCGATAGGCATTTCAAATATAGGTGCTGATAGTCATTTCAGATGTAGTTTCCGATAGGCATTTCAAAAAAAGGTTCCGATGGGCATTTTAGATATAGGTGCCGATAGGCATTTCAGATATACTTACCGATTGGCATTTTAAAAATAGGTGCCGATAGGCATTTTAGATGTAGTTTCCGATAGGCATTTCAAAAATAGGTGCCGATAGGCATTTCAGATATAGGTGCCGATAGGCATATCAGATATAGTTGCCGATAGGCATTTAAAATATTTGTGCCGATAGGCATTTCAAATATAGGTGTCGACCGGCATTTCAGATATAAATGCCGAAGGGCATTTCAGATATAGGTGCCGATAGGCATTTCTGATGTGGTTGCCGATAGGCATTTCAAATATAGGTGCTGATAGGCATTTCAGATGTAGTTTCCGATAGGCATTTCAAAAATAGGTACCGATAGGCATTTCAGATATAGGTGCCGATAGGCATTTCTGATGTGGTTGCCGATAGGCATTTCAAATATAGGTGCTGATAGGCATTTCAGACGTAGTTTCCGATAGGCATTTCAAAAATAGGTACCGATAGGCATTTCAGATATAGGTGCCGATAGGCATTTCAGATATAGTTGCCGATTGGCATTTTAAAAATAGGTGCCGATAGGCATTTCAGAAATAGAAGCCGATAGGTATTTCAAATATAGGTGTGGATAGGCATTTCAGATATGGTTGCCGGTAGGCATTTCAAATATAGGTGCTGATAGTCATTTCAGATGTAGTTTCCGATAGGCATTTCAAAAATAGGTTCCGATAGGCATTTCAGATATAGGTGCCGATAGGCATTTCAGATATACTTACCGATTGGCATTTTAAAAATAGGTGCCGATAGGCATTTTAGATGTAGTTTCCGATAGGCATTTCAAAAATAGGTGCCGATAGGCATTTCAGATTTAGGTGCCGATAGGCATATCAGATATAGTTGCCGATAGGCATTTAAAATATATGTGCCGATAGGCATTTCAAATATAGGTGTCGACCGGCATTTCAGTTATAAATGCCGAAAGGCATTTCAGATATAGGTGCCGATAGGCATTTCTGATGTGGTTGCCGATAGGCATTTTAAATATAGGTGCTGATAGGCATTTCAGATGTAGTTTCCGATAGGCATTTCAGATGTAGTTTCCGATAGGCATTTCAAAAATAGGTACCGATAGGCATTTCAGATATAAGTGCCGATAGGCATTTCAGATATAGTTGCCAATTGGCATTTTTAAAATAGGTGCCGATAAGCATTTCAGATATAGAAGCCGATAGGTATTTCAAATATAGGTGTGGATAGGCATTTCAGATATGGTTGCCGATAGGCATTTCAAATATAGGTGCTGATAGTCATTTCAGATGTAGTTTCCCATAGGCATTTCAAAAATAGGTTCCGATAGGCATTTCAGATATAGGTGCCGATAGGCATTTCAGATATACTATCCGATTGGCATTTTAAAAATAGGTGCCGATAGGCATTTTAGATGTAGTTTCCGATAGGCATTTCAAAAATAGGTGCCGATAGGCATTTCAGATATAGGTGCCGATAGGCATATCAGATATAGTTGCCGATAGGCATTTAAAATATATGTGCCGATAGGCATTTCAAATATAGTTGTCGACCGGCATTTCAGATATAAATGCCGAAAGGCATTTCAGATATAGGTGCCGATAGGCATTTCTGATGTGGTTGCCGATAGGCATTTCAAATATAGGTGCTGATAGGCATTTCAGATGTAGTTTCCGATAGGCATTTCAAAAATAGGTACCGATAGGCATTTCAGATATAGGTGCCGATAGGCATTTCAGATATAGTTGCCGATTGGCATTTTAAAATAGGTGCCGATAGGCATTTCAGATATAGAAGCCGATAGGTATTTCAAATATAGGTGTGGATAGGCATTTCAGATATGGTTGCCGATAGGCATTTCAAATATAGGTGCTAATAGTCATTTCAGATGTAGTTTCCGATAGGCATTTCAAAAATAGGTTCCGATAGGCATTTCAGATATAGGTGCCGATAGGCATATCAGATATAGTTGCCGATAGGCATTTAAAATATATGTGCTGATAGGCATTTCAAATATAGGTGTCGACCGGCATTTCAGATATAAATGCCGAAAAGCATTTCAGATATAGGTGCCGATAGGCATTTCTGATGTGGTTGCCGATAGGCATTTCAAATATAGGTGCTGATAGGCATTTCAGATGTAGTTTCCGATAGGCATTTCAAAAATAGGTACCGATAGGCATTTCAGATATAGGTGCCGATAGGCATTTCAGATATAGTTGCCGATTGGCATTTTAAAAATAGGTGCCGATAGGCATTTCAGATATAGAAGCCGATAGATATTTCAAATATAGGTGTGGATAGGCATTTCAGATATGGTTGCCGATAGGCATTTCAAATATAGGTGCTGATAGTCATTTCAGATGTAGTTTCCGATAGGCATTTCAAAAATAGGTTCCGATAGGCATTTCAGCTATAGGTGCCGATATGCATATCAGATATAGTTGCCGATAGGCATTTAAAATATATGTGCCGATAGGCATTTCAAATATAGGTGTCGACCGGCATTTCAGATATTAATGCCGAAAGGCGTTTCAGATATAGGTGCCGATAGGCATTTCTGATGTGGTTGCCGATAGGCATTTCAAATATAGGTGCTGATAGGCATTTCAGATGTAGTTTCCGATAGGCATTTCAAAAATAGGTACCGATAGGCATTTCAGATACAGGTGCCGATAGGCATTTCAGATATAGTTGCCGATTGGCATTTTAAAAATAGGTGCCGATAGGCATTTCAGATATAGAAGCCGATAGGTATTTCAAATATAGGTGTGGATAGGCATTTCAGATATGGTTGCCGATAGGCATTTCAAATATAGGTGCTGATAGTCATTTCAGATGTAGTTTCCGATAGGCATTTCAAAAATAGGTTCCGATAGGCATTTCAGATATAGGTGCCGATAGGCATTTCAGATATACTTACCGATTGGCATTTTAAAAATAGGTGCCGATAGGCATTTTAGATGTAGTTTCCGATAGGCATTTCAAAAATAGGTGCCGATAGGCATTTCAAATATAGGTGTCGACCGGCATTTCAGATATAAATGCCGAAAGGCATTTCAGATATAGGTGCCGATAGGCATTTCTGATGTGGTTGCCGATAGGCATTTCAAATATAGGTGCTGATAGGCATTTCAGATGTAGTTTCCGATAGGCATTTCAGATATAGTTGCCGATTGGCATTTTAAAAATAGGTGCCGATAGGCATTTCAGATATAGAAGCCGATAGGTATTTCAAATATAGGTGTGGATAGGCATTTCAGATATGGTTGCCGATAGGCATTTCAAATATAGGTGCTGATAGTCATTTCAGATGTAGTTTCTGATAGGCATTTCAAAAATAGGTTCCGATAGGCATTTCAGATATAGGTGCCGATAGGCATTTCAGATATACTTACCGATTGGCATTTTAAAAATAGGTGCCGATAGGCATTTTAGATGTAGTTTCCGATAGGCATTTCAAAAATAGGTGCCGATAGGCATTTCAGATATAGGTGCCGATAGGCATATCAGATATAGTTGCCGATAGGCATTTAAAATATATGTGCCGATAGGCATTTCAAATATAGGTGTCGACCGGCATTTCAGATATAAATGCCGAAAGGCGTTTCAGATATAGGTGCCGATAGGCATTTCTGATGTGGTTGCCGATAGGCATTTCAAATATAGGTGCTGGTAGGCATTTCAGATGTAGTTTCTAATAGGCATTTCAAAAATAGGTACCGATAGGCATTTCAGATATAGAAGCCGATAGGTATTTCAAATATATGTGTGGATAGGCATTTCAGATATGTTTGCCGATAGGCATTTCAAATATAGGTGCTGATAGTCATTTCAGATGTAGTTTCCGATAGGCATTTCAAAAATAGGTTCCGATAGGCATTTCAGATATAGGTGCCGATAGGCATTTCAGATATACTTACCGATTGGCATTTTAAAAATTGGTGCCGATAGGCATTTTAGATGTAGTTTCCGATAGGCATTTCAAAAATAGGTGCCGATAGGCATTTCAGATATAGGTGCCGATAGGCATATCAGATATAGTTGCCGATAGGCATTTAAAATATATGTGCCGATAGGCATTTCAAATATAGGTGTCGACCGGCATTTCAGATATAAATGCCGAAAGGCATTTCAGATATAGGTGCCGATAGGCATTTCTGATGTGGTTGCCGATAGGCATTTCAAATATAGGTGCTGATAGGCATTTCAGATGTAGTTTCCGATAGGCATTTCAAAAATAGGTACCGATAGGCATTTCAGATATAGGTGCCGATAGGCATTTCAGATATAGTTGCCGATTGGCATTTTAAAAATAGGTGCCGATAGGCATTTCAGATATAGAAGCCGATAGGTATTTCAAATATAGGTGTGGATAGGCATTTCAGATATGGTTGCCGATAGGCATTTCAAATACAGGTGCTGATAGTCATTTCAGATGTAGTTTCCGATAGGCATTTCAAAAATAGGTTCCGATAGGCATTTCAGATATAGGTGCCGATAGACATTTCAGATATACTTACCGATTGGCATTTTAAAAATAGGTGCCGATAGGCATTTTAGATGTAGTTTCCGATAGGCATTTCAAAAATAGGTGCCGATAGGCATTTCAGATATAGGTGCCGATAGGCATATCAGATATAGTTGCCGATAGGCATTTAAAATATATGTGCTGATAGGCATTTCAAATAAAGGTGTCGACCGGCATTTCAGATATAAATGCCGAAAGGCATTTCAGATATAGGTGCCGATAGGCATTTCTGATGTGGTTGCCGATAGGCATTTCAAATATAGGTGCTGATAGGCATTTCAGATGTAGTTTCCGATAGGCATTTCAAAAATAGGTACCGATAGGCATTTCAGATATAGGTGCCGATAGGCATTTCAGATATAGTTGCCGATTGGCATTTTAAAAATAGGTGCCGATAGGCATTTCAGATATAGAAGCCGATAGATATTTCAAATATAGGTGTGGATAGGCATTTCAGATATGGTTGCCGATAGGCATTTCAAATATAGGTGCTGATAGTCATTTCAGATGTAGTTTCCGATAGGCATTTCAAAAATAGGTTCCGATAGGCATTTCAGATATAGGTGCCGATAGGCATTTCAGATATACTTACCGATTGGCATTTTAAAAATAGGTGCCGATAGGCATTTTAGATGTAGTTTCCGATAGGCATTTCAAAAATAGGTGCCGATAGGCATTTCAGATATAGGTGCCGATAGGCATATCAGATATAGTTGCCGATAGGCATTTAAAATATATGTGCCGATAGGCATTTCAAATATAGGTGTCGACCGGCATTTCAGATATAAATGCCGAAAGGCATTTCAGATATAGGTGCCGATAGGCATTTCTGATGTGGTTGCCGATAGGCATTTCAAATATAGGTGCTGATAGGCATTTCAGATGTAGTTTCCGATAGGCATTTCAAAAATAGGTACCGATAGGCATTTCAGATATAGGTGCCGATAGGCATTTCAGATATAGTTGCCGATTGGCATTTTAAAAATAGGTGCCGATAGGCATTTCAGATATAGAAGCCGATAGGTATTTCAAATATAGGTGTGGATAGGCATTTCAGATATGGTTGCCGATAGGCATTTCAAATATAGGTGCTGATAGTCATTTCAGATGTAGTTTCCGATAGGCATTTCAAAAATAGGTTCCGTTAGGCATTTCAGATATAGGTGCCGATAGGCATTTCAGATATACTTACCGATTGGCATTTTAAAAATAGGTGCCGATAGGCATTTTAGATGTAGTTTCCGATAGGCATTTCAAAAATAGGTGCCGATAGGCATTTCTGATGTGGTTGCCGATAGGCATTTCAAATATAGGTGCTGATAGGCATTTCAGATGTAGTTTCCGATAGGCATTTCAAAAATAGGTACCGATAGGCATTTCAGATATAGGTGCCGATAGGCATTTCAGATATAGTTGCCGATTGGCATTTTAAAAATAGGTGCCGATAGGCATTTCAGATATAGAAGCCGATAGGTATTTCAAATATAGGTGTGGATAGGCATTTCAAATATGGTTGCCGATAGGCATTTCAAATATAGGTGCTGATAGTCATTTCAGATGTAGTTTCCGATAGGCATTTCAAAAATAGGTTCCGATAGGCATTTCAGATATAGGTGCCGATAGACATTTCAGATATACTTACCGATTGGCATTTTAAAAATAGGTGTCGATAGGCATTTTAGATGTAGTTTCCGATAGGCATTTCAAAAATAGGTGCCGATAGGCATTTCAGATATAGGTGCCGATAGGCATGTCAGATATAGTTGCCGATAGGCATATAAAATATATGTGCTGATAGGCATTTCAAATATAGGTGTCGACCGGCATTTCAGATATAAATGCCGAAAGGCATTTCAGATATAGGTGCCGATAGGCATTTCTGATGTGGTTGCCGATAGGCATTTCAAATATAGGTGCTGATAGGCATTTCAGATGTAGTTTCCGATAGGCATTTCAAAAATAGGTACCGATAGGCATTTCAGATATAGGTGCCGATAGGCATTTCAGATATAGTGGCCGATTGGCATTTTAAAAATAGGCGCCGATAGGCATTTCAGATATAGAAGCCGATAGGTATTTCAAATATAGGTGTGGATAGGCATTTCAGATATGGTTGCCGATAGGCATTTCAAATATAGGTGCTGATAGTCATTTAGATGTAGTTTCCGATAGGCATTTCAAAAATAGGTTCCGATAGGCATTTCAGATATAGGTGCCGATAGACATTTCAGATATACTTACCGATTGGCATTTTAAAAATAGGTGCCGATAGGCATTTTAGATGTAGTTTCCGATAGGCATTCCAAAAATAGGTGCCGATAGGCATTTCAGATATAGGTGCCGATAGGCATATCAGATATAGTTGCCGATAGACATTTAAAATATATGTGCTGATAGGCATTTCAAATATAGGTGTCGACCGGCATTTCAGATATAAATGCCGAAAGGCATTTCAGATATAGGTGCCGATAGGCATTTCTGATGTGGTTGCCGATAGGCATTTCAAATATAGGTGCTGATAGGCATTTCAGATGTAGTTTCCGATAGGCATTTCAAAAATAGGTACCGATAGGCATTTCAGATATAGGTGCCGATAGGCATTTCAGATATAGTTGCCGATTGGCATTTTAAAAATAGGTGCCGATAGGCATTTCAGATATAGAAGCCGATAGATATTTCAAATATAGGTGTGGATAGGCATTTCAGATATGGTTGCCGATAGGCATTTCAAATATAGGTGGCTGATAGTCATTTCAGATGTAGTTTCCGATAGGCATTTCAAAAATAGGTTCCGATAGGCATTTCAGCTATAGGTGCCGATATGCATATCAGATATAGTTGCCGATAGGCATTTAAAATATATGTGCCGATAGGCATTTCAAATATAGGTGTCGACCGGCATTTCAGATATAAATGCCGAAAGGCGTTTCAGATATAGGTGCCGATAGGCATTTCTGATGTGGTTGCCGATAGGCATTTCAAATATAGGTGCTGATAGGCATTTCAGATGTAGTTTCCGATAGGCATTTCAAAAATAGGTACCGATAGGCATTTCAGATACAGGTGCCGATAGGCATTTCAGATATAGTTGCCGATTGGCATTTTAAAAATAGGTGCCGATAGGCATTTCAGATATAGAAGCCGATAGGTATTTCAAATATAGGTGTGGATAGGCATTTCAGATATGGTTGCCGATAGGCATTTCAAATATAGGTGCTGATAGTCATTTCAGATGTAGTTTCCGATAGGCATTTCAAAAATAGGTTCCGATAGGCATTTCAGATATAGGTGCCGATAGGCATTTCAGATATACTTACCGATTGGCATTTTAAAAATAGGTGCCGATAGGCATTTTAGATGTAGTTTCCGATAGGCATTTCAAAAATAGGTGCCGATAGGCATTTCAGATATAGGTGCCGATAGGCATATCAGATATAGTTGCCGATAGGCATTTAAAATATATGTGCCGATAGGCATTTCAAATATAGGTGTCGACCGGCATTTCAGATATAAATGCCGAAAGGCATTTCAGATATAGGTGCCGATAGGCATTTCTGATGTGGTTGCCGATAGGCATTTCAAATATAGGTGCTGATAGGCATTTCAGATGTAGTTTCCGATAGGCATTTCAAAAATAGGTACCGATAGGCATTTCAGATATAGGTGCCGATAGGCATTTCAGATATAGTTGCCGATTGGCATTTTAAAAATAGGTGCCGATAGGCATTTCAGATATAGAAGCCGATAGGTATTTCAAATATAGGTGTGGATAGGCATTTCAGATATGGTTGCCGATAGGCATTTCAAATATAGGTGCTGATAGTCATTTCAGATGTAGTTTCCGATAGGCATTTCAAAAATAGGTTCCGTTAGGCATTTCAGATATAGGTGCCGATAGGCATTTCAGATATACTTACCGATTGGCATTTTAAAAATAGGTGCCGATAGGCATTTTAGATGTAGTTTCCGATAGGCATTTCAAAAATAGGTGCCGATAGGCATTTCTGATGTGGTTGCCGATAGGCATTTCAAATATAGGTGCTGATAGGCATTTCAGATGTAGTTTCCGATAGGCATTTCAAAAATAGGTACCGATAGGCATTTCAGATATAGGTGCCGATAGGCATTTCAGATATAGTTGCCGATTGGCATTTTAAAATAGGTGCCGATAGGCATTTCAGATATAGAAGCCGATAGGTATTTCAAATATAGGTGTGGATAGGCATTTCAAATATGGTTGCCGATAGGCATTTCAAATATAGGTGCTGATAGTCATTTCAGATGTAGTTTCCGATAGGCATTTCAAAAATAGGTTCCGATAGGCATTTCAGATATAGGTGCCGATAGACATTTCAGATATACTTACCGATTGGCATTTTAAAAATAGGTGCCGATAGGCATTTTAGATGTAGTTTCCGATAGGCATTTCAAAAATAGGTGCCGATAGGCATTTCAGATATAGGTGTCGATAGGCATGTCAGATATAGTTGCCGATAGGCATATAAAATATATGTGCTGATAGGCATTTCAAATATAGGTGTCGACCGGCATTTCAGATATAAATGCCGAAAGGCATTTCAGATATAGGTGCCGATAGGCATTTCTGATGTGGTTGCCGATAGGCATTTCAAATATAGGTGCTGATAGGCATTTCAGATGTAGTTTCCGATAGGCATTTCAAAAATAGGTACCGATAGGCATTTCAGATATAGGTGCCGATAGGCATTTCAGATATAGTGGCCGATTGGCATTTTAAAAATAGGCGCCGATAGGCATTTCAGATATAGAAGCCGATAGGTATTTCAAATATAGATGTGGATAGGCATTTCAGATATGGTTGCCGATAGGCATTTCAAATATAGGTGCTGATAGTCATTTAGATGTAGTTTCCGATAGGCATTTCAAAAATAGGTTCCGATAGGCATTTCAGATATAGGTGCCGATAGACATTTCAGATATACTTACCGATTGGCATTTTAAAAATAGGTGCCGATAGGCATTTTAGATGTAGTTTCCGATAGGCATTTCAAAAATAGGTGCCGATAGGCATTTCAGATATAGGTGCCGATAGGCATATCAGATATAGTTGCCGATAGACATTTAAAATATATGTGCTGATAGGCATTTCAAATATAGGTGTCGACCGGCATTTCAGATATAAATGCCGAAAGGCATTTCAGATATAGGTGCCGATAGGCATTTCTGATGTGGTTGCCGATAGGCATTTCAAATATAGGTGCTGATAGGCATTTCAGATGTAGTTTCCGATAGGCATTTCAAAAATAGGTACCGATAGGCATTTCAGATATAGGTGCCGATAGGCATTTCAGATATAGTTGCCGATTGGCATTTTAAAAATAGGTGCCGATAGGCATTTCAGATATAGAAGCCGATAGGTATTTCAAATATAGGTGTGGATAGGCATTTCAGATATGGTTGCCGATAGGCATTTCAAATATAGGTGCTGATAGTCATTTCAGATGTAGTTTCTGATAGGCATTTCAAAAATAGGTTCCGATAGGCATTTCAGATATAGGTGCCGATAGGCATTTCAGATATACTTACCGATTGGCATTTTAAAAATAGGTGCCGATAGGCATTTTAGATGTAGTTTCCGATAGGCATTTCAAAAATAGGTGCCGATAGGCATTTCAGATATAGGTGCCGATAGGCATATCAGATATAGTTGCCGATAGGCATTTAAAATATATGTGCCGATAGGCATTTCAAATATAGGTGTCGACCGGCATTTCAGATATAAATGCCGAAAGGCGTTTCAGATATAGGTGCCGATAGGCATTTCTGATGTGGTTGCCGATAGGCATTTCAAATATAGGTGCTGGTAGGCATTTCAGATGTAGTTTCTGATAGGCATTTCAAAAATAGGTACCGATAGGCATTTCAGATACAGGTGCCGATAGGCATTTCAGATATAGTTGCCGATTGGCATTTTAAAAATAGGTGCCGATAGGCATTTCAGATATAGAAGCCGATAGGTATTTCAAATATATGTGTGGATAGGCATTTCAGATATGGTTGCCGATAGGCATTTCAAATATAGGTGCTGATAGTCATTTCAGATGTAGTTTCCGATAGGCATTTCAAAAATAGGTTCCGATAGGCATTTCAGATATAGGTGCCGATAGGCATTTCAGATATACTTACCGATTGGCATTTTAAAAATAGGTGCCGATAGGCATTTTAGATGTAGTTTCCGATAGGCATTTCAAAAATAGGTGCCGATAGGCATTTCAGATATAGGTGCCGATAGGCATATCAGATATAGTTGCCGATAGGCATTTAAAATATATGTGCCGATAGGCATTTCAAATATAGGTGTCGACCGGCATTTCAGATATAAATGCCGAAAGGCATTTCAGATATAGGTGCCGATAGGCATTTCTGATGTGGTTGCCAATAGGCATTTCAAAAATAGGTGCCGATAGGCATTTCAGATGTAGTTTCCGATAGGCATTTCAAAAATAGGTACCGATAGGCATGTCAGATATAGGTGCCGATAGGCATTTCAGATATAGTTGCCGATTGGCATTTTAAAAATAGGTGCCAATAGGCATTTCAGATATAGAAGCCGATAGGTATTTCAAATATAGGTGTGGATAGGCATTTCAGATATGGTTGCCGATAGGCATTTCAAATGTAGGTGCTGATAGTCATTTCAGATGTAGTTTCCGATAGGCATTTCAAAAATAGGTTCCGATAGGCATTTCAGATATACTTACCGATTGGCATTTTAAAAATAGGTGCCGATAGGCATTTTAGATGTAGTTTCCGATAGGCATTTCAAAAATAGGTGCCGATAGGCATTTCAGATATAGGTGCCGATAGGCATATCAGATATAGTTGCCGATAGGCATTTAAAATATATGTGCCGATAGGCATTTCAAATATAGGTGTCGACCGGCATTTCAGATATAAATGCCGAAAGGCATTTCAGATATAGGTGCCGATAGGCATTTCTGATGTGGTTGCCGATAGGCATTTCAAATATAGGTGCTGATAGGCATTTCAGATGTAGTTTCCGATAGGCATTTCAAAAATAGGTACCGATAGGCATTTCAGATATAGGTGCCGATAGGCATTTCAGATATAGTTGCCGATTGGCATTTTAAAAATAGGTGCCGATAGGCATTTCAGATATAGAAGCCGATAGGTATTTCAAATATAGGTGTGGATAGGCATTTCAAATATGGTTACCGATAGGCATTTCAAATATAGGTGCTGATAGTCATTTCAGATGTAGTTTCCGATAGGCATCTCAAAAATGGGTTCCGATAGGCATTTCAGATATAGGTGCCGATAGGCATTTCAGATATACTTACCGATTGGCATTTTAAAAATAGGTGCCGATAGGCATTTCAGATATAGTGGCCGATTGGCATTTTAAAAATAGGTGCCGATAGGCATTTCAGATATAGAAGCCGATAGGTATTTCAAATATAGGTGTGGATAGGCATTTCAGATATGGTTGCCGATAGGCATTTCAAATATAGGTGCTGATAGTCATTTCAGATGTAGTTTCCGATAGGCATTTCAAAAATAGGTTCCGATAGGCATTTCAGATATAGGTGCCGATAGACATTTCAGATATACTTACCGATTGGCATTTTAAAAATAGGTGCCGATAGGCATTTTAGATGTAGTTTCCGATAGGCATTTCTAAAATAGGTGCCGATAGGCATTTCAGATATAGGTGCCGATAGGCATATCAGATATAGTTGCCGATAGGCATTTAAAATATATGTGCTGATAGGCATTTCAAATATAGGTGTCGACCGGCATTTCAGATATAAATGCCGAAAGGCATTTCAGATATAGGTGCCGATAGGCATTTCTGATGTGGTTGCCGATAGGCATTTCAAATATAGGTGCTGATAGGCATTTCAGATGTAGTTTCCGATAGGCATTTCAAAAATAGGTACCGATAGGCATTTCAGATATAGGTGCCGATAGGCATTTCAGATATAGTTGCCGATTGGCATTTTAAAAATAGGTGCCGATAGGCATTTCAGATATAGAAGCCGATAGGTATTTCAAATATAGGTGTAGATAGGCATTTCAGATATGGTTGCAGATAGGCATTTCAAATATAGGTGCTGATAGTCATTTCAGATGTAGTTTCCGATAGGCATTTCAAAAATAGGTTCCGATAGGCATTTCAGATATAGGTGCCGATAGGCATTTCAGATATACTTACCGATTGGCATTTTAAAAATAGGTGCCGATAGGCATTTTAGATGTAGTTTCCGATAGGCATTTCAAAAATAGGTGCCGATAGGCATTTCAGATATAGGTGCCGATAGGCATATCAGATATAGTTGCCGATAGGCATTTTCAAATATATGTGCCGATAGGCATTTCAAATATAGGTGTCGACCGGCATTTCAGATATAAATGCCGAAAGGCGTTTCAGATATAGGTGCCGATAGGCATTTCTGATGTGGTTGCCGATAGGCATTTCAAATATAGGTGCTGGTAGGCATTTCAGATGTAGTTTCCGATAGGCATTTCAAAAATAGGTACCGATAGGCATTTCAGATACAGGTGCCGATAGGCATTTCAGATATAGTTGCCGATTGGCATTTTAAAAATAGGTGCCGATAGGCATTTCAGATATAGAAGCCGATAGGTATTTCAAATATATGTGTGGATAGGCATTTCAGGTATGGTTGCCGATAGGCATTTCAAATATAGGTGCTGATAGTCATTTCAGATGTAGTTTCCGATAGGCATTTCAAAAATAGGTTCCGATAGGCATTTCAGATATAGGTGCCGATAGGCATTTCAGATATACTTACCGATTGGCATTTTAAAAATAGGTGCCGATAGGCATTTTAGATGTAGTTTCCGATAGGCATTTCAAAAATAGGTGCCGATAGGCATTTCAGATATAGAAGCCGATAGGTATTTCAAATATAGGTGTGGATAGGCATTTCAGATATGGTTGCCGATAGGCATTTCAAATATAGGTGCTGATAGTCATTTCAGATGTAGTTTCCGATAGGCATTTCAAAAATAGGTTCCAATAGGCATTTCAGATATAGGTGCCGATAGGCATTTCAGATATACTTACCGATTGGCATTTTAAAAATAGGTGCCGATAGGCATTTTAGATGTAGTTTCCGATAGGCATTTCAAAAATAGGTGCCGATAGGCATTTCTGATGTGGTTGCCGATAGGCATTTCAAATATAGGTGCTGATAGGCATTTCAGATGTAGTTTCTGATAGGCATTTCAAAAATCAGTACCGATAGGCATTTCAGATATAGGTGCCGATAGGCATTTCAGATATAGTTGCCGATTGGCATTTTAAAAATAGGTGCCGATAGGCATTTTAGATATAGAAGCCGATAGGTATTTCAAATGTAGGTGTGGATAGGCATTTCAGATATGGTTGCCGATAGGCATTTCAAATATAGGTGCTGATAGTCATTTCAGATGTAGTTTCCGATAGGCATTTCAAAAATAGGTTCCGATAGGCATATCAGATATAGGTGCCGATAGGCATTTCAGATATACTTACCGATTGGCATTTTAAAAATAGGTGCCGATAGGCATTTTAGATGTAGTTTCCGATAGGCATTTCAAAAATAGGTGCCGATAGGCATTTCAGATATAGGTGCCGATAGGCATATCAGATATAGTTGCCGATAGGCATTTAAAATATACGTGCCGATAGGCATTTCAAATATAGGTGTCGACCGGCATTTCAGATATAAATGCCGAAAGGCATTTCAGATATAGGTGCCGATAGGCATTTCTGATGTGGTTGCCAATAGGCATTTCAAAAATAGGTGCTGATAGGCATTTCAGATGTAGTTTCCGATAGGCATTTCAAAAATAGGTACCGATAGGCATGTCAGATATAGGTGCCGATAGGCATTTCAGATATAGTTGCCGATTGGCATTTTAAAAATAGGTGCCAATAGGCATTTCAGATATAGAAGCCGATAGGTATTTCAAATATAGGTGTGGATAGGCATTTCAGATATGGTTGCCGATAGGCATTTCAAATGTAGGTGCTGATAGTCATTTCAGATGTAGTTTCCGATAGGCATTTCAAAAATAGGTTCCGATATCCATTTCAGATATACTTACCGATTGGCATTTTAAAAATAGGTGCCGATAGGCATTTTAGATGTAGTTTCCGATAGGCATTTCAAAAATAGGTGCCGATAGGCATTTCAGATATAGGTGCCGATAGGCATATCAGATATAGTTGCCGATAGGCATTTAAAATATATGTGCCGATAGGCATTTCAAATATAGGTGTCGACCGGCATTTCAGATATAAATGCCGAAAGGCATTTCAGATATAGGTGCCGATAGGCATTTCTGATGTGGTTGCCGATAGGCATTTCAAATATAGGTGCTGATAGGCATTTCAGATGTAGTTTCCGATAGGCATTTCAAAAATAGGTACCGATAGGCATTTCAGATATAGGTGCCGATAGGCATTTCAGATATAGTTGCCGATAGGCATTAGAAATTTATGTGCCGATAGGAATTTCAAATATAGGTGTCGACCGGCATTTCAGATATAAATGCCGAAAGGCATTTCAGATATAGGTGCCGATAGGCATTTCTGATGTGGTTGCCGATAGGCATTTCAAATATAGGTGCTGATAGGCAATTTAGATGTAGTTTCCGATAGGCATTTCAAAAATAGGTACCGATAGGCATTTCAGTTATAGGTGCCGATGGGCATTTTAGATATAGTTGCCGATTGGCATTTTAAAAATAGGTGCCGATAGGCATTTCAGATATAGAAGCCGATAGGTATTTCAAATATAGGTGTGGATAGGCATTTCAGATATGGTTGCCGATAGGCATTTCAAATATAGGTGCTGATAGTCATTTCAGATGTAGTTTCCAAAAGGCATTTAAAAATAGGTTCCGATAGGCATTTCAGATATAGGTGCCGATAGGCATTTCTGATGTGGTTGCCGATAGGCATTTCATGTGCTGATAGGCATTTCAGATGTAGTTTCCGATAGGCATTTCAAAAATAGGTACCGATAGGCATTTCAGATATAGGTGCCGATAGGCATTTTAGATATAGTTGCCGATTGGCATTTTAAAAATAGGTGCCGATAGGCATTTCAGATATAGAAGCCGATAGGTATTTCAAATATAGGTGTGGATAGGCATTTCAGATATAGGTGCCGATAGGCATTTCTAATATGGTTGCCGATAGGCATTTCAAATATAGGTGCTGATAGGCATTTCAGATGTAGTTTCCGATAGGCATTTCAAAAATAGGTACCGATAGGCATTTCAGATATAGGTGCCGATAGGCATTTGAGATATAGTTGCCGATTGGCATTTTAAAAATAGGTGCCGATAGGCATTTCAGATATAGAAGCCGATAGGTATTTCAAATATAGGTGTGGATAGGCATTTCAGATATGGTTGCCGATAGGCATTTCAAATATAGGTGCTGATAGTCATTTCAGATGTAGTTTCCGATAGGCATTTCAAAAATAGGTTCCGATGGGCATTTCAGATATAGGTGCCGATAGGCATTTCAGATATACTTACCGATTGGCATTTTAAAAATAGGTGCCGATAGGTATTTTAGATGTAGTTTCCGATAGGCATTTCAAAAATAGGTGCCGATAGGCATTTCAGATATAGGTGCCGATAGGCATATCAGATATAGTTGCCGATAGGCATTTAAAATATTTGTGCCGATAGGCATTTCAAATATAGGTGTCGACCGGCATTTCAGATATAAATGCCGAAAGGCATTTCAGATATAGGTGCCGATAGGCATTTCTGATGTGGTTGCCGATAGGCATTTCAAATATAGGTGCTGATAGGCATTTCAGATGTTGTTTCCGATAGGCATTTCAAAAATAGGTATCGATAGGCATTTCAGATATAGGTGCCGATAGGCATTTCAGATATAGTTGCCAATTGGCATTTTAAAAATAGGTGCCGATAGGCATTTCAGATATAGAAGCCGATAGGTATTTCAAATATAGGTGTGGATAGGCATTTCAGATATGGTTGCCGATAGGCATTTTAAATATAGGTGCTGATAGTCATTTCAGATGTAGTTTCCGATAGGCATTTCAAAAATAGGTTCCGATAGGCATTTCAGATATAGGTGCCGATAGGCATTTCAGATATACTTACCGATTGGCATTTTAAAAATAGGTGCCGATAGGCATTTTAGATGTAGTTTCCGATAGGCATTTCAAAAATAGGTGCCGATAGGCATTTCAGATATAGGTGCCGATAGGCATATCAGATATAGTTGCCGATAGGCATTTAAAATATATGTGCCGATAGGCATTTCAAATATAGGTGTCGACCGGCATTTCAGATATAAATGCCGAAAGGCATTTCAGATATAGGTGCCGTTAGGCATTTCTGATGTGGTTGCCGATAGGCATTTCAAATATAGGTGCTGATAGGCATTTCAGATGTAGTTTCCGATAGGCATTTCAAAAATAGGTACCGATAGGCATTTCAGATATAGGTGCCGATAGGCATTTCAGATATAGTTGCCGATTGGCATTTTAAAAATAGGTGCCGATAGGCATTTCAGATATAGAAGCCGATAGGTATTTCAAATATAGGTGTGGATAGGCATTTCTGATGTGGTTGCCGATAGGCATTTCAAATATAGGTGCTGATAGGCATTTCAGATGTAGTTTCCGATAGGCATTTCAAAAATAGGTACCGATAGGCATTTCAGATATAGGTGCCGATAGGCATTTCAGATATAGTTTCCGATAGGCATTTCAAAAATAGGTACCGATAGGCATTTCAGATATAGGTGCCGATAGGCATTTCAGATATAGTTGCCGATAGGCATTAGAAATATATGTGCCGATAGGCATTTCAAATATAGGTGTCGACCGGCATTTCAGATATAAATGCCGAAAGGCATTTCAGATATAGGTGCCGATAGGCATTTCTGATGTGGTTGCCAATAGGCATTTCAAAAATAGGTGCTGATAGGCATTTCAGATGTAGTTTCCGATAGGCATTTCAAAAATAGGTACCGATAGGCATGTCAGATATAGGTGCCGATAGGCATTTCAGATATAGTTGCCGATTGGCATTTTAAAAATAGGTGCCAATAGGCATTTCAGATATAGAAGCCGATAGGTATTTCAAATATAGGTGTGGATAGGCATTTCAGATATGGTTGCCGATAGGCATTTCAAATGTAGGTGCTGATAGTCATTTCAGATGTAGTTTCCGATAGGCATTTCAAAAATAGGTTCCGATAGGCATTTCAGATATACTTACCGATTGGCATTTTAAAAATAGGTGCCGATAGGCATTTTAGATGTAGTTTCCGATAGGCATTTCAAAAATAGGTGCCGATAGGCATTTCAGATATAGGTGCCGATAGGCATATCAGATATAGTTGCCGATAGGCATTTAAAATATATGTGCCGATAGGCATTTCAAATATAGGTGTCGACCGGCATTTCAGATATAAATGCCGAAAGACATTTCAGATATAGGTGCCGATAGGCATTTCTGATGTGGTTGCCGATAGGCATTTCAAATATAGTTGCTGATAGGCATTTCAGATGTAGTTTCCGATAGGCATTTCAAAAATAGGTACCGATAGGCATTTCAGATATAGGTGCCGATAGGCATTTCAGATATAGTTGCCGATAGGCATTAGAAATATATGTGCCGATAGGAATTTCAAATATAGGTGTCGACCGGCATTTCAGATATAAATGCCGAAAGGCATTTCAGATATAGGTGCCGATAGGCATTTCTGATGTGGTTGCCGATAGGCATTTCAAATATAGGTGCTGATAGGCAATTTAGATGTAGTTTCCGATAGGCATTTCAAAAATAGGTACCGATAGGCATTTCAGATATAGGTGCCGATGGGCATTTTAGATATAGTTGCCGATTGGCATTTTAAAAATAGGTGCCGATAGGCATTTCAGATATAGAAGCCGATAGGTATTTCAAATATAGGTGTGGATAGGCATTTCAGATATGGTTGCCGATAGGCATTTCAAATATAGGTGCTGATAGTCATTTCAGATGTAGTTTCCAAAAGGCATTTAAAAATAGGTTCCGATAGGCATTTCAGATATAGGTGCCGATAGGCATTTCTGATGTGGTTGCCGATAGGCATTTCATGTGCTGATAGGCATTTCAGATGTAGTTTCCGATAGGCATTTCAAAAATAGGTACCGATAGGCATTTCAGATATAGGTGTCGATAGGCATTTCAGATATAGTTGCTGATTGGCATTTTAAAAATAGGTGCCGATAGGCATTTCAGATATAGAAGCCGATAGGTATTTCAAATATAGGTGTGGATAGGCATTTCAGATATAGGTGCCGATAGGCATTTCTAATATGGTTGCCGATAGGCATTTCAAATATAGGTGCTGATAGGCATTTCAGATGTAGTTTCCGATAGGCATTTCAAAAATAGGTACCGATAGGCATTTCAGATATAGGTGCCGATAGGCATTTGAGATATAGTTGCCGATTGGCATTTTAAAAATAGGTGCCGATAGGCATTTCAGATATATAAGCCGATAGGTATTTCAAATATAGGTGTGGATAGGCATTTCAGATATGGTTGCCGATAGGCATTTCAAATATAGGTGCTGATAGTCATTTCAGATGTAGTTTCCGATAGGCATTTCAAAAATAGGTTCCGATGGGCATTTCAGCTATAGGTGCCGATAGGCATTTCAGATATACTTACCGATTTGCATTTTAAAAATAGGTGCCGATAGGTATTTTAGATGTAGTTTCCGATAGGCATTTCAAAAATAGGTGCCGATAGGCATTTCAGATATAGGTGCCGATAGGCATATCAGATATAGTTGCCGATAGGCATTTAAAATATTTGTGCCGATAGGCATTTCAAATATAGGTGTCGACCGGCATTTCAGATATAAATGCCGAAAGGCATTTCAGATATAGGTGCCGATAGGCATTTCTGATGTGGTTGCCGATAGGCATTTCAAATATAGGTGCTGATAGGCATTTCAGATGTAGTTTCCGATAGGCATTTCAAAAATAGGTACCGATAGGCATTTCAGATATAGGTGCCGATAGGCATTTCAGATATAGTTGCCAATTGGCATTTTAAAAATAGGTGCCGATAGGCATTTCAGATATAGAAGCCGATAGGTATTTCAAATATAGGTGTGGATAGGCATTTCAGATATGGTTGCCGATAGGCATTTTAAATATAGGTGCTGATAGTCATTTCAGATGTAGTTTCCGATAGGCATTTCAAAAATAGGTTCCGATAGGCATTTCAGATATAGGTGCCGATAGGCATTTCAGATATACTTACCGATTGGCATTTTAAAAATAGGTGCCGATAGGCATTTTAGATGTAGTTTCCGATAGGCATTTCAAAAATAGGTGCCGATAGGCATTTCAGATATAGGTGCCGATAGGCATATCAGATATAGTTGCCGATAGGCATTTAAAATATATGTGCCGATAGGCATTTCAAATATAGGTGTCGACCGGCATTTCAGATATAAATGCCGAAAGGCATTTCAGATATAGGTGCCGATAGGCATTTCTGATGTGGTTGCCGATAGGCATTTCAAATATAGGTGCTGATAGGCATTTCAGATGTAGTTTCCGATAGGCATTTCAAAAATAGGTACCGATAGGCATTTCAGATATAGGTGCCGATAGGCATTTCAGATATAGTTGCCGATTGGCATTTTAAAAATAGGTGCCGATAGGCATTTCAGATATAGAAGCCGATAGGTATTTCAAATATAGGTGTGGATAGGCATTTCTGATGTGGTTGCCGATAGGCATTTCAAATATAGGTGCTGATAGGCATTTCAGATGTAGTTTCCGATAGGCATTTCAAAAATAGGTACCGATAGGCATTTCAGATATAGGTGCCGATAGGCATATCAGATATAGTTTCCGATAGGCATTTCAAAAATAGGTACCGATAGGCATTTCAGATATAGGTGCCGATAGGCATTTCAGATATAGTTGCCGATAGGCATTAGAAATATATGTGCCGATAGGCATTTCAAATATAGGTGTCGACCGGCATTTCAGATATAAATGCCGAAAGGCATTTCAGATATAGGTGCCGATAGGCATTTCTGATGTGGTTGCCAATAGGCATTTCAAAAATAGGTGCTGATAGGCATTTCAGATGTAGTTTCCGATAGGCATTTCAAAAATAGGTACCGATAGGCATGTCAGATATAGGTGCCGATAGGCATTTCAGATATAGTTGCCGATTGGCATTTTAAAAATAGGTGCCAATAGGCATTTCAGATATAGAAGCCGATAGGTATTTCAAATATAGGTGTGGATAGGCATTTCAGATATGGTTGCCGATAGGCATTTCAAATGTAGGTGCTGATAGTCATTTCAGATGTAGTTTCCGATAGGCATTTCAAAAATAGGTTCCGATAGGCATTTCAGATATACTTACCGATTGGCATTTTAAAAATAGGTGCCGATAGGCATTTTAGATGTAGTTTCCGATAGGCATTTCAAAAATAGGTGCCGATAGGCATTTCAGATATAGGTGCCGATAGGCATATCAGATATAGTTGCCGATAGGCATTTAAAATATATGTGCCGATAGGCATTTCAAATATAGGTGTCGACCGGCATTTCAGATATAAATGCCGAAAGGCATTTCAGATATAGGTGCCGATAGGCATTTCTGATGTGGTTGCCGATAGGCATTTCAAATATAGGTGCTGATAGGCATTTCAGATTTAGTTTCCGATAGGCATTTCAAAAATAGGTTCCGATAGGCATTTCAGATATAGGTGCCGATAGGCATTTCAGATATACTTACCGATTGGCATTTTAAAAATAGGTGCCGATAGGCATTTTAGATGTAGTTTCCGATAGGCATTTCAAAAATAGGTGCCGATAGGCATTTCTGATGTGGTTGCCGATAGGCATTTCAAATATAGGTGCTGATAGGCATTTCAGATGTAGTTTCCGATAGGCATTTCAAAAATAGGTACCGATAGGCATTTCAGATATAGGTGCCGATAGGCATTTCAGATATAGTGGCCGATTGGCATTTTAAAAATAGGTGCCGATAGGCATTTCAGATATAGAAGCCGATAGGTATTTCAAATATAGGTGTGGATAGGCATTTCAGATATGGTTGCCGATAGGCATTTCAAATATAGGTGCTGATAGTCATTTCAGATGTAGTTTCCGATAGGCATTTCAAAAATAGGTTCCGATAGGCATTTCAGATATAGGTGCCGATAGACATTTCAGATATACTTACCGATTGGCATTTTAAAAATAGGTGCCGATAGGCATTTTAGATGTATTTTCCGATAGGCATTTCAAAAATAGGTGCCGATAGGCATTTCAGATATAGGTGCCGATAGGCATATCAGATATAGTTGCCGATAGGCATTTAAAATATATGTGCTGATAGGCATTTCAAATATAGGTGTCGACCGGCATTTCAGATATAAATGCCGAAAGGCATTTCAGATATAGGTGCCGATAGGCATTTCTGATGTGGTTGCCGATAGGCATTTCAAATATAGGTGCTGATAGGCATTTCAGATGTAGTTTCCGTTAGGCATTTCAAAAGTAGGTACCGATAGGCATTTCAGATATAGGTGCCGATAGGCATTTCAGATATAGTTGCCGATTGGCATTTTAAAAATAGGTGCCGATAGGCATTTCAGATATAGAAGCCGATAGGTATTTCAAATATAGGTGTAGATAGGCATTTCAGATATGGTTGCCGATAGGCATTTCAAATATAGGTGCTGATAGTCATTTCAGATGTAGTTTCCGATAGGCATTTCAAAAATAGGTTCCGATAGGCATTTCAGATATAGGTGCCGATAGGCATTTCAGATATACTTACCGATTGGCATTTTAAAAATAGGTGCCGATAGGCATTTTAGATGTAGTTTCCGATAGGCATTTCAAAAATAGGTGCCGATAAGCATTTCAGATATAGTTGCCGATTGGCATTTTAAAAATAGGTGCCGATAGGCATTTCAGATATAGAAGCCGATAGGTATTTCAAATATATGTGTGGATAGGCATTTCAGAGATGGTTGCCGATAGGCATTTCAAATATAGGTGCTGATAGTCATTTCAGATGTAGTTTCCGATAGGCATTTCAAAAATAGGTTTACGATAGGCATTTCAGATATAGGTGCCGATAGGCATTTCAGATATACTTACCGATTGGCATTTTAAAAATAGGTGCCGATAGGCATTTTAGATGTAGTTTCCGATAGGCATTTCAAAAATAGGTGCCGATAGGCATTTCAGATATAGAAGCCGATAGGTATTTCAAATATAGGTGTGTATAGGCATTTCAGATATGGTTGCCGATAGGCATTTCAAATATAGGTGCTGATAGTCATTTCAGATGTAGTTTCCGATAGGCATTTCAAAAATAGGTTCCAATAGGCATTTCAGATATAGGTGCCGATAGGCATTTCAGATATACTTACCGATTGGCATTTTAAAAATAGGTGCCGATAGGCATTTTAGATGTAGTTTCCGATAGGCATTTCAAAAATAGGTGCCGATAGGGATTTCTGATGTGGTTGCCGATAGGCATTTCAAATATAGGTGCTGATAGGCATTTCAGATGTAGTTTCTGATAGGCATTTCAAAAATCAGTACCGATAGGCATTTCAGATATAGGTGCCGATAGGCATTTCAGATATAGTTGCCGATTGGCATTTTAAAAATAGGTGCCGATAGGCATTTCAGATATAGAAGCCGATAGGTATTTCAAATGTAGGTGTGGATAGGCATTTCAGATATGGTTGCCGATAGGCATTTCAAATATAGGTGCTGATAGTCATTTCAGATGTAGTTTCCGATAGGCATTTCAAAAATAGGTTCCGATAGGCATATCAGATATAGGTGCCGATAGGCATTTCAGATATATTTACCGATTGGCATTTTAAAAATAGGTGCCGATAGGCATTTTAGATGTAGTTTCCGATAGGCGTTTCAAAAATAGGTGCCGATAGGCATTTCAGATATAGGTGCCGATAGGCATATCAGATATAGTTGCCGATAGGCATTTAAAATATATGTGCCGATAGGCATTTCAAATATAGGTGTCGACCGGCATTTCAGATATAAATGCCGAAAGGCATTTCAGATATAGGTGCCGATAGGCATTTCTGATGTGGTTGCCAATAGGCATTTCAAAAATAGGTGCTGATAGGCATTTCAGATGTAGTTTCCGATAGCCATTTCAAAAATAGGTACCGATAGGCATGTCAGATATAGGTGCCGATAGGCATTTCAGATATAGTTGCCGATTGGCATTTTAAAAATAGGTGCCAATAGGCATTTCAGATATAGAAGCCGATAGGTATTTCAAATATAGGTGTGGATAGGCATTTCAGATATGGTTGCCGATAGGCATTTCAAATGTAGGTGCTGATAGTCATTTCAGATGTAGTTTCCGATAGGCATTTCAAAAATAGGTTCCGATAGGCATTTCAGATATACTTACCGATTGGCATTTTAAAAATAGGTGCCGATAGGCATTTTAGATGTAGTTTCCGATAGGCATTTCAAAAATAGGTGCCGATAGGCATTTCAGATATAGGTGCCGATAGGCATATCAGATATAGTTGCCGATAGGCATTTAAAATATATGTGCCGATAGGCATTTCAAATATAGGTGTCGACCGGCATTTTAGATATAAATGCCGAAAGGCATTTCAGATATAGGTGCCGATAGGCATTTCTGATGTGGTTGCCGATAGGCATTTCAAATATAGGTGCTGATAGGCATTTCAGATGTAGTTTCCGATAGGCATTTCAAAAATAGGTACCGATAGGCATTTCAGATATAGGTGCCGATAGGCATTTCAGATATAGTTGCCGATAGGCATTAGAAATATATGTGCCGATAGGAATTTCAAATATAGGTGTCGACCGGCATTTCAGATATAAATACCGAAAGGCATTTCAGATATAGGTGCCGATAGGCATTTCTGATGTGGTTGCCGATAGGCATTTCAAATATAGGTGCTGATAGGCAATTTAGATGTAGTTTCCGATAGGCATTTCAAAAATAGGTACCGATAGGCATTTCAGATATAGGTGCCGATGGGCATTTTAGTTATAGTTGCCGATTGGCATTTTAAAAATAGGTGCCGATAGGCATTTCAGATATAGAAGCCGATAGGTATTTCAAATATAGGTGTGGATAGGCATTTCAGATATGGTTGCCGATAGGCATTTCAAATATAGGTGCTGATAGTCATTTCAGATGTAGTTTCCGATAGGCATTTCAAAAATAGGTTCCGATAGGCATTTCAGATATAGGTGCCGATAGGCATTTCTGATGTGGTTGCCGATAGGCATTTCAGGTGCTGATAGGCATTTCAGATGTAATTTCCGATAGGCATTTCAAAAATAGGTACCGATAGGCATTTCAGATATAGGTGCCGATAGGCATTTCAGATATAGTTGCCGATTGGCATTTTAAAAATAGGTGCCGATAGGCATTTCAGATATAGAAGCCGATAGGTATTTCAAATATAGGTGTGGATAGGCATTTCAGATATAGGTGCCGATAGGCATTTCTAATATGGTTGCCGATAGGCATTTCAAATATAGGTGCTGATAGGCATTTCAGATGTAGTTTCCGATAGGCATTTCAAAAATAGGTACCGATAGGCATTTCAGATATAGGTGCCGATAGGCATTTGAGATATAGTTGCCGATTGGCATTTTAAAAATAGGTGCCGATAGGCATTTCAGATATAGAAGCCGATAGGTATTTCAAATATAGGTGTGGATAGGCATTTCAGATATGGTTGCCGATAGGCATTTCAAATATAGGTGCTGATAGTCATTTCAGATGTAGTTTCCGATAGGCATTTCAAAAATAGGTTCCGATGGGCATTTCAGATATAGGTGCCGATAGGCATTTCAGATATACTTACCGATTGGCATTTTAAAAATAGGTGCCGATAGGCATTTTAGATGTAGTTTCCGATAGGCATTTCAAAAATAGGTGCCGATAGGCATTTCAGATATAGGTGCCGATAGGCATATCAGATATAGTTGCCGATAGGCATTTAAAATATTTGTGCCGATAGGCATTTCAAATATAGGTGTCGACCGGCATTTCAGATATAAATGCCGAAAGGCATTTCAGATATAGGTGCCGATAGGCATTTCTGATGTGGTTGCCGATAGGCATTTCAAATATAGGTGCTGATAGGCATTTCAGATGTAGTTTCCGATAGGCATTTCAAAAATAGGTACCGATAGGCATTTCAGATATAGGTGCCGATAGGCATTTCAGATATAGTTGCCAATTGGCATTTTAAAAATAGGTGCCGATAGGCATTTCAGATATAGAAGCCGATAGGAGTTTCAAATATAGGTGTGGATAGGCATTTCAGATATGGTTGCCGATAGGCATTTCAAATATAGGTGCTGATAGTCATTTCAGATGTAGTTTCCGATAGGCATTTCAAAAATAGGTTCCGATAGGCATTTCAGATATAGGTGCCGATAGGCATTTCAGATATACTTACCGATTGGCATTTTAAAAATAGGTGCCGATAGGCATTTTAGATGTAGTTTCCGATAGGCATTTCAAAAATAGGTGCCGATAGGCATTTCAGATATAGGTGCCGATAGGCATATCAGATATAGTTGCCGATAGGCATTTAAAATATATGTGCCGATAGGCATTTCAAATATAGGTGTCGACCGGCATTTCAGATATAAATGCCGAAAGGCATTTCAGATATAGGTGCCGATAGGCATTTCCGATGTGGTTGCCGATAGGCATTTCAAATATAGGTGCTGATAGGCATTTCAGATGTAGTTTCCGATAGGCATTTCAAAAATAGGTACCGATAGGCATTTCAGATATAGGTGCCGATAGGCATTTCAGATATAGTTGCCGATTGGCATTTTAAAAATAGGTGCCGATAGGCATTTCAGATATAGAAGCCGATAGGTATTTCAAATATAGGTGTGGATAGGCATTTCTGATGTGGTTGCCGATAGGCATTTCAAATATAGGTGCTGATAGGCATTTCAGATGTAGTTTCCGATAGGCATTTCAAAAATAGGTACCGATAGGCATTTCAGATATAGGTGCCGATAGGCATTTCAGATATAGTTTCCGATAGGCATTTCAAAAATAGGTACCGATAGGCATTTCAGATATAGGTGCCGATAGGCATTTCAGATATAGTTGCCGATAGGCATTAGAAATATATGTGCCGATAGGCATTTCAAATATAGGTGTCGACCGGCATTTCAGATATAAATGCCGAAAGACATTTCAGATATAGGTGCCGATAGGCATTTCTGATGTGGTTGCCGATAGGCATTTCAAATATAGGTGCTGATAGGCATTTCAGATGTAGTTTCCGATAGGCATTTCAAAAATAGGTACCGATAGGCATTTCAGATATAGGTGCCGATGGGCATTTTAGATTTAGTTGCCGATTGGCATTTTAAAAATAGGTGCCGATAGGCATTTCAGATATAGAAGCCGATAGGTATTTCAAATATAGGTGTGGATAGGCATTTTAGATATGGTTGCCGATAGGCATTTCAAATATAGGTGCTGATAGTCATTTCAGATGTAGTTTCCGATAGGCATTTCAAAAATAGGTTCCGATAGGCATTTCAGATATAGGTGCCGATAGGCATTTCTGATGTGGTTGCCGATAGGCATTTCAGGTGCTGATAGGCATTTCAGATGTAGTTTCCGATAGGCATTTCAAAAATAGGTACCGATAGGCATTTCAGATATAGGTGCCGATAGGCATTTCAGATATAGTTGCCGATTGGCATTTTAAAAATAGGTGCCGATAGGCATTTCAGATATAGAAGCCGATAGGTATTTCAAATATAGGTGTGGATAGGCATTTCAGATATAGGTGCCGATAGGCATTTCTAATATGGTTGCCGATAGGCATTTCAAATATAGGTGCTGATAGGCATTTCAGATGTAGTTTCCGATAGGCATTTCAAAAATAGGTACCGATAGGCATTTCAGATATAGGTGCCGATAGGCATTTCAGATATAGTTGCCGATTGGCATTTTAAAAATAGGTGCCGATAGGCATTTCAGATATAGAAGCCGATAGGTATTTCAAATATAGGTGTGGATAGGCATTTCAGATATGGTTGCCGATAGGCATTTCAAATATAGGTGCTGATAGTCATTTCAGATGTAGTTTCCGATAGGCATTTCAAAAATAGGTTCCGATGGGCATTTCAGATATAGGTGCCGATAGGCATTTCAGATATACTTACCGATTGGCATTTTAAAAATAGGTGCCGATAGGCATTTTAGATGTAGTTTCCGATAGGCATTTCAAAAATAGGTGCCGATAGGCATTTCAGATATAGGTGCCGATAGGCATATCAGATATAGTTGCCGATAGGCATTTAAAATATTTGTGCCGATAGGCATTTCAAATATAGGTGTCGACCGGCATTTTAGATATAAATGCCGAAGGCATTTCAGATATAGGTGCCGATAGGCATTTCTGATGTGGTTGCCGATAGGCATTTCAAATATAGGTGCTGATAGGCATTTCAGATGTAGTTTCCGATAGGCATTTCAAAAATAGGTACCGATAGGCATTTCAGATATAGGTGCCGATAGGCATTTCAGATATAGTGGCCAATTGGCATTTTAAAAATAGGTGCCGATAGGCATTTCAGATATAGAAGCCGATAGGTATTTCAAATATAGGTGTGGATAGGCATTTCAGATATGGTTGCCGATAGGCATTTCAAATATAGGTGCTGATAGTCATTTCAGATGTAGTTTCCGATAGGCATTTCAAAAATAGGTTCCGATGGGCATTTCAGATATAGGTGCCGATAGGCATTTCAGATATACTTACCGATTGGCATTTTAAAAATAGGTGCCGATAGTCATTTTAGATGTAGTTTCCGATAGGCATTTCAAAAATAGGTGCCGATAGGCATTTCAGATATAGGTGCCGATAGGCATATCAGATATAGTTGCCGATAGGCATTTAAAATATATGTGCCGATAGGCATTTCAAATATAGGTGTCGACCGGCATTTCAGATATAAATGCCGAAAGGCATTTCAGATATAGGTGCCGGTAGGCATTTCTGATGTGGTTGCCGATAGGCATTTCAAATATAGGTGCTGATAGGCATTTCAGATGTAGTTTCCGATAGGCATTTCAAAAATAGGTACCGATAGGCATTTCAGATATAGGTGCCGATAGGCATTTCAGATATAGTTGCCGATTGGCATTTTAAAAATAGGTGCCGATAGGCATTTCAGATATAGAAGCCGATAGGTATTTCAAATATAGGTGTGGATAGGCATTTCAGATATGGTTGCCGATAGGCATTTCAAATATAGGTGCTGATAGTCATTTCAGATGTAGTTTCCGATAGGCATTTCAAAAATAGGTTCCGATAGGCATTTCAGATATAAGTGCCGATAGGCATTTCAGATATACTTACCGATTGGCATTTTAAAAATAGGTGCCGATAGGCATTTTAGATGTAGTTTCCGATAGGCATTTCAAAAATAGGTGCCGATAGGCATTTCAGATATAGGTGCCGATAGGCATATCAGATATAGTTGCCGATAGGCATTTAAAATATATGTGCCGATAGGCATTTCAAATATAGGTGTCGACCGGCATTTCAGATATAAATGCCGAAAGGCATTTCAGATATAGGTGCCGATAGGCATTTCTGATGTGGTTGCCGATAGGCATTTCAAATATAGGTGCTGACAGGCATTTCAGATGTAGTTTCCGATAGGCATTTCAAAAATAGATACCGATAGGCATTTCAGATATAGGTGCCGATAGGCATTTCAGATATAGTTGCCGATTGGCATTTTAAAAATAGGTCCTGATAGGCATTTCAGATATAGAAGCCGATAGGTATTACAAATATAGGTGTGGATAGGCATTTCAGATATGTTTGCCGATAGGCATTTCAAATATAGGTGCTGATAGTCATTTCAGATGTAGTTTCCGATAGGCATTTCAAAAATAGGTTCCGATAGGCATTTCAGATATAGGTGCCAATAGGCATTTCAGATATACTTACCGATTGGCATTTTAAAAATAGGTGCCGATAGGCATTTTAGATGTAGTTTCCGATAGGCATTTCAAAAATAGGTGCCGATAGGCATTTCAGATATAGGTGCCGATAGGCATATCAGATATAGTTGCCGATAGGCATTTAAAATATATGTGCTGATAGGCATTTCAAATATAGGTGTCGACCGGCATTTCAGATATAAATGCCGAAAGGCATTTCAGATATAGGTGCCGATAGGCATTTCTGATGTGGTTGCCGATAGGCATTTCAAATATAGGTGCTGATAGGCATTTCAGATGTAGTTTCCGATAGGCATTTCAAAAATAGATACCGATAGGCATTTCAGATATAGGTGCCGATAGGCATTTCAGATATAGTTGCCGATTGGCATTTTAAAAATAGGTGCCGATAGGCATTTCAGATATAGAAGCCGATAGGTATTTCAAATATAGGTGTGGATAGGCATTTCAGATATGGTTGCCGATAGGCATTTCAAATATAGGTGCTGATAGTCATTTCAGATGTAGTTTCTGATAGGCATTTCAAAAATAGGTTCCGATAGGCATTTCAGATATAGGTGCCGATAGGCATTTCAGATATACTTACCGATTGGCATTTTAAAAATAGGTGCCGATAGGCATTTTAGATGTAGTTTGCGATAGGCATTTCAAAAATAGGTGCCGATAGGCATTTCAGATATAGGTGCCGATAGGCATATCAGATATAGTTGCCGATAGGCATTTAAAATATATGTGCCGATAGGCATTTCAAATATAGGTGTCGACCGGCATTTCAGATATAAATGCCGAAAGGCGTTTCAGATATAGGTGCCGATAGGCATTTCTGATGTGGTTGCCGATAGGCATTTCAAATATAGGTGCTGGTAGGCATTTCAGATGTAGTTTCTGATAGGCATTTCAAAAATAGGTACCGATAGGCATTTCAGATACAGGTGCCGATAGGCATTTCAGATATAGTTGCCGATTGGCATTTTAAAAATAGGTGCCGATAGGCATTTCAGATATAGAAGCCGATAGGTATTTCAAATATATGTGTGGATAGGCATTTCAGATATGGTTGCCGATAGGCATTTCAAATATAGGTGCTGATAGTCATTTCAGATGTAGTTTCCGATAGGCATTTCAAAAATAGGTTCCGATAGGCATTTCAGATATAGGTGCCGATAGGCATTTCAGATATACTTACCGATTGGCATTTTAAAAATAGGTGCCGATAGGCATTTTAGATGTAGTTTCCGATAGGCATTTCAAAAATAGGTGCCGATAGGCATTTCAGATATAGGTGCCGATAGGCATATCAGATATAGTTGCCGATAGGCATTTAAAATATATGTGCCGATAGGCATTTCAAATATAGGTGTCGACCGGCATTTCAGATATAAATGCCGAAAGGCATTTCAGATATAGGTGCCGATAGGCATTTCTGATGTGGTTGCCAATAGGCATTTAAAAATAGGTGCTGATAGGCATTTCAGATGTAGTTTCCGATAGGCATTTCAAAAATAGGTACCGATAGGCATGTCAGATATAGGTGCCGATAGGCATTTCAGATATAGTTGCCCATTGGCATTTTAAAAATAGGTGCCAATAGGCATTTCAGATATAGAAGCCGATAGGTATTTCAAATATAGGTGTGGATAGGCATTTCAGATATGGTTGCCGATAGGCATTTCAAATGTAGGTGCTGATAGTCATTTCAGATGTAGTTTCCGATAGGCATTTCAAAAATAGGTTCCGATAGGCATTTCAGATATACTTACCGATTGGCATTTTAAAAATAGGTGCCGATAGGCATTTTAGATGTAGTTTCCGATAGGCATTTCAAAAATAGGTGCCGATAGGCATTTCAGATATAGGTGCCGATAGGCATATCAGATATAGTTGCCGATTGGCATTTTAAAAATAGGTGCCGATAGGCATTTCAGATATAGAAGCCGATAGGTATTTCAAATATAGGTGTGGATAGGCATTTCAGATATGGTTGCCGATAGGCATTTCAAATATAGGTGCTGATAGTCATTTCAGATGTAGTTTCCGATAGACATTTCAAAAATAGGTTCCGATAGGCATTTCAGATATAGGTGCCGATAGGCATTTCAGATATACTTACCGATTGGCATTTTAAAAATAGGTGCCGATAGGCATTTTAAATGTAGTTTCCGATAGGCATTTCAAAAATAGGTGCCGATAGGCATTTCAGATATAGGTGCCGATAGGCATATCAGATATAGTTGCCGATAGGCATTTAAAATATATGTGCCGATAGGCATTTCAAATATAGGTGTCGACCGGCATTTCAGATATAAATGCCGAAAGGCATTTCAGATATAGGTGCCGATAGGCATTTCTGATGTGGTTGCCGATAGGCATTTCAAATATAGGTGCTGATAGGCATTTCGGATGTAGTTTCCGATAGGCATTTCAAAAATAGGTACCGATAGGCATTTCAGATATAGGTGCCGATAGGTATTTCAAATATAGGTGTGGATAGGCATTTCAGATATGGTTGCCGATAGGCATTTCAAATATAGGTGCTGATAGTCATTTCAGATGTAGTTTTTGATAGGCATTTCAAAAATAGGTTCCGATAGGCATTTCAGATATAGGTGCCGATAGGCATTTCAGATATACTTACCGATTGGCATTTTAAAAATAGGTGCCGATAGGCATTTTAGATGTAGTTTCCGATAGGCATTTCAAAAATAGTTCTTGATAGGCATTTCAGATATAGGTGCCGATAGGCATATCAGATATAGTTGCCGATAGGCATTTAAAATATATGTGCCGATAGGCATTTCAAATATAGGTGTCGACCGGCATTTCAGATATAAATGCCGAAAGGCATTTCAGATATAGGTGCCGATAGGCATTTCTGATGTGGTTGCCGATAGCCATTTCAAATATAGGTGCTGATAGGCATTTCAGATGTAGTTTCCGATAGGCATTTCAAAAATAGGTACCGATAGGCATTTCAGATTAGGTGCCGATAGGCATTTCAGATATAGTTGCCGATTGGCATTTAAAAAATAGGTGCCGATAGGCATTTCAGATATAGAAGCCGATAGGTATTTCAAATATAGGTGTGGATAGGCATTTCAGATATGGTTGCCGATAGGCATTTCAAATATAGGTGCTGATAGTCATTTCAGATGTAGTTTCCGATAGACATTTCAAAAATAGGTTCCATAGGCATTTCAGATATAGGTGCCGATAGGCATTTCAGATATACTTACCGATTGGCATTTTAAAAATAGGTGCCGATAGGCATTTTAGATGTATTTTCCGATAGGCATTTCAAAAATAGGTGCTGATAGGCATTTCAGATATAGGTGCCGATAGGCATATCAGATATAGTTGCCGATAGGCATTTAAAAGATATGTGCCGATAGGCATTTCAAATATAGGTGTCGACCGGCATTTCAGATATAAATGCCGAAAGGCATTTCAGATATAGGTGCCGATAGGCATTTCTGATGCGGTCGCCGATAGGCATTTAAAATATATGTGCCGATAGGCATTTCAGATGTAGTTTCCGATAGGCATTTTAAAAATAGGTACCGATAGGCATTTCAGATATAGGTGCCGATAGGCATTTCAGATATAGTTGCCGATTGGCATTTTAAAAATAGGTGCCGATAGGCATTTCAGATATAGAAGCCGATAGGTATTTCAAATATAGGTGCCGATAGGCATTTCAGATGTGGTTGCCGATAGGCATTTCAAATATAGGTGCTGATAGGCATTTCAGATGTAGTTTCCGATAGGCATTTCAAAAATAGGTACCGATAGGCATTTCAGATATAGGTGCCGATAGGCATTTCAGATATAGTTGCCGATTGGCATTTTAAAAATACGTGTCGATAGGCATTTCAGATATAGAAGCCGATAGGTATTTCAAATATAGGTGTGGATAGGCATTTCGGATATGGTTGCCGATAGGCATTTCAAATATAGGTGCTGATAGTCATTTCAGATGTAGTTTCCGATAGGCATTTCAAAAATAGGTTCCGATAGGCATTTCAGATATAGGTGCCGATAGGCATTTCAGATATACTTACCGATTGGCATTTTAAAAATAGGAGCCGATAGGCATTTTAGATGTAGTTTCCGATAGGCATTTCAAAAATAGGTGCCGATAGGCATTTCAGATATAGGTGCCGATAGGCATATCAGATATAGTTGCCGATAGGCATTTAAAATATATGTGCCGATAGGCATTTCAAATATAGGTGTCAACCGGCATTTCAGGTATAAATGCCGAAAGGCATTTCAGATATAGGTGCCGATAGGCATTTCTGATGTGGTTGCCGATATACACTTCATATATAGGTGCTGATAGGCATTTCAGATGTAGTTTCCGATAGGCATTTCAAAAATAGGTACCGTTAGGCATTTCAGATATAGGTGCCGATAGGCATTTCAGATATAGTTGCCGATTGGCATTTTAAAAATAGGTGCCGATAGGCATTTCAGATATAGAAGCCGATAGGTATTTCAAATATAGGTGTGGATAGGCATCTCAGATATGGTTGCCGATAGGCATTTCAAATATAGGTGCTGATAGTCATTTCAGATGTAGTTTCCGATAGGCATTTCAAAAATAGGTTCCGATAGGCATTTCAGATATAGGTGCCGATAGGCATTTCAGATATACTTACCGATTGGCAATTTAAAAATAGGTGCCGATAGGCATTTAAGATGTAGTTTCCGATAGGCATTTCAGAAATAGGTGCCGATAGGCATTTTAGATATAGGTGCCGATAGGCATATCAGATATAGTTGCCGATACGCATTTAAAATATATGTGCCGATAGGCATTTCAAATATAGGTGTCGACCGGCATTTCAGATATAAATGCCGAAAGGCATTTCAGATATAGGTGCCGATAGGCATTTCTGATGTGGTTGCCGATAGGCATTTAAAATATATGTGCCGATAGGCATTTCAGATGTAGTTTCCGATAGGCATTTCAAAAATAGGTACCGATAGGCATTTCAGATATAGGTGCCGATAGGCATTTCAGATATAGTTGCCGATTGGCATTTTAAAAATAGGTGCCGATAGGCATTTCAGATATAGAAGCCGATAGGTATTTCAAATATAGGTGTGGATAGGCATTTCAGATATGGTTGCCGATAGGCATTTCAAATATAGGTGCTGATAGTCATTTCAGATGTAGTTTCCGATAGACATTTCAAAAATAGGTTCCGATAGGCATTTCAGATATAGGTGCCGATAGGCATTTCAGATATACTTACCGATTGGCATTTTAAAAATAGGTGCCGATAGGCATTTCAGATATAGGTGTTGATAGGCATATCAGATATAGTTGCCGATAAGCATTTAAAATATATGTGCCGATAGGCATTTCAAATATAGGTGTCGACCGGCATTTCAGATATAAATGCCGAAAGGCATTTCAGATATAGGTGCCGATAGGCATTTCTGATGTGGTTGCCGATAGGCATTTCAAATATAGGTGCTGATAGGCATTTCAGATGTAGTTTCCGATACGCATTTCAAAAATAGTTACCGATAGGCATTTCAGATATAGGTGCCGACAGGCATTGCAGATATAGTTGCCGATTGGCATTTTAAAAATAGGTGCCGATAGGCATTTCAGATATAGAAGCCGATAGGTATTTCAAATATAGGTGTGGATAGGTATTTCAGATATGGTTGCCGATAGGCATTTTAAATATAGGTGCTGATAGTCATTTCAGATGTAGTTTCCGATAGGCATTTCAAAAATAGGTTCTGATAGGCATTTCAGATATAGGTGCCGATAGGCATTTCAGATATACTTACCGATTGGCATTTTAAAAATAGGTGCCGATAGGCATTTTAAATGTAGTTTCCGATAGGCATTTCAAAAATAGGTGCCGATAGGCATTTCAGATATAGGTGCCGATAGGCATATCAGATATAGTTGCCGATAGGCATTTAAAATATATGTGCCGATAGGCATTTCAAATATAGGTGTCGACCGGCATTTCAGATATAAATGCCGAAAGGCATTTCAGATATAGGTGCCGATAGGCATTTCTGATGTGGTTGCCGATAGGCATTTCAAATATAGGTGCTGATAGGCATTTCGGATGTAGTTTCCGATAGGCAGTTCAAAAATAGGTACCGATAGGCATTTCAGATATAGGTGCCGATAGGCATTTCAGATATAGGTGCCGATAGGCATTTCTGATGTGGTTGCCGATAGGCATTTCAAATATAGGTGCTGATAGGCATTTCGGATGTAGTTTCCGATAGGCATTTCAAAAATAGGTGCCGATAGGCATTTCAGATATAGAAGCCGATAGGTATTTCAAATATAGGTGTGGATAGGCATTTCAGATATGGTTGCCGATAGGCATTTCAAATATAGGTGCTGATAGTCATTTCAGATGTAGTTTTTGATAGGCATTTCAAAAATAGGTTCCGATAGGCATTTCAGATATAGGTGCCGATAGGCATTTCAGATATACTTACCGATTGGCATTTTAAAAATAGGTGCCGATAGGCATTTTAGATGTAGTTTCCGATAGGCATTTCAAAAATAGGTGCCGATAGGCATTTCAGATATAGGTGCCGATAGGCATATCAGATATAGTTGCCGATAGGCATTTAAAATATATGTGCCGATAGGCATTTCAAATATAGGTGTCGACCGGCATTTCAGATATAAATGCCGAAAGGCATTTCAGATATAGGTGCCGATAGGCATTTCTGATGTGGTTGCCGATAGCCATTTCAAATATAGGTGCTGATAGGCATTTCAGATGTAGTTTCCGATAGGCATTTCAAAAATAGGTACCGATAGGCATTTCAGATATAGGTGCCGATAGGCATTTCAGATATAGTTGCCGATTGGCATTTAAAAAATAGGTGCCGATAGGCATTTCAGATATAGAAGCCGATAGGTATTTCAAATATAGGTGTGGATAGGCATTTCAGATATGGTTGCCGATAGGCATTTCAAATATAGGTGCTGATAGTCATTTCACATGTAGTTTCCGATAGACATTTCAAAAATAGGTTCCATAGGCATTTCAGATATAGGTGCCGATAGGCATTTCAGATATACTTACCGATTGGCATTTTAAAAATAGGTGCCGATAGGCATTTTAGATGTATTTTCCGATAGGCATTTCAAAAATAGGTGCTGATAGGCATTTCAGATATAGGTGCCGATAGGCATACCAGATATAGTTGCCGATAGGCATTTAAAAGATATGTGCCGATAGGCATTTCAAATATAGGTGTCGACCGGCATTTCAGATATAAATGCCGAAAGGCATTTCAGATATAGGTGCCGATAGGCATTTCTGATGTGGTTGCCGATAGGCATTTCAAATATAGGTGCTGATAGGCATCTCAGATGTAGTTTCCGATAGGCATTTCAAAAATAGGTACCGATAGGCATTTCAGATATAGGTGCCGATAGGCATTTAAGATATAGTTGCCGATTGGCATTTTAAAAATTGGTGCCGATAGGCATTTCAGATATAGAAGCCGATAGGTATTTCAAATATAGGTGTGGATAGGCATTTCAGATATGGTTGCCGATAGGCATTTCAAATATAGGTGCTGATAGTCATTTCAGATGTAGTTTCCGATAGGCATTTCAAAAATAGGTTCCGATAGGCATTTCAGATATAGGTGCCGATAGGCATTTCAGATATACTTACCGATTGGCATTTTAAAAATAGGGGCCGATATGCATTTCAGATATAGGTGCCGATAGGCATATCAGATATAGTTGCCGATAGGCATATAAAATATATGTGCCGATAGGCATTTTAAATATAGGTGTCGACCGGCATTTCAGATATAAATGCCGAAAGGCATTTCAGATATATGTGCCGATAGGCATTTCTGATGTGGTTGCCGATAGGCATTTCAAATATAGGTCCTGATAGGCATTTCAGATGTAGTTTCCGATAGGCATTTCAAAAATAGGTACCGATAGGCATTTCAAATATAGGTGCCGATAGGCATTTCAGATATAGTTGCCGATTGGCATTTTAAAAATAGGTGCCGATAGGCATTTCAGATATAGAAGCCGATAGGTATTTCAAATATAGGTGTGGATAGGCATTTCAGATATGGTTGCCGATAGGCATTTCATATATAGGTGCTGATAGTCATTTCAGATGTAGTTTCCGATAGGCATTTCAAAAATAGGTTCCGATAGGCATTTCAGATATAGGTGCCGATAGGCATTTCAGATATACTTACCGATTGGCATTTTAAAAATAGGTGCCGATAGGCATTTTAGATGTAGTTTCCGATAGGCATTTCAAAAATAGGTGCCGATAGGCATTTCAGATATAGGTGCCGATAGGCATCTCAGATATAGTTGCCGATAGGAATTTAAAATATATGTGCCGATAGGCATTTCAAATATAGGTGTCGACCGGCATTTCAGTTATAAATGCCGAAAGGCATTTCAGATATAGGTGCCTATAGGCATTTCTGATGTGGTTGCCGATAGGCATTTTAAATATAGGTGCTGATAGGCATTTCAGATGTAGTTTCCGATAGGCATTTCAAAAATAGGTACCGATAGGCATTTCAGATATAGGTGCCGATAGGCATTTCAGATATAGTTGCCGATTGGCATTTTAAAAATAGGTGCCGATAGGCATTTCAGATATAGAAGCCGATAGGTATTTCAAATATAGGTGTGGATAGGCATTTCAGATATGGTTGCCGCTAGGCATTTCAAATATAGGTGCTGATAGTCATTTCAGATGTAGTTTCCGATAGGCATTTCAAAAATAGGTTCCGATAGGCATTTCAGATATAGGTGCCGATAGGCATTTCAGATATACTTACCGATTGGCATTTTAAAAATAGGTGCAGATAGGCATTTTAGATGTAGTTTCCGATAGGCATTTCAAAAATAGGTGCCGATAGGCATTTCAGATATAGGTGCCGATAGGCATATCAGATATAGTTGCCGATAGGCATTTAAAATATATGTGCCGATAGGCATTTCAAATATAGGTGTCAACCGGCATTTCAGATATAGATGCCGATAGGCATTTCAAATATAGGTGCTGATAGGCATTTCAGATGTAGTTTCCGATAGGCATTTCAAAAATAGGTACCGATAGGCATTTTAGATATAGGTGCCGATAGGCATTTCAGATATAGTTGCCGATTGGCATTTTAAAAATAGGTGCCGATAGGCATTTCAGATATAGAAGCCGATAGGTATTTCAAATATAGGTGTGGATAGGCATCTCAGATAAGGTTGCCGATAGGCATTTCAAATATAGGTGCTGATAGTCATTTCAGATGTAGTTTCCGATAGGCATTTCAAAAATAGGTTCCGATAGGCATTTCAGATATAGGTGCCGATAGGCATTTCAGATATACTTACCGATTGGCAATTTAAAAATAGGTGCCGATAGGCATTTTAGATGTAGTTTCCGATAGGCATTTCAAAAATAGGTGCCGATAGGCATTTTAGATATAGGTGCCGATAGGCATATCAGATATAGTTGCCGATACGCATTTAAAATATATGTGCCGATAGGCATTTCAAATATAGGTGTCGACCGGCATTTCAGATATAAATGCCGAAAGGCATTTCAGATATAGGTGCCGATAGGCATTTCTGATGTGGTTGCCGATAGGCATTTAAAATATATGTGTCGATAGGCATTTAGATGTAGTTTCCGATAGGCATTTCAAAAATAGGTACCGATAGGCATTTCAGATATAGGTGCCGATAGGCATTTCAGATATAGTTGCCGATTGGCATTTTAAAAATAGGTGCCGATAGGCATTTCAGATATAGGTGCCGATAGGCATTTCTGATGTGGTTGCCGATAGGCATTTCAAATATAGGTGCTGATAGGCATTTCGGATGTAGTTTCCGATAGGCATTTCAAAAATAGGTACCGATAGGCATTTCAGATATAGGTGCCGATAGGCATTTCAGATATAGTTGCCGATTGGCATTTTAAAAATAGGTGCCGATAGGCATTTCAGATATAGAAGCCGGTAGGTATTTCAAATATAGGTGTGGATAGGCATTTCAGATATGGTTGCCGATAGGCATATTAAATATAGGTGCTGATAGTCATTTCAGATGTAGTTTTTGATAGGCATTTCAAAAATAGGTTCCGATAGGCATTTCAGATATAGGTGCCGATAGGCATTTCAGATATACTTACCGATTGGCATTTTAAAAATAGGTGCCGATAGGCATTTTAGATGTAGTTTCCGATAGGCTTTTCAAAAATAGGTGCCGATAGGCATTTCAAATATAGGTGCCGATAGGCATATCAGATATAGTTGCCGATAGGCATTTAAAATATATGTGCCGATAGGCATTTCAAATATAGGTGTCGACCGGCATTTCAGATATAAATGCCGAAAGGCATTTCAGATATAGGTGCCGATAGGCATTTCTGATGTGGTTGCCAAAAGGCATTTCAAATATAGGTGCTGATAGGCATTTCAGATGTAGTTTCCGATAGGCATTTCAAAAATAGGTACCGATAGGCATTTCAGATATAGGTGCCGATAGGCATTTCAGATATAGAAGCCGATAGGTATTTCAAATATAGGTGTGGATAGGCATTTCAGATATGGTTGCCGATAGGCATTTCAAATATAGGTGCTGATAGTCATTTCAGATGTAGTTTCCGATAGACATTTCAAAAATAGGTTCCATAGGCATTTCAGATATAGGTGCCGATAGGCATTTCAGATATACTTACCGATTGGCATTTTAAAAATAGGTGCCGATAGGCATTTTAGATGTATTTTCCGATAGGCATTTCAAAAATAGGTGCTGATAGGCATTTCAGATATAGGTGCCGATAGGCATATCAGATATAGTTGCCGATAGGCATTTAAAAGATATGTGCCGATAGGCATTTCAAATATAGGTGTCGACCGGCATTTCAGATATAAATGCCGAAAGGCATTTCAGATATAGGTGCCGATAGGCATTTCTGATGTGGTTGCCGATAGGCATTTCAAATATAGGTGCTGATAGGCATTTCAGATGTAGTTTCCGATAGGCATTTCAAAAATAGGTACTGATAGGCATTTCAGATATAGGTGCCGATAGGCATTTAGGATATAGTTGCCGATTGGCATTTTAAAAATTGGTGCCGATAGGCATTTCAGATATAGAAGCCGATAGGTATTTCAAATATAGGTGTGGATAGGCATTTCAGATATGGTTGCCGATAGGCATTTCAAATATAGGTGCTGATAGTCATTTCAGATGTAGTTTCCGATAGGCATTTCAAAAATAGGTTCCGATAGGCATTTCAGATATAGGTGCCGATAGGCATTTCAGATATACTATCCAATTGGCATTTTAAAAATAGGTGCCGATAGGCATTTCAGATATAGGTGCCGATAGGCATATCAGATATAGTTGCCGATAGGCATATAAAATATATGTGCCGATAGGCATTTCAAATATAGGTGTCGACCGGCATTTCAGATATAAATGCCGAAAGGCATTTCAGATATAGGTGCCGATAGGCATTTCTGATGTGGTTGCCGATAGGCATTTCAAATATAGGTCCTGATAGGCATTTCAGATGTAGTTTCCGATAGGCATTTCAAAAATAGGTACCGATAGACATTTCAGATATAGGTGCCGATAGGCATTTCAGATATAGTTGCCGATTGGCATTTTAAAAATAGGTGCCGATAGGCATTTCAGATATAGAAGCCGATAGGTATTTCAAATATAGGTGTGGATAGGCATTTCAGATATGGTTGCCGATAGGCATTTCAAATATAGGTGCTGATAGTCATTTCAGATGTAGTTTCCGATAGGCATTTCAAAAATAGGTTTCGATAGGCATTTCAGATATAGGTGCCGATAGGCATTTCAGATATACTTACCGATTGGCATTTTAAAAATAGGTGCCGATAGGCATTTCAGATATAGAAGCCGATAGGTATTTCAAATATAGGTGTGGATAGGCATTTCAGATATGGTTGCCGATAGGCATTTCAAATATAGGTGCTGATAGTCATTTCAGATGTAGTTTCCGATAGGCATTTCAAAAATAGGTTCCGATAGGCATTTCAGATATAGGTGCCGATAGGCATTTCAGATATACTTACCGATTGGCATTTTAAAAATAGGTGCCGATAGGCATTTTAGATGTAGTTTCCGATAGGCATTTCAAAAATAGGTGCCGATAGGCGTTTCAGATATAGGTGCCGATAGGCATATCAGATATAGTTGCCGATAGGCATTTAAAATATATGTGCCGATAGGCATTTCAAATATAGGTGTCGACCGGCATTTCAGATATAAATGCCGAAAGGCATTTCAGATATAGGTGCCGATAGGCATTTCTGATGTGGTTGCCAAAAGGCATTTCAAATATAGGTGCTGATAGGCATTTCAGATGTAGTTTCCGATAGGCATTTCAAAAATAGGTACCGATAGGCATTTCAGATATAGGTGCCGATAGGCATTTCAGATATAGAAGCCGATAGGTATTTCAAATATAGGTGTGGATAGGCATTTCAGATATGGTTGCCGATAGGCATTTCAAATATAGGTGCTGATAGTCATTTCAGATGTAGTTTCCGATAAACATTTCAAAAATAGGTTCCATAGGCATTTCAGATATAGGTGCCGATAGGCATTTCAGATATACTTACCGATTGGCATTTTAAAAAAAGGTGCCGATAGGCATTTTAGATGTATTTTCCGATAGGCATTTCAAAAATAGGTGCTGATAGGCATTTCAGATATAGGTGCCGATAGGCATATCAGATATAGTTGCCGATAGGCATTTAAAAGATATGTGCCGATAGGCATTTCAAATATAGGTGTCGACCGGCATTTCAGATATAAATGCCGAAAGGCATTTCAGATATAGGTGCCGATAGGCATTTCTGATGTGGTTGCCGATAGGCATTTCAAATATAGGTGCTGATAGGCATTTCAGATGTAGTTTCCTATAGGCATTTCAAAAATAGGTACTGATAGGCATTTCAGATATAGGTGCCGATAGGCATTTAAGATATAGTTGCCGATTGGCATTTTAAAAATTGGTGCCGATAGGCATTTCAGATATAGAAGCCGACAGGTATTTCAAATATAGGTGTGGATAGGCATTTCAGATATGGTTGCCTATAGGCATTTTAAATATAGGTGCTGATAGTCATTTCAGATGTAGTTTCCGATAGGCATTTCAAAAATAGGTTCCGATAGGCATTTCAGATATAGGTGCCAAAAGGCATTTCAGATATAGGTGCCGATAGGCATATCAGATATAGTTGCCGATAGGCATATAAAATATATGTGCCGATAGGCATTTCAAATATAGGTGTCGACCGGCATTTCAGATATAAATGCCGAAAGGCATTTCAGATATAGGTGCCGATAGGCATTTCTGATGTGGTTGCCGATAGGCATTTCAAATATAGGTCCTGATAGGCATTTCAGATGTAGTTTCCGATAGGCATTTCAAAAATAGGTACCGATAGGCATTTCAGATATAGGTGCCGATAGGCATTTCAGATATAGTTGCCGATTGGCATTTTAAAAATAGGTGCCGATAGGCATTTCAGATATAGAAGCCGATAGGTATTTCAAATATAGGTGTGGATAGGCATTTCAGATATGGTTGCCGATAGGCATTTCAAATATAGGTGCTGATAGTCATTTCAGATGTAGTTTCCGATAGGCATTTCAAAAATAGGTTCCGATAGGCATTTCAGATATAGGTGCCGATAGGCATTTCAGATATACTTACCGATTGGCATTTTAAAAATAGGTGCCGATAGGCATTTCAGATATAGAAGCCGATAGGTATTTCAAATATAGGTGTGGATAGGCATTTCAGATATGGTTGCCGATAGGCATTTCAAATATAGGTGCTGATAGTCATTTCAGATGTAGTTTCCGATAGGCATTTCAAAAATAGGTTCCGATAGGCATTTCAGATATAGGTGCCGATAGGCATTTCAGATATACTTACCGATTGGCATTTTAAAAATAGGTGCCGATAGGCATTTTAGATGTAGTTTCCGATAGGCATTTCAAAAATAGGTGCCGATAGGCATTTCAGATATAGGTGCCGATAGGCATCTCAGATATAGTTGCCGATAGGCATTTAAAATATATGTGCCGATAGGCATTTCAAATATAGGTGTCGACCGGCATTTCAGATATAAATGCCGAAAGGCATTTCAGATATAGGTGCCGATAGGCATTTCTGATGTGGTTGCCGATAGGCATTTCAAATATAGGTGCTGATAGGCATTTCGGATGTAGTTTCCGATAGGCATTTCAAAAATAGGTACCGATAGGCATTTCAGATATAGGTGCCGATAGGCATTTCAGATATAGTTGCCGATTGGCATTTTAAAAATAGGTGCCGATAGGCATTTCAGATATAGAAGCCGATAGGTATTTCAAATATAGGTGTGGATAGGCATTTCAGATATGGTTGCCGATAGGCATTTCAAATATAGGTGCTGATAGTCATTTCAGATGTAGTTTTTGATAGGTATTTCAAAAATAGGTTCCGATAGGCATTTCAGATATAGGTGCCGATAGGCATTTCAGATATACTTACCGATTAGCATTTTAAAAATAGGTGCCGATAGGCATTTTAGATGTAGTTTCCGATAGGCATTTCAAAAATAGGTGCCGATAGGCATTTCAGATATAGGTGCCGATAGGCATATCAGATATAGTTGCCGATAGGCATTTAAAATATATGTGCCGATAGGCATTTCAAATATAGGTGTCGACCGGCATTTCAGATATAAATGCCGAAAGGCATTTCAGATATAGGTGCCGATAGGCATTTCTGATGTGGTTGCCAAAATGCATTTCAAATATAGGTGCTGAGAGGCATTTCAGATGTAGTTTCCGATAGGCATTTCAAAAATAGGTACCGATAGGCATTTCAGATATAGGTGCCGATTGGCATTTCAGATATAGTTGCCGATTGGCATTTAAAAAATAGGTGCCGATAGGCATTTCAGATATAGAAGCCGATAGGTATTTCAAATATAGGTGTGGATAGGCATTTCAGATATGGTTGCCGATAGGCATTTCAAATATAGGTGCTGATATTCATTTCAGATGTAGTTTCCGATAGACATTTCAAAAATAGGTTCCATAGGCATTTCAGATATAGGTGCCGATAGGCATTTCAGATATACTTACCGATTGGCATTTTAAAAATAGGTGCCGATAGGCATTTTAGATGTATTTTCCGATAGGCATTTAAAAAATAGGTGCTGATAGGCATTTCAGATATAGGTGCCGATAGGCATATCAGATATAGTTGCCGATAGGCATTTAAAAGATATGTGCCGATAGGCATTTCAAATATAGGTGTCGACCGGCATTTCAGATATAAATGCCGAAAGGCATTTCAGATATAGGTGCCGATAGGCATTTCTGATGTGGTTGTCGATAGGCATTTCAAATATAGGTGCTGATAGGCATTTCAGATGTAGTTTCCGATAGGCATTTCAAAAATAGGTACTGATAGGCATTTCAGATATAGGTGCCGATAGGCATTTAAGATATAGTTGCCGATTGGCATTTTAAAACTTGGTGCCGATAGGCATTTCAGATATAGAAGCCGATAGGTATTTCAAATATAGGTGTGGATAGGCATTTCAGATACGGTTGCCGATAGGCATTTCAAATATAGGTGCTGATAGTCATTTCAGATGTAGTTTCCGATAGGCATTTCAAAAATAGGTTCCGATAGGCATTTCAGATATAGGTGCCGATAGGCATTTCAGATATACTTACCGATTGGCATTTTAAAAATAGGTGCCGATAGGCATTTCAGATATAGGTGCCGATAGGCATATCAGATATAGTTGCCGATAGGCATATAAAATATATGTGCCGATAGGCATTTCAAATATGGGTGTCGACCGGCATTTCAGATATAAATGCCGAAAGGCATTTCAGATATAGGTGCCGATAGGCATTTCTGTTGTGGTTGCCGATAGGCATTTCAAATATAGGTCCTGATAGGCATTTCAGATGTAGTTTCCGATAGGCATTTCAAAAATAGGTACCGATAGGCATTTCAGATATAGGTGCCGATAGGCATTTCAGATATAGTTGCCGATTGGCATTTTAAAAATAGGTGCCGATAGGCATTTCAGATATAGAAGCCGATAGGTATTTCAAATATAGGTGTGGATAGGCATTTCAGATATGGTTGCCGATAGGCATTTCAAATATAGGTGCTGATAGTCATTTCAGATGTAGTTTCCGATAGGCATTTCAAAAATAGGTTCCGATAGGCATTTCAGATATAGGTGCCGATAGGCATTTCAGATATACTTACCGATTGGCATTTTAAAAATAGGTGCCGATAGGCATTTTAGATGTAGTTTCCGATAGGCATTTAAAAAATAGGTGCCGATAGGCATTTCAGATATAGGTGCCGATAGGCATATCAGATATAGTTGCCGATAGGCATTTAAAATATATGTGCCGATAGGCATTTCAAATATAGGTGTCGACCGGCATTTCAGATATAAATGCCGAAAGGCATTTCAGATATAGGTGCCGATAGGCATTTCTGATGTGGTTGCCGATAGGCATTCCAAATATAGGTGCTGATAGGCATTTCAGATGTAGTTTCCGATAGGCATTTCAAAAATAGGTACCGATAGGCATTTCAGATACAGGTGCCGATAGGCATTTCAGATATAGTTGCCGATTGGCATTTTAAAAATAGGTGCCGATAGGCATTTCAGATATAGAAGCCGATAGGTATTTCAAATATAGGTGTGGATAGGCATTTCAGATATGGTTGCCGATAGGCATTTCAAATATAGGTGCTGATAGTCATTTCAGATGTAGTTTCCGATAGGCATTTCAAAAATAGGTTCCGATAGGCATTTCAGATATAGGTGCCGATAGGCATTTCAGATATACTTACCGATTGGCATTTTAAAAATAGGTGCCGATAGGCATTTTAGATGTAGTTTCCGATAGGCATTTCAAAAATAGGTGCCGATAGGCATTTCAGATATACGTGCCGATAGGCATATCAGATATAGTTGCCGATAGGCATTTAAAATATATGTGCCGATAGGCATTTCAAATAGAGGTGTCGACCGGCATTTCAGATATAAATGCCGAAAGGCATTTCAGATATAGGTGCCGATAGGCATTACTGATGTGGTTGCCGATAGGCATTTCAAATATAGGTGCTGATAGGCATTTCAGATGTAGTTTCCGATAGGCATTTCAAAAATAGGTACCGATAGGCATTTCAGATATAGGTGCCGATAGGCATTTCAGATATAGTTGCCGATTGGCATTTTAAAAATAGGTGCCGATAAGCATTTCAGATATAGTAGTTGATAGGTATTTCAAATATAGGTGTGGATAGGCATTTCAGATATGGTTGCCGATAGGCATTTCAAATATAGGTGCTGATAGTCATTTCAGATGTAGTTTCCGATAGGCATTTCAAAAATAGGTTCCGATAGGCATTTCAGATATAGGTGCCGATAGGCATTTCAGATATACTTACCGATTGGCATTTTAAAAATAGGTGCCGATAGGCATTTTAGATGTAGTTTCCGATAGGCATTTCAAAAATAGGTGCCGATAGGCATTTCAGATATAGGTGCCGATAGGCATATCAGATATAGTTGCCGATAGGCATTTAAAATATATGTGCCGATAGGCATTTCAAATATAGGTGTCGACCGGAATTTCAGATATAAATGCCGAAAGGCATTTCAGATATAGGTGCCGATAGGCATTTCTGATGTGGTTGCCGATAGGCATTTCAAATATAGGTGCTGATAGGCATTTCAGATGTAGTTTCCGATAGGCATTTCAAAAATAGGTACCGATAGGCATTTCAGATATAGGTGCCGATAGGCATTTCAGATATAGTTGCCGATTGGCATTTTAAAAATAGGTGCCGATAGGCATTTCAGATATAGAAGCCGATAGGTATTTCAAATATAGGTGTGGATAGGCATTTCAGATATGGTTGCCGATAGGCATTTCAAATAGAGGTGCTGATAGTCATTTCAGATGTAGTTTCCGATAGGCATTTCAAAAATAGGTTCCAATAGGCATTTCAGATATAGGTGCCGATAGGCATTTCAGATATACTTACCGATTGGCATTTTAAAAATAGGTGCCGATAGGCATTTTAGATGTAGTTTCCGATAGGCATTTCAAAAATAGGTGCCGATAGGCATTTCAGATATAGGTGCCGATAGGCATCTCAGATATAGTTGCCGATAGGCATTTAAAATATATGTGCCGATAGGCATTTCAAATATAGGTGTCGACCAGCATTTCAATTATAAATGCCGAAAGGCATTTCAGATATAGGTGCCGATAGGCATTTCGGATGTGGTTGCCGATAGGCATTTCAAATATAGGTGCTGATAGGCATTTCAGATGTAGTTCCCGATAGGCATTTCAAAAATAGGTACCGATAGGCATTTCAGATATAGGTGCCGATAGGCATTTCAGATATAGTTGCCGATTGGCATTTTAAAAATAGGTGCCGATAGGCATTTCAGATATAGAAGCCTATAGGTATTTCAAATATAGGTGTGGATAGGCATTTCAGATATGGTTGCCGATAGGCATTTCAAATATAGGTGCTGATAGTCATTTCAGATGTAGTTTCCGATAGGCATTTCAAAAATAGGTTCCGATAGGCATTTCAGATATAGGTGCCGATAGGCATTTCAGATATACTTACCGATTGGCATTTTAAAAATAGGTGCCAATAGGCATTTTAGATGTAGTTTCCGATAGGCATTTCAAAAATAGGTGCCGATAGGCATTTCAGATATAGGTGCCGATAGGCATATCAGATATAGTTGCCGATAGGCATTTAAAATATATGTGCCGATAGGCATTTCAAATATAGGTGTCAACCGGCATTTCAGATATAAATGCCGAAAGGCATTTCAGATATAGGTGCCGATAGGCATTTCTGATGTGGTTGCCGATAGGCATTTCAAATATAGGTGCTGATAGGCATTTCAGATGTAGTTTCCGATAGGCATTTCAGATGTAGTTTCCGATAGGCATTTCAGATATAGGAGCCGATAGGCATTTCAGATATAGTTGCCGATTGGCATTTTAAAAATAGGTGCCGATAGGCATTTCAGATATAGAAGCCGATAGGTATTTCAAATATAGGTGTGGATAGGCATTTCAGATATGGTTGCCGATAGGCATTTCAAATATAGGTGCTGATAGTCATTTCAGATGTAGTTTCCGATAGGCATTTCAAAAATAGGTTCCGATAGGCATTTCAGATATAGGTGCAGATAGGCATTTCAGATATACTTACCGATTGGCATTTTAAAAATAGGTGCCGATAGGCATTTTAGATGTAGTTTCCGATAGGCATTTCAAAAATAGGTACCGATAGGCATTTCAGATATAGGTGCCGATAGGCATTTCAGATATAGTTGCCGATTGGCATTTTAAAAATAGGTGCCGATAGGCATTTCAGAATTAGAAGCCGATAGGTATTTCAAATATAGGTGTGGATAGGCATTTCAGATATGTTTGCCGATAGGCATTTCAAATATAGATGCTGATAGTCATTTCAGATGTAGTTTCCGATAGGCATTTCAAAAATAGGTTCCGATAGGCATTTCAGATATAGGTGCCGATAGGCATTTCAGATGTGGTTGCCGATAGGCATTTCAAATATAGGTGCTGATAGGCATTTCAGATGTAGTTTCCGATAGGCATTTCAAAAATAGGTTCCGATAGGCATTTCAGATATAGGTGCCGATAGGCATATCAGATATAGTTGCCGATAGGCATTTAAAATATATGTGCCGATAGGCATTTCAAATATAGGTGTCGACCGGCATTTCAGATATAAATGCCGAAAGGCATTTCAGATATAGGTGCCGATAGGCATTTCTGATGTGGTTGCCGATAGGCATTTCAAATATAGGTACTGATAGGCATTTCAGATGTAGTTTCCGATAGGCATTTCAAAAATAGGTACCGATAGGCATTTCAGATATAGGTGCCGATAGGCATTTCAGATATAGTTGCCGATTGGCATTTTAAAAATAGGTGCCGATAGGCATTTCAGATATAGAAGCCGATAGGTATTTCAAATATAGGTGTGGATAGGCATTTCAGATATGGTTGCCGATAGGCATTTCAAATATAGGTGCTGATAGTCATTTCAGATGTAGTTTCCGATAGGCATTTCAAAAATAGGTTCCGATAGGCATTTCAGATATAGGTGCCGATAGGCATTTCAGATATACTTACCGATTGGCATTTTAAAAATAGGTGCCGATAGGCATTTTAAATGTAGTTTCCGATAGGCATTTCAAAAAAATGTGCCGATAGGCATTTCAGATATAGGTGCCGATAGGCATATCAGATATAGTTGCCGATAGGCATTTAAAATATATGTGCCGATAGGCATTTCAAATATAGGTGTCGACCGGCATTTCAGATATAAATGCCGAAAGGCATTTCAGATATAGGTGCCGATAGGCATTTCTGATGTGGTTGCCGATAGGCATTTCAAATATAGGTGCTGATAGGCATTTCAGATGTAGTTTCCGATAGGCATTTCAAAAATAGGTACCGATAGGCATTTCAGATATAGGTGCCGATAGGCATTTCAGATAAAGTTGCCGATTGGCATTTTAAAAATAGGTGCCGTTCGGCATTTCAGATATAGAAGCCGATAGGTATTTCAAATATAGGTGTGGATAGGCATTTCGGATATGGTTGCCGATAGGCATTTCAAATATAGGTGCTGATAGTCATTTCAGATGTAGTTTCCGATAGGCATTTCAAAAATAGGTTCCGATAGGCATTTCAGATATAGGTGCCGATAGGCATTTCAGATATACTTACCGATTGGCATTTTAAAAATAGGTGCCGATAGGCATTTTAGATGTAGTTTCCGATAGGCATTTCAAAAATAGGTGCCGATAGGCATTTCAGATATAGGTGCCGATAGGCATATCAGATATAGTTGCCGATAGGCATTTAAAATATATGTGCCGATAGGCATTTCAAATATAGGTGTCGACTGGCATTTCAGATATAAATGCCGAAAGGCATTTCAGATATAGGTGCCGATAGGCATTTCTGATGTGGTTGCCGATAGGCATTTCAAATATATGTGCTGATAGGCATTTCAGATGTAGTTTCAGATAGGCATTTCAAAAATAGGTACCGATAGGCATTTCAGATATAGGTGCCGATAGGCATTTCAGATATAGTTGCCGATTGGCATTTTAAAAATAGGTGCCGATAGGCATTTCAGATATAGAAGCCGATAGGTATTTCAAATATAGGTGTGGATAGGCATTTCAGATATGGTTGCCGATAGGCATTTCAAATATAGGTGCTGATAGTCATTTCAGATGTAGTTTCCGATAGACATTTCAAAAATGAGTTCCATAGGCATTTCAGATATAGGTGCCGATAGGCATTTTAGATATACTTACCGATTGGTATTTTAAAAATAGGTGCCGATAGGCATTTTAGATGTATTTTCCGATAGGCATTTCAAAAATAGGTGCTGATAGGCATTTCAGATATAGGTGCCGATAGGCATATCAGATATAGTTGCCGATAGGCATTTAAAAGATATGTGCCGATAGGCATTTCAAATATAGGTGTCGACCGGCATTTCAGATATAAATGCCGAAAGGCATTTCAGATATAGGTGCCGATAGGCATTTCTGATGTGGTTGCCGATAGGCATTTCAAATATAGGTGCTGATAGGCATTTCAGATGTAGTTTCCGATAGGCATTTCAAAAATAGGTACTGATAGGCATTTCAGATATAGGTGCCGATAGGCATTTCAGATATAGTTGCCGATTGGCATTTTAAAAATTGGTGCCGATAGGCATTTCAGATATAGAAGCCGATAGGTATTTCAAATATAGGTGTGGATAGGCATTTCAGATATGGTTGCCGATAGGCATTTCAAATATAGATGCTGATAGTCATTTCAGATGTAGTTTCCGATAGGCATTTCAAAAATAGGTTCCGATAGGCATTTCAGATATAGGTGCCGGTAGGCATTTCAGATATACCCTACCGATTGGCATTTTAAAAATAGGTGCCGATAGGCATTTCAGATATAGGTGCCGATAGGCATATCAGATATAGTTGCCGATAGGCATTTAAAATATATGTGCCGATAGGCATTTCAAATATAGGTGTCGACCGGCATTTCAGATATAAATGCCGAAAGGCATTTCAGATATAGGTGCCGATAGGCATTTCTGATGTGGTTGCCGATAGGCATTTCAAATATAGGTGCTGATAGGCATTTCAGATGTAGTTTCCGATAGGCATTTCAAAAATAGGTACCGATAGGCATTTCAGATATAGGTGCCGATAGGCATTTCAGATATAGTTGCCGATTGGCATTTTAAAAATATGTGCCGATAGGCATTTCAGATATAGAAGCCGATAGGCATTTCAAATATAGGTGTGGATAGGCATTTCAGATATGGTTGCCGATAGGCATTTCAAATATAGGTGCTGATAGTCATTTCAGATGTAGTTTCCGATAGGCATTTCAAAAATAGGTTCCGATAGGCATTTCAGATATAGGTGCCGATAGGCATTTCAGATATACTTACCGATTGGCATTTTAAAAATAGGTGCCAATAGGCATTTTAGATGTAGTTTCCGATAGGCATTTCAAAAATAGGTGCCGATAGGCATTTCAGATATAGGTGCCGATAGGCATATCAGATATAGTTGCCGATAGGCATTTAAAATATATGTGCCGATAGGCATTTCAAATATAGGTGTGGACCGGCATTTCAGATATAAATGCCGAAAGGCATTTCAGATATAGGTGCCGATAGGCATTTCTGATGTGGTTGCCGATAGGCATTTCAAATACAGGTGCTGATAGGCATTTCAGATGTAGTTTCCGATAGGCATTTCAAAAATAGGTACCGATAGGCATTTCAGATATAGGTGCCGATAGGCATTTCAGATATAGTTGCCGATTGGCAATTTAAAAATAGGTGCCGATAGGCATTTCAGATATAGAAGCCGATAGGTATTTCAAATATAGGTGTGGATAGGCATTTCAGATATGGTTGCCGATAGGCATTTCAAATGTAGGTGCTGATAGTCATTTCAGATGTAGTTTCCGATAGGCATTTCAAAAATAGGTTCCGATAGGCATTTCAGATATAGGTGCCGATAGGCATTTCAGATATACTTACCGATTGGCATTTTAAAAATAAGTGCCGATAGGCATTTTAGATGTAGTTTCCGATAGGCATTTCAAAAATAGGTGCCGAAAGGCATTTCAGATATAGGTGCCGATAGGCATTTCTGATGTGGTTGCCGATAGGCATTTCAAATATAGGTGCTGATAGGCATTTCAGATGTAGTTTCCGATAGGCATTTCAAAAATAGGTACCGATAGGCATTTCAGATATAGGTGCCGATAGGCATTTGAGATATAGTTCCCGATTGGCATTTTAAAAATAGGTGCCGATAGGCATTTCAGATATAGAAGCCGATAGGTATTTCAAATATAGGTGTGGATAGGCATTTCAGATATGGTTGCCGATAGGCATTTCAAATATAGGTGCTGATAGTCATTTCAGATGTAGTATTTGATAGGCATTTCAAAAATAGGTTCCGATAGGCATTTCAGATATAGGTGCCGATAGGCATTTCAGATATACTTACCGATTGGCATTTTAAAAATAGGTGCCGATAGGCATTTTAGATGTAGTTTCCGATAGGCATTTCAAAAATAGGTGCCGATAGGCATTTCAGATATAGGTGCCGATAGGCATATCAGATATAGTTGCCGATAGGCATTTAAAATATATGTGCCGATAGGCATTTCAAATATAGGTGTCGACCGGCATTTCAGATATAAATGCCGAAAGGCATTTCAGATATAGGTGCCGATAGGCATTTCTGATGTGGTTGTCGATAGGCATTTCAAATATAGGTGCTGATAGGCATTTCGGATGTAGTTTCCGATAGGCATTTCAAAAATAGGTACCGATAGGCATTTCAGATATGAGTGCCGATAGGCATTTCAGATATAGTTGCCGATTGGCATTTTAAAAATAGGTGCCGATAGGCATTTCAGATATAGAAGCCGATAGGTATTTCAAATATAGGTGTGGATAGGCATTTCAGATATGGTTGCCGATAGGTATTTCAAATGTAGGTGCTGATAGTCATTTCAGATGTAGTTTCCGATAGGCATTTCAAAAATAGGTTCCGATAGGCATTTCAGATATAGGTGCCGATAGGCATTTCAGATATACTTACCGATTGGCATTTTAAAAATAGGTGCCGATAGGCATTTTAGATGTAGTTTCCGATAGGCATTTCAAAAATAGGTGCCGATAGGCATTTCAGATATAGGTGCCGATAGGCATATCAGATATAGTTGCCGATAGGCATTTAAAATATATGTGCCGATAGGCATTTCAAATATAGGTGTCGACCGGCATTTCAGATATAAATGCCGAAAGGCATTTCAGATATAGGTGCCGATAGGCATTTCTGATGTGGTTGTCGATAGGCATTTCAAATATAGGTGCTGATAGGCATTTCGGATGTAGTTTCCGATAGGCATTTCAAAAATAGGTACCGATAGGCATTTCAGATATAGGTGCCGATAGGCATTTCAGATATAGTTGCCGATTGGCATTTTAAAAATAGGTGCCGATAGGCATTTCAGATATAGAAGCCGATAGGTATTTCAAATATAGGTGTGGATAGGCATTTCAGATATGGTTGCCGATAGGCATTTCAAATATAGGTGCTGATAGTCATTTCAGATGTAGTTTCCGATAGACATTTCAAAAATAGGTTCCATAGGCATTTCAGATATAGGTGCCGATAGGCATTTCAGATATACTTACCGATTGGCATTTTAAAAATAGGTGCCGATAGGCATTTTAGATGTATTTTCCGATAGGCATTTCAAAAATAGGTGCTGATAGGCATTTCAGATATAGGTGCCGATAGGCATATCAGATATAGTTGCCGATAGGCATTTAAAAGATATGTGCCGATAGGCATTTCAAATATAGGTGTCGACCGGCATTTCAGATATAAATGCCGAAAGGCATTTCAGATATAGGTGCCGATAGGCATTTCTGATGTGGTTGCCGATAGGCATTTCAAATATAGGTGCTGATAGGCATTTCAGATGTAGTTTCCGATAGGCATTTCAAAAATAGGTACTGATAGGCATTTCAGATATAGGTTCCGATAGGCATTTCAGATATAGTTGCCGATTGGCATTTTAAAAATTGGTGCCGATACGCATTTCAGATATAGAAGCCGATAGGTATTTCAAATATAGGTGTGGATAGGCATTTCAGATATGGTTGCCGATAGGCATTTCAAATATAGGTGCTGATAGTCATTTCAGATGTAGTTTCCGATAGGCATTTCAAAAATAGGTTCCGATAGGCATTTCAGATATAGGTGCCGATAGGCATATCAGATATAGTTGCCGATAGGCATTTAAAATATATGTGCCGATAGGCATTTCAAATATAGGTGTCGACCGGCATTTCAGATATAAATGCCGAAAGGCATTTCTGATATAGGTGCCGATAGGCATTTCTGATGTGGTTGCCGATAGGCATTTCAAATATAGGTGCTGATAGGCATTTCAGATGTAGTTTCCGATAGGCATTTCAATAATAGGTACCGATAGGCATTTCAGATATAGGTGCCGATAGGCATTTCAGATATAGTTGCCGATTGGCATTTTAAAAATAGGTGCCGATAGGCATTTCAGATATAGAAGCCGATAGGTATTTCAAATATAGGTGTGGATAGGCATTTCAGATATGGTTGCCGATAGGCATTTCAAATATAGGTGCTGATAGTCATTTCAGATGTAGTTTCCGATAGGCATTTCAAAAATAGGTTCCGATAGGCATTTCAGATATAGGTGCCGATAGGCATTTCAGATATACTTACCGATTGGCATTTTAAAAATAGGTGCCAATAGGCATTTTAGATGTAGTTTCCGATAGGCATTTCAAAAATAGGTGCCGATAGGCATTTCAGATATAGGTGCCGATAGGCATATCAGATATAGTTGCCGATAGGCATTTAAAATATTTGTGCCGATAGGCATTTCAAATATAGGTGTGGACCGGCATTTCAGATATAAATGCCGAAAGGCATTTCAGATATAGGTGCCGATAGGCATTTCTGATGTGGTTGCCGATAGGCATTTCAAATATAGGTGCTGATAGGCATTTCAGATGTAGTTTCCGATAGGCATTTCAAAAATAGGTACCGATAGGCATTTCAGATATAGGTGCCGATAGGCATTTCAGATATAGTTGCCGATTGGCAATTTAAAAATAGGTGCCGATAGGCATTTCAGATATAGAAGCCGATAGGTATTTCAAATATAGGTGTGGATAGGCATTTCAGATATGGTTGCCGATAGGTATTTCAAATGTAGGTGCTGATAGTCATTTCAGATGTAGTTTCCGATAGGCATTTCAAAAATAGGTTCCGATAGGCATTTCAGATATAGGTGCCGATAGGCATTTCAGATATACTTACCGATTGGCATTTTAAAAATAAGTGCCGATAGGCATTTTAGATGTAGTTTCCGATAGGCATTTCAAAAATAGGTGCCGATAGGCATTTCAGATATAGGTGCCGATAGGCATATCAGATATAGTTGCCGATAGGCATTTAAAATATATATGCCGATAGGCATTTCAAATATAGGTGTCGACCGGCATTTTAGATATAAATGCCGAAAGGCATTTCAGATATAGGTGCCGATAGGCATTTCTGATGTGGTTGCCGATAGGCATTTCAAATATAGGTGCTGATAGGCATTTCAGATGTAGTTTTCGATAGGCATTTCAAAAATAGGTACCGATAGGCATTTCAGATATAGGTGCCGATAGGCATTTCAGATATAGTTGCCGATTGGCATTTTAAAAATAGGTGCCGATAGGCATTTCAGATATAGAAGCCGATAGGTATTTCAAATATAGGTGTGGATAGGCATTTCAGATATGGTTGCCGATAGGCATTTCAAATATAGGTGCTGATAGTCATTTCAGATGTAGTTTCCGATAGGCATTTCAAAAATAGGTTCCGATAGGCATTTCAGATATAGGTGCCGATAGGCATTTCAGATATACTTACCGATTGGCATTTTAAAAATAGGTGCCGATAGGCATTTTAGATGTAGTTTCCGATAGGCATTTCAAAAATAGGTGCCGATAGGCATTTCAGATATAGGTGCCGATAGGCATATCAGATATAGTTGCCGATAGGCATTTAAAATATATGTGCCGATAGGCATTTCAAATATAGGTGTCGACCGGCATTTCAGATATAAATGCCGAAAGGCATTTCAGGTATAGGTGTCGATAGGCATTTCTGATGTGGTTGCCGATAGGCATTTAAAATATATGTGCCGATAGGCATTTCAGATGTAGTTTCCGATAGGCATTTCAAAAATAGTTACCGATAGGCATTTCAGATATAGGTGCCGATAGGCATTTCAGATATAGTTAACGATTGGCATTTTAAAAATAGGTGCCGATAGGCATTTCAGATATAGAAGCCGATAGGTATTTCAAATATAGGTGTGGATAGGCATTTCAGATATGGTTGCCGCTAGGCATTTCAAATATAGGTGCTGATAGTCATTTCAGATGTAGTTTCCGATAGGCATTTCAAAAATAGGTTCCGATAGGCATTTCAGATATAGGTGCCGATAGGCATTTCAGATATACTTACCGATTGGCATTTTAAAAATAGGTGCCGATAGGCATTTTAGATGTAGTTTCCGATAGGCATTTCAAAAATAGGTGCCGATAGGCATTTCAGATATAGGTGCCGATAGGCATATCAGATATAGTTGCCGATAGGCATTTAAAATATATGTGCCGATAGGCATTTCAAATATAGGTGTCAACCGGCATTTCAGATATAGATGCCGATAGGCATTTCTGATGAGGTTGCCGATAGGCATTTCAAATATAGGTGCTGATAGGCATTTCAGATGTAGTTTCCGATAGGCATTTCAAAAATAGGTACCGATAGGCATTTCAGATATAGGTGCCGATAGGCATTTCAGATATAGTTGCCGATTGGCATTTTAAAAATAGGTGCCGATAGGTATTTCAGATATAGAAGCCGATAGGTATTTCAAATATAGGTGTGGATAGGCATCTCAGATAAGGTTGCCGATAGGCATTTCAAATATAGGTGCTGATAGTCATTTCAGATGTAGTTTCCGATAGGCATTTCAAAAATAGGTTCCGATAGGCATTTCAGATATAGGTGCCGATAGGCATTTCAGATATACTTACCGATTGGCAATTTAAAAATAGGTGCCGATAGGCATTTTAGATGTAGTTTCCGATAGGCATTTCAAAAATAGGTGCCGATAGGCATTTTAGATATAGGTGCCGATAGGCATATCAGATATAGTTGCCGATACGCATTTAAAATATATGTGCCGATAGGCATTTCAAATATAGGTGTCGACCGGCATTTCAGATATAAATGCCGAAAGGCATTTCAGATATAGGTGCCGATAGGCATTTCTGATGTGGTTGCCGATAGGCATTTAAAATATATGTGCCGATAGGCATTTCAGATGTAGTTTTCGATAGGCATTTCAAAAATAGGTACCGATAGGCTTTTAAGATATAGGTGCCGATAGGCATTTCAGATATAGTTGCCGATTGGCATTTTAAAAATAGGTGCCGATAGGCATTTCAGATATAGAAGCCGATAGGTATTTCAAATATAGGTGTGGATAGTCATTTCAGATGTAGTTTCCGATAGGCATTTCAAAAATAGGTTCCGATAGGCATTTCAGATATAGGTGCCGATAGGCATTTCAGATATAGAAGCCGATAGGTATTTCAAATATAGGTGTGGATAGGCATTTCAGATATGGTTGCCGATAGGCATTTCAAATATAGGTGCTGATAGTCATTTCAGATGTAGTTTTTGATAGGCATTTCAAAAATAGGTTCCGATAGGCATTTCAGATATAGGTGCCGATAGGCATTTCAGATATACTTACCGATTGGCATTTTAAAAATAGGTGCCGATAGGCATTTTAGATGTAGTTTCCGATAGGCATTTCAAAAATAGGTGCCGATAGGCATTTCAGAAATAGGTGCCGATAGGCATATCAGATATAGTTGCCGATAGGCATTTAAAATATATGTGCCGATAGGCATTTCAAATATAGGTGTCGACCGGCATTTCAGATATAAATGCCGAAAGGCATTTCAGATATAGGTGCCGATAGGCATTTCTGATGTGGTTGCCAAAAGGCATTTCAAATATAGGTGCTGATAGGCATTTCAGATGTAGATGCCGATAGGCATTTCAAAAATAGGTACCGATAGGCATTTCAGATATAGGTGCCGATAGGCATTTCAGATATAGTTGCCGATTGGCATTTAAAAAATAGGTGCCGATAGGCATTTCAGATATAGAAGCCGATAAGTATTTCAAATATAGGTGTGGATAGGCATTTCAGATATGGTTGCCGATAGGCATTTCAAATATAGGTGCTGATAGTCATTTCAGATGTAGTTTCCGATAGACATTTCAAAAATAGGTTCCATAGGCATTTCAGATATAGGTGCCGATAGGCATTTCAGATATACTTACCGATTGGCATTTTAAAAATAGGTGCCGATAGGCATTTTAGATGTATTTTCAGATAGGCATTTCAAAAATAGGTGCTGATAGGCATTTCAGATATAGGTGCCGATAGGCATATCAGATATAGTTGCCGATAGGCATTTAAAAGATATGTGCCGATAGGCATTTCAAATATAGGTGTCGACCGGCATTTCAGATATAAATGCCGAAAGGCATTTCAGATATAGGTGCCGATAGGCATTTCTAATGTGGTTGCCGATAGGCATTTCAAATATAGGTGCTGATAGGCATTTCAGATGTAGTTTCCGATAGGCATTTCAAAAATAGGTACTGATAGGCATTTCAGATATAGGTGCCGATAGGCATTTAAGATATAGTTGCCGATTGGCATTTTAAAAATTGGTGCCGATAGGCATTTCAGATATAGAAGCCGATAGGTATTTCAAATATAGGTGTGGATAGGCATTTCAGATATGGTTGCCGATAGGCATTTCAAATATAGGTGCTGATAGTCATTTCAGATGTAGTTTCCGATAGGCATTTCAAAAATAGGTTCCGATAGGCACTTCAGATATAGGTGCCGATAGGCATTTCAGATATACTTACCGATTGGCATTTTAAAAATAGGTGCCGATAGGCATTTCAGATATAGGTGCCGATAGGCATATCAGATATAGTTGCCGATAGGCATATAAAATATATGTGCCGATAGGCATTTCAAATATAGGTGTCGACCGGCATTTCAGATATAAATGCCGAAAGGCATTTCAGATATAGGTGCCGATAGGCATTTCTGATGTGGTTGCCGATAGGCATTTCAAATATAGGTCCTGATAGGCATTTCAGATGTAGTTTCCGATAGGCATTTCAAAAATAGGTACCGATAGGCATTTCAGATATAGGTCCTGATAGGCATTTCAGATATAGTTGCCGATTGGCATTTTAAAAATAGGTGCCGATAGGCATTTCAGATATAGAAGCCGATAGGTATTTCAAATATAGGTGTGGATAGGCATTTCAGATATGGTTGCCGATAGGCATTTCAAATATAGGTGCTGATAGTCATTTCAGATGTAGTTTCCGATAGGCATTTCAAAAATAGGTTCCGATAGGCATTTCAGATATAGGTGCCGATAGGCATTTCAGATATAGGTGCCGATAGGCATTTCAGATATACTTACCGATTGGCATTTTAAAAATAAGTGCCGATAGGCATTTTAGATGTAGTTTCCGATAGGCATTTCAAAAATAGGTGCCGATAGGCATTTCAGATATAGGTGCCGATAGGCATTTCAGATATAGGTGCCGATAGGCATATCAGATATAGTTACCGATAGGCATTTAAAATATATGTGCCGATAGGCATTTCAAATATAGGTGTCGACCGGCATTTCAGATATAAATGCCGAAAGGCATTTCAGATATAGGTGCCGATAGGCATTTCTGATGTGGTTGCCGATAGGCATTTCAAATATAGGTGCTGATAGGCATTTCAGATGTAGTTTCCGATAGGCATTTCAAAAATAGGTACCGATAGGCATTTCAGATATAGGTGCCGATAGGCATTTGAGATATAGTTCCCGATTGGCAATTTAAAAATAGGTGCCGATAGGCATTTCAGATATAGAAGCCGATAGGTATTTCAAATATAGGTGTGGATAGGCATTTCAGATATGGTTGCCGATAGGCATTTCAAATATAGGTGCTGATAGTCATTTCAGATGTAGTTTCCGATAGGCATTTCAAAAATAGGTTCCGATAGGCATTTCAGATATAGGTGCCGATAGGCATTTCAGATATACTTACCGATTGGCATTTTAAAAATAGGTGCCGATAGGCATTTTAGATGTAGTTTCCGATAGGCATTTCAAAAATAGGTGCCGATAGGCATTTCAGATATAGGTGCCGATAGGCATATCAGATATAGTTGCCGATAGGCATTTAAAATATATGTGCCGATAGGCATTTCAAATATAGGTGTCGACCGGCATTTCAGATATAAATGCCGAAAGGCATTTCAGATATAGGTGCCGATAGGCATTTCTGATGTGGTTGTCGATAGGCATTTCAAATATAGGTGCTGATAGGCATTTCGGATGTAGTTTCCGATAGGCATTTCAAAAATAGGTACCGATAGGCATTTCAGATATAGGTGCCGATAGGCATTTCAGATATAGTTGCCGATTGGCATTTTAAAAATAGGTGCCGATAGGCATTTCAGATATAGAAGCCGATAGGTATTTCAAATATAGGTGTGGATAGGCATTTCAGATATGGTTGCCGATAGGTATTTCAAATGTAGGTGCTGATAGTCATTTCAGATGTAGTTTCCGATAGGCATTTCAAAAATAGGTTCCGATAGGCATTTCAGATATAGGTGCCGATAGGCATTTCAGATATACTTACCGATTGGCATTTTAAAAATAGGTGCCGATAGGCATTTTAGATGTAGTTTCCGATAGGCATTTCAAAAATAGGTGCCGATAGGCATTTCAGATATAGGTGCCGATAGGCATATCAGATATAGTTGCCGA